>CM076571.1:239809513-240409513 GCA_034641835.2 Pinus albicaulis
ACGGGAGATCGGGATTTGTTCTCAGATCTGGAGGACAAAGATCTGGGTGTGCACATCGAGATGGGCGATGATGGTAGATACAGTGCGACTGGTATCGGTACCATATCCTTTCAGAGGGAGTCTAGTAAACCCTTCGTGTTGAAGGATGTCATGCATGTACCTGGATTGAAGAAGAACTTGATCTCTATGGTGATGTTGGAAAATAAGGGGTATGATGTGGTCTTCAGCGAAGGAAAGGCCTTCCTGCGCAATAATACTACTAGAGAGACCTGGAAGATAGGGGTTCGAACCAAGAACCTTTATCAGTTGCAAGTAGATGGTTGCGCAGCAATGGCATGCAAGGCGGGAGAAGTGGTGAGCCGGGATGATGAGGGCGAACTGTGGCACAGGAGATTGGGCCACCTTCACCATGGAGCTTTGAAGATCCTGCAGCAGATTTCTACTGGGCTTCCTAAGGGCACTCTTGCGCAATCAGATCAGTGCAAGGGGTGTACCTTGGGGAAGTATGTGAAAGCCACCTTTCACGAGAAGGATAGTCACGCCACGACAATCCTTGAGAGAGTTCACACAGACGTGTGTGGTCCTTTCTCAGTTGCTTCGACAACAAAGCACAAGTATTATGTGATCTTTGTTGATGATTTCTCTCCAAAGTGCTGGATCTTCTTCATGCAGAAGAAGAGCGATACATTCGCGAAGTTCTGTGAGTTTAAAGCACTGGTCGAGAAGGAGTCGGGGAAGAAGGTGATTGCTCTAAGGAGCGACAATGGTGGTGAATTCATCTCGGCTGAATTCAAGGAGTTCTGCAGCGCAGAAGGGATTCGGAGAGAGCTCATCGCACCCCATAACCCACAGCAGAACGGGGTGGCTGAGCGGAAGAACAGAACGATCGTGGGTGCTGCACGAGCGATGTTGCATGATCGGGGCCTACCCCTTCACTTGTGGGCTGAGGCATGCAATACAGCAGTGTATGTGCAGAACCGTTGTCCTCACAAGGTTCTTGGCATGAGTACACCGGAGGAGGCTTATTCTGGCAAGAGGCCTGATATTTCCCATTTGCGGATCTTTGGCTCTCCTGTCTACATGCATGTGACGAAGGATGCAAGAAGGAAGCTGGATCCAACCGCTGAGGTTGGAATATTTGTGGGGTACACTGATACACCTCACAACTATCGGTGTATTTGTCAGACAGTCGCACGACTGTTGTGCGATGGGATATCAAGTTTTAGGAGGAGAAAGCCATGCAGTGTTCGCTTGAGAGGGAGCTACACTTGCATGCAGATGAGGAGCTGTTAGTTCCTAAGGAGGAGCTTCCGGATGTGGATCAGCCACAAGAGGAAGTTCAGGAGGTGGAAGAAACCACCCATGCAGCGCCAACCATCATAGGGCGCATGCGCACTACAGAAGCTGAGCGACTGGCTCGAGATGCAGAGAAGGTTGTAGGACCACCTACAGCACAGCGCAGACAGAGGCAGTCACCGGATCGGTACATTGGATACATGGCTCTTGTGAGTCAATGTGTCGTGATGGAGCCATCCTCTTTTGAGGAAGCTGTGGAGGAACCCGCATGGGTAGATGCCATGATCGAAGAATATGATTCGATCGTCAGAAACAGTGCATGGGAGATTGTCCCAAGACCGGAGGGGAAATCAGTGGTGGGCTCGAGATGGGTCTACAAAGTGAAGCAGGCGGCTGACGGGAGTGTGGAGAAGTACAAGGCAAGATTTGTCGCCCGTGGCTTCTCACAGATCGAGGGGATCGATTATGAGGAGACCTTTGCACCTATCGCAAGGTACTCTTCCATACGGACAATCCTTGCTCTCTCAGTGCGGATGGGGTGGCACATCCATCAGATGGATGTGAAGACTGTGTTCCTCAATGGAGTTATTGAGGAGGAGGTGTACATAGAGCAGCCTGAAGGTTTTGAGATCTTCAGCAGTGAGTCGCATGTGTGCCGACTCAAGAGAGCACTGTATGGGCTGAAGCAAGCACCTCGTGCTTGGTACACTCGGATAGACAGCTACTTCACCAGGCTTGGATTCTCCAAGAGTGAGGCAGATCCAAACCTGTACCAGATTGTGGTGGAGGGGAAGCTGTTGATCATCGTACTGTATGTAGATGATCTGATTTTGACTGGCGATGAGCAGTTGATACTTTCATGCAAGGAGGATCTTGCACGAGAGTTTGAGATGAAGGACCTGGGCATACTTCATTATTTCCTGGGATTGGAGATTTGGCAGCGCAGTGGAGGACTGTTTGTTTCTCAGGGCAAGTATGCCCGGGAGATTCTAGAGAGGTTCAACATGCGAGGCTGCAAGCCTGTTGATACCCCTCTTCCTGGAGGTTGGAGGAAGGGAGATGCTACTTCGGAGGAGGTAGTGGATGCCACTGTCTATCGACAGTTGGTGGGGTCGTTGATGTATCTGGTCAATACTCGACCCGATATATGCTATCCAGTTAACCAGCTTTCGCAAGCTATGGTTAAGCCTACCAAGCTCTTTTGGAAGGCGGGCAAGCATGTATTGCGCTATATCAGAGGCACATCGGGATATGGTCTATGGTACAGACAGGAGGATGGAGCTAAGCTTTCTGGCTTCACTGATGCAGATTGGGCAGGGAGTCCAACGGACCGGAAGAGCACTTCTGGAGGAGTTTTCAGCATTGGGTCGACAGCAGTTTCCTGGTACAGCAGGAAGCAGAGATCCGTGGCACTCAGTTCAGCAGAGGCCGAGTACATGGCAGCTAGCTTGGCTGCATGTGAGGCTAGTTGGATGAGGAAGATCCTCGCAGGTTTGTTCAGGTTGCATTTGGAGCCTACAGTGATCTACTGTGATAACCAGAGTTGCATTAAACTCTTGGCTAATCCAGTATTTCATGATAGGTCCAAACACATCGACATCAGGTACCATCATATCAGAGATTGTGTTCAGCGGAGAATCATGATGCTTTCATATGTTCCCACGGAGGATCGGGATGCCGACATCCTGACGAAGGCGCTCACCAGGAGCAAGTTCGAATTCCACAGAGGCAGGATAGGGATTGCAGATAATCCATATCTTGCTGAGAGGGAGTGTTGAGAATGCAGCAAGATGATGGGGCTTAGTGAAATGAAGTCGCCTTCACTAAGTGGGCCCGCAGGCAAATTCTGGCGCAAAGTCTATTTTTAGACTATGTCTATTTTTAGACATATGGAGCATGGTCCGGGGGTTGCAGTATGTTATTCTTGGAGTATTGGTCATGTTGGTAAAAATAGATGGGACTCTATTTTTTGGACCTATAGGTCGAAGTCTATTTTTAGACTGCCTCTCCTTAAAATAGGGAAGTCAAATATTATTTACCCTTAATAATATTTGGACTATAAACTTCAGTTTACTCTCTTGGAGCACTTCGGTTCGAGCCTTGGAAGTGGCTCATGCATCTGACAGAGGAATTACGCTATTCCTAGGGGTTTGGTGAGCTCATGCATGGTTGACTTCAGTTAGGACTTCAGTGGCAAAAGTTTGGTGGAGTTGATGAGACAGTTGGTGGAGTTGTGTTCGGTTTAACTTAGTTGAACTAGTTGAGATTAGTTTAACTAGATAATCAACTAGTAATGAGTGGAGTGAATTAAATATTATTTAATTCATTAATTAGTAACTCATTATTCAACTCAATAACACATCAGTTCACTACAGTGCATGGACAGTTCAGTGGAGACCAGTGGAAGAGGTAGATGAAAGGGTGAGTACAGCTATCAGTTGGGACATCAGTTGTGCATGAGATTTGCACCACACTTGGAGGCAATTGCCCATGATGATTGCGATGTCAAGCCAAGGAGATTCGAACCTTGGATCTCTATTTAGATAGGCCATGATTGCGCAATAGAGGCAGGCAATTAGTGGATGTGTTTTGAACCCGTGACTTGTTCAAAACCAAGCTAGTTTGTGTGTAACTTCATGAGATAGTACTGAGTACTTGTGAGGAGTATTGTATTGAGTTTGTTACATGTTTTCTCCATTATAATATACACAATAGCTGCGGGGTTTTCAGCTATAAGCTTTCCCCATACATACTGTGTTAATGTGTATGATGATTTGATGTGCTATCGCTTGTTTTATTTCCGCATGTGTGATGATCTGAGTGGAAGAGATTATGTGTTGCATATGAATTCGAATTGATACGTGATCAGGATAGTCTCGGTGGATAATTAATCACATGATTTATCCCATACTTATCATGCATCTCTCTTTACACATAACTTCGAAGTTGAAAACGAAGATACTACCGTGATTTTGGAAATCAGTAGCCAAAGAAACCTCATAGCCCATGATATCATCCACCATCTTGGCATCCTTAATGTTGTTCATCCTTATTCTTATTAATTGGGTTGGGTTCAAAAGGAGAACCCACATTTTATTTTCAATCAAATATGTGTGGTTAAATTCACCACTAAATCATTTTGTGATACTTATGAGGGTGGTACTTCTTTTCAAAACTATATCAACTTTATCTCGGGAACTCCTTACTAACACCAACATAAATTCTTGTATGATCTAATTTGTAACACATATAATCTTTAGAACGATGTAAAATCCAACTAATAGACTTATTTTTCCACGTGGGAACTCTCATTCATGTCTAGAAATGGAATTTTACAATCCCAATTGTAACACATATAATCTGTACAACGATGTAAAATCAAGTGAATATACTTATTTTTCCATGCGGGAACTCTCATTCATGTCCAGAAATGGAATTTTACTTCCTGTTCACCTAAATAAATGTATCTCTTTTTCCATAGTGCACCTAGTTAATCATGATAATGCGTCCCAATATTTTCCATGTGGGAACTCTCATTCATGTGTAGAAATGGAATTCTACTTCCTCTTCACCTAAATAAATTTATCTCTTTTTCCATAGTGCACTTAGTTAATCTATATAATACATCCCAACCCACTCCATCCTCCATGGAACTTCTACTAGTTCTTAGATGTCTTTCTCCACCAAAATGTCTTCCTCTTCTTCATGTCTTTCAAACACTCCATCAATTTAATTCTTATAGCTACTCTACCCAATGTTATTCATGTTCAACTCTGTAGTTTTAGTAATTCATGAGATGTTACAAAATCTTAATTGTATCATCCATAGATTTCCAATAATCCAATGATTTTCTTAATTGAACTTCATATGAGAATGTTATGCCTCTTAGAAGTTAACTTATGCTTTGACCACCACTGTACAAAGAAGATGCAAATAATTCCCATTAATTATACATGTGTTCCCATTACTTACACATGTGTTGATAGTCACTTGTACTAGTCTTCCAAGAGGACTCTAACAGGCCCAAAACCTTTACTATAATTGAAATTCATGTCACTAAAAGACACACAACCTTAGAATCTTAAACAACTATTAAGACATGTTGTACTAGTGGCATGGAAAACAAGGGATTTCATTCCTATTGTATTGATGTACTATTGCATAGATAAGTAAATTATAAAATACCCTAATTTTAAACAACTATCAACATATGTGAAGTATTAAGCCTCAAAAAATAGATCTGTTAAGTGCTTTATTTATGTATTAATGCATAAACAGACAAAAAAAATGAAGAAATAACATAATCAATTAAAGAATGAAATAAAAGAGAATATAACAATCACTCAAATAACAATTATTTATAAAAAACAATAATAAATATTAAAATAAAACCTTAAATATAACAAGCCATTTCTAAAAATACACAAATAATATTAATTTCATTTAAACTTACACTTAAATACTATCAGTTACATCTATGACTTTAAGGCAAGTGTCATTAATAATATCAACTCCATTTATCTAAAAACTTCACAAGTAATAATATGAAAAACATGTAGAAACCATTCCGTGATGTACACTAAGTTAATAAATACTTTTATAGACTCACATTTACTTTAAAAATAAATAAAATTTAAATAATAAAAATACGAATAGTGTTATTTATAATTTATTATTACATGATTAAATATATTTAAATTAATTATATATTAAATTTAAATAAATGATACTTTGCGCGAAACTTATTTCAAATTATTTCACACTATTTAGATTTTTAATCATAATCTTATCTAGAATTTATTTCAATTTGGTTTCCACTATTTAATTTTTTAATCATAATTTTATGTATTACTTACCCAAAAAAGGTTGATCATTTTTTTCACATTATAGTCAAAGCTTTAGTATATTTTCAGAAGGAAAAAAATGATGTATATATTAAAAGAAATATATGACAGTACATGATCATCAATACATTCTCAAACTGTTATTTAAAACAGCGAGAAAACCCCATATACCAAATACATCCAGAATACACTTCTGATGAGAAGTTATTCGATGTTCATGGCCAACAACATTACGGATAGTATAAAACATACCCACGAGATCATCCCTGTATACATTGAAAAGAACCAGCAGAGAAAATATGCAGCATCATATTCATGATAATAAGGAAATGAAAGATAATTGAAATGAAAGAAGGCAAACAAAAAGGTGAGTTCCATAGTGTCTCCACGATTGATAAAAGGTTGTCTCGCTAGGCAAACACCAAATCAGGCTCGCTTGTAATACATCATGCACGCATGACATATGGAATCCAAGTCGCTTGATAAAAATGCCTGATCCACTTGAAGAAGAAAAAGCAGCCCTGGACAAAACCAAAAACCCTGCACACCAAAACAGGCTCGCTTGATGAACTGTCCTGAAAACAAAATAGCACCCGAACAACGATGAGATTGGTCCCCATGATTGGGGGAGATCCGGCTCCCCAACTCGATCCAGAGATCCGACACCTTACTGCATCCAACCAAGATCGGCGTTCCTTTCAGATCCAGGATCGAAAGGATATGATATGTCCTGACGAATATTGAGCACATCGGCCACCCGGACCTTGCATATACCCGATGCAACAGAATTCGAAAGATCAGAAAACTGATAAACTCCGGGATCCATCGAGGATACAAGGACCATCGGAAAAGGAAATAGTGGCAGTGAAGTCGTAAATCCTGAGATCAATAAAGCAGCAAGCCCGAAGAGCAAAAAGCCACGATCCCCAAGCCAGTTCAGATAAATTCGGGGGAGATCCGATTTAGGAATATCAGCAGAGACAAGCCGCAACACATAACTAGAGTCGCTCGGATCAAAAACTAGACAATCCAAGAAACAATAACTTGAACACTGATGAATTGGTGAAAACGGTTGGTGAACGGTCACTGTTGAGAGGGCGACCGGACAATGTTGAGTTGGTGAACGGATATGTCATTAAATGATGAGTTGGTGAACGAATATGTCATTAAATGAGACAACCATCACCAACGAGCCAATAAATCTAGTCGCCGCCGATGTCAGACGAATGGGGTGGGAAATTCGAAAAGCCAACTCCCCTGAAAACAATTCAAATTAGCCGGAAAAATAAACGGCTAACCGGAATAACCAGAGACCCCTCAGCATTGGCAGTAAACTCAAACATGGCATCCAGGGAAAATCCACCATCACCCGCAAAGGCAGGTCCGGAAGGGCGGAATATAAGCACCCCACATACACCGCTTCCACAAACCTGGGCACCAAAAGACCGACCAGAGAGAAAAAACCCCAATCTAAAACCAGCGGGAGCACCGACTACCCCAACTCACATGCAATCAAAGCTAATGCTTATCATCTCGACTTCTCGACTTCTCCATGCGGATTCGCATCACCTTAATTTTCAGAGGTATTCAACATCCGATGCCACAGATGTGAAAACCCGAGACCATCCCAATAAGGTATCAGCAACAGACACCTCCACGGAATAAAAGAGATAAAACGCAGCAACCTGGGTTTGCCCACAGCCACCATAAGTAACATATACTTGTTCACATTGGGTACCAGCCAATTGCAAATTTGATAGCCACCAAAAGCGATCAACAAATGTTCACATTGGGTACCAGCTAATGATCTCCTTCATTAACCACCAAAAACTTGCACAAATAGTCAACATTGGGTACCAGCATCAAAACATGCATCAACAACCACCAATATCAAAACAAACATATATTCTCATGGGTTCCAGCTCGGCAAAAACAGGCGATCATCTTACCTCTTCTGAACCAACTTCACCATTATAAACCAGTCCCCTGTACTTGGAAACGATGACCTCACTAATATAAGAACTATAACAGCCCTAGCCACCAACAGCCACAATATCGTGCTCACATTGGGTACCAGCATAAAAAATATTCATCGAAAGCCACCAAAAGCAACATTGATTTGTCCTCCATGGGTTCTAGCTTAAATATTCTTCAAATGCCACCAATAGCAACAGAATATTGTATAGAATGGGTACCAGCTAAAAGCTTACCTAGCAGAAACCATAGCAGGTCTCTTTAGTGTATATATATATATATATATATATAAGTCTGTAAATTTTAATGTAAGATACTGAAACACCAGAAAAGTTTCACCTTTACAAACTCAACTATATACATTCGATATGTTTTGAAGATGCGACTTGTAGCTTCGTTATGCTAACGTTTTATAAACGCTTACAGGAAGCTTTTTAAAGTTCTAGCTGGAAATAGGTTATGTTATCACTGGAATAGGATATATCTAGGTTAAATAAAGAGCTTACAAAATTTTTCAATTAGCGTGTGCACTTTATTAGCAAGAGAAAGACATCAACTCTTAATGTTCTGTCTTCATTCTCAATCCTTTTCACGGTATCATATCTTTGAGATTGTTTACAAGACACAAAGGCAGTAATACTTAAAACATATTTCTAAAGATGGTTTCATGATCAAGAGTGATGATTAAGCAAGCCATTTAAGGGAATATAAGTGAGGATGAATCAAGCCATTTAAGGGAATATAAGTGAGGATGAAGCAAGCCATTTAAGGGAATATATGGCATATATTTTCCAAAGATGAATCTCCTGCTTTAACAAGTTATTTTTATCTGGAATATCTATTTTGGAATCCGGTGTTACTTATATCTTCTTTCTCTCTATTAAATGTCAAAATATTTTTGAATATATATTCCAAAATATACCATTGAGGTAAAATAAATTCAACTGCTTCAACTCAAACGCCCCCAATCAATTGCTGATAGCTCTCTATCTTTTACTTCTAAACCATATATGATGTTTTATCATAAACAGAGTTGAATTTCCAATTTTATGGCAACAAATTGAGTCCAAGCTGCCACAAGCAACTTCCCTCCATGCCAACGGTAAACAATAATTGGAACGACAAGGAGGGGGGTTGGCCTTGCCCATCAAATAAATCACTCTTTTTGCACGGACTAAAAAACTACCATCTCCATTGTCTTACTTGCAAAACCAGTCCATTGAGATGGCTTGCTTTCATTAATTATAATTTGTAGCTTGTTTTTCAATTATTATATTTCTATTTTTAGTAGAATTCTAATGATATTTGTTAATTAATATTATGAGAAGAGATATGAAAATAGAGTGATATGAAAAGTGGTTACTCACCCTCGGCAACTTGAATAAAGTAAATGTATGTTTGGCCTCCTTAAAACAAGAACTTGACAATAAGAAAGTTCAGACATTCACTTATTTCGTTCACTTACAGGTATTCTTATGGCGCTCTGTAATAATATATATATATATATATATATATATATATATATATATATATATATATATATATATATATATATATATATATATATATATATATATATATATATATATATATATATATATCTATATATTTTTCTTATGTTCTTCGTTTATACTCCACGTCCACGCCAGTCCCAATGTTAAAAAGCTGCTCGCTTTTGATGGGGCGAGGCAAGCTGTGAGTACACCTAAAAGCCATTGCCGAAACAAATTCTTGAAACCCTCACAATCTCATAGAGCCCTAAAATGGCTCTAAGTTCAGCTAGCCAACACCAAAAATCACAGCGAAAAATGCATTAAAATTCACAAATCGACTTACCTTAGCCCCGCTCCAAAAATCCACAATCATGTTGGAATTAATTTCCAACTGCCCCATAACCAAACGGCAGAAGAGGCCAAGCGGTATTCAAGTCCGCGGGGGTCTGGCAAGTCAGGCCGGCAGAGGAATGAACCCCATCGGAATTGTTGCTTACCTCATCAGCAACGGGGAGCCCATACTTGGTTTTAACAAATGGTTGCGGGGTTTAATATTTGCCCATCGCACATATTATAAAACATAGTTGGTTTTAATGTTTTATTTTGTTATTTGTTTTAATTAATATATATGCGCATCATATATATTAGAAAGCCTGTGAGGCATAAATTGTATTGCAATACACAGTAAATTTTTATTATGCCCAGCAGTATGAGAGAGAGGTGTATTATTTGTAATACACAGAACAATGAATGTACACAGCAGTGCGAGAAGAAAAGAACAACAGTGCCACCAAGTCAAAGCTGTAATCAATGCATTTTAGAGCGGTGCCGGCAGAAGTAATGAGACCATTAAAGATTTCTGAAGCGGTGAATTTTGTGGTTGTATGTCAGTTAATGGCATTAATTGAATCTGGGATATTTTGTTAATATACAAAAAAAACAGAGTGTTGTAATTTTTATGTTACACAGAGCAGAAGTTTTATGCACAGCAGAGTGCATTTTGTAAAAGACAGAGAATGCGAATTTGGAATTGCACAGCAGTGTATTTTCCAGAGAAACAGAGTATTCACAGCAGTGAATGTTTTTAGTGAGACAGAGTGTTATTTTTAAATAACAGAGAGATAGATTTACACTGTGTTTGCAGCAGTTAAACTATTTTGTAATCCCTTTGAGTTGAGGAAGAATTGTAACAGCAGTTTTTTTTTAATAGAATTTTTTTTATGTGAAAACTCTATCTGAGAGTGAAATTTTAAATAGTTTCTCTGTGTTAAGGAAGGGACTTCTATTATTTTGGAATTCTGAAAATTCCAACATGGTATCATAGCTAGTCCAGGCTATTTGAAGGTCAAATAAGCTGGAGGAAAGGAGTTCTTTATTGCAGAAGCCTCTCCAGCAGTGTGAAGGTTCAGACAAGAAGAATTCAAAGGTATTTCTCTATATAGTTTTGTGTTACTGTTGCAGTACAGTTGGTTAGTTTTAAAACACACAGTCAAGTGTTTTTATATCATAGTTAAGAGTGCAGAATGGCTGGAGCCAGCACTGGTATGGGTATGGGAAATATCCATCTCCCAATGTTTAATGGGAAAAATTATGACTACTGGTCAATAACTATGAGGGCTTTATTTGTCTCCCAAGACTTATGGTAATTTGTTGAGGATGGCTTTGAAGAGCCAACAGATGAACTTGAGTTTAATATGTTAACTCAGGCAGAAAGAGAGTTATTAAAGAGCAATAAGAAGAAAGATGCCAAGGCTCTTTTCTTCTTGTATCAAGCAGTGCATGAGAGTGTATTTCCGAGGATAGCAGCAGCCAATAGATCCAAAGAAGCATGGCAGACTCTTATGACAACCTATCAAGGAATGGAAAAAGTGAAGACAGCAAAACTTCAGTTGCTGAGGAGAGACTTTGAGACTCTCTGTATGAAAGAGTCGGATACTATTGACTCATTCTTCACTCATGTGATTGGAATGGTCACACAAATAAGATCTCATGGAGAGACTCTTGAAGATAAGAGAATTGTTGAAAAAATCTTGAGAAGTTTACCCTCAAGATTTGATGTGATAGTCACCACCATAGAGGAGACTAAAGATCTCACAAAGTTTTCAGTGGATGAACTACATGCATCACTGATGACTCATGAACAAAGATTGGGTAGGAGTGAAAACTCATCTCTTGAGCATGCCTTTAAGACCTAGATGTCTTTCGGAAGAGGAAGAGGGCAAGGCAGAGGAAGAGGAAAAGGCAGAGGCCAAAACAGAGGTGGAAATGACAACCCTTCACATTCACATGGAAGGTGCAACAGTCAAAATCACAGCCACGGCCAAGGCAGCCAACAAAGTGGACAGCAGAATGCACAAGGACAAAGGTATGATAAATCCAATGTCCAATGTTACAATTGTAAGAAATATGGTCATTATGCTAATGAATGTAGAAAGAAGAAACAAGATATGAGAAGTGAAACTAGTGCAAATTTCACAAAAGCTAATAGCAGCCAAAACAATTTGTTTTTAGCTTGTAATATGGCTGAAGAAAAGAATGAGGATTTATGGTTTCTAGACTCCGGTTGTAGTAACCATATGACAGGAAACATAGCCATGTTTTCTATGTTAGATGAAAGTGTGCAGTCACAAGTCACACTAGGAACCGATAGCAAAGTTTCTGTTATAGGAAAAGGAGATGTGAATGTTTTAACAATATTAGGTGCAAAGAAAACCATAGCAGATGTTTATTATGTTCCAGGAATGAAGTGTAACCTCTTAAGTATTGGACAGCTTGTCCATAAGGGGTATAATGTTTTCTTTGATAATGATGTTTGTACCATCATGGATAAACCACCCAGCAAACAGTGTATTGCTGAAGTGAAGATGACAAGGAACAAGATGTTCCCTCTCAGAATGAGAGCAGACTTGAAGAATGGTGAAGAGAAAGCAGCAGTTGCACAAGAGACTTTCCAAAGCGAACCAAAAGATGATAATTGGTTATGGCACTTGAGATTTGGACATCTCAACTTTAGAGGTCTTAATTTGTTGAACAGAAAAGAAATGGTAAGTGGTTTACCATTGATAGAGAAACCGGACAGTCTTTGTGAAGGTTGTATCTTGGGGAAACAACACAGAGAAAGTTTTCCTTCCGAGAAAATCATAAGGGCAAAAGCACCCTTAGAAATTGTCCACTCAGATGTATGGGATCTACGTAACCCATCGCTAATGCAACAACAAAGAATAACAAGATGAATGCATAAGAAAACTTCTGGCTTGCTTCTGGGGGTGCACAAAGGAAGCGCTGAAAATTTTGTACCTCAAAGCACTTGTTGAGAAATCAGTATAATGTGATATCAAAGTCTTAAGGACCTGATAGAGAGGGAGACATCAAAGACTTTTCTTTGCTTTTAAAGAAATGAAGAACAAAGCAAGGATAATTAGAAAATCACAAGAAATGGAGAAATAAAGAAGAATTAACTACAATGGACATAGAAGTAGAAGGCGACAAGCACAAAAGCAGCCTGCCTAATGATTATTGGGGCAGTAGCTTCGTATAGTCATGCTTATTTTGAACAGGTGTCCTACAAAAGCAGTTATGAACAAAGTGCCAGAAGAGGCATGGAGTGGCAGAAAGCAAGGTGTCACACACATGAAGGTTTTTGGATGTGTGGCTTATGCACACATTCCGGATCAGCTAAGAAAGAAGTTGGACAGCAAGGGGGAGAAATTTATTTTCATTGGATACAATGAGGAATCCAAGGCATACAGGGTATATAACCCATCCACCAAGAAGTTCATTGTGAGCAGGGACGTTCAGTTCATTGAAGAGGAAGCTTGGGATGGAAGCATAGAGAAGACAGTAAATGTTAAACACTATTTATCTCATGATGAGAATGATGATGAGTTGGCTGAAATACATCCCCAAACAGCAACACCAACAAAAGAGCAGCAGAGCACACCCTTGAGGAGAAATGATAGTGCTTCTCCAAGCACACCACAAGGAGGAAATTCAAGTGCTTCTTCAAGTACTTGTACACCTAATGAAAGAGGTAAGAAATTCAGAAGTTTGAAAGATATTTATGAACAAGATATAGCTAATGAAGGTATCAATTCTTTGTTTGCTTTATATTGTCATGCTGATGATCCTGTTCATTTTGAAGAAGCTATCAAGGATAGGAAATGGATAGAAGCTATGGATGAGGAAATAAATGCCATAGAGAGGAACAAAACTTGGGATTTGGTTGAACTCCCAAAAGGTAAAGATGTCATTGGTGTTAAATGGGTCTACAAGACCAAGAGTAATGCTGAAGGCAAAGTAGAGAGACACAAGGCAAGGCTTGTTGTCAAAGGCTATAAGCAGAAGCATGGGATAGATTATGAGGAAACTTTTGCACTGGTTTCCAGAATGGAAACCATGAGAGCAGTGCTTTCCATAGCAGCACAAAACAAATGGAAAGTTTACCAAATGGACATGAAGTCAGCATTTCTGAATGGAGTGTTAATGGAAGAGGTTTACATTGAACAACCTCTCGGCTATGAAAATAAAGGCCAAGAGAAAAAAGTGTGTAAGTTGAAGAAAGCTCTTTATGGGCTGAAGCAAGCGCCAAGAGCATGGTACAGTAGGATAGATTCCTATCTACTGGAAAATGGTTTTGAAAAGTGTGAGGGAGAACCCACCCTCTACATCAAAGAACAAGATGGTAAAATCTTGATCGAGTCTTAAAGGATGATGTTATTTTTTATGGTGTGGGAAATTAGTTGATCATTTTCATTGAACATTTTTTAGGGTCACTGGTAGTTAAAGAATTGAAATGACCCACAGGTTTGTTGAGATACTTGGGAATAGAGACATGATAAAATGTAACTTTATCTCAAGGGTGCAAAGTTATGTTAATAGAGAATGAAAGATTTAATATGCAGGAAAGCAAAACAACAATCACTCCCACAGTGATGGGATTAAAACTCAGCAGAGAGGACAACAGCAAGGATTTTGATCCTAGCTTATATAAGAGCATAGTTGGAAGCCTCATGTATTTGACTACAACTAGGCCCGACATAATGCATGCTGTTAGTTTGATTTCCAGATTCATGGAGAAGCCAAAGGATGCACATTGGCAGGCAACGAAGAGAATTATGAGGTATGTTAAAGGTACAAAAAGATTTGGTATTTTATATACTGCTTCAGAAAATTCAGATTTAGTTGGACAAGACCCATGCTGATTGGGGCCTATGTTGAGATGATCTAAAAGCACTTCAAGGTGTTTAGCATGTTCACATGGGTTCAGGAGCCATTTCATGGCTTCTAAGAAACAGCTAACAGTATTAGCCTACAGAGTTCAATAAGAATGTGGAGTAGTCATACACATTAAGGTTTGCTATTGGATGAGAAAAATGTTGAGAAGCTTATGTCAAGAACAGGTAAAAGGGATAGTGATCTTTTGTGACAATAGCTCAGCTATTGCATTGTCTAAAAATTCTGTTTTTCATAAAAGGACAAAACACATTGACACCAAATTTCATTTCATACGGGAATTGGTTAGCAATGGCGAGATTGTTTTGCAGCATTGCAGAATAGAGGATCAATTTGCAGATATCCTCACAAAGCCACTTGCGCAGAAAAGCTTTGAATATTTCAGGAAATGTTTGGGTATGCAAGAAAACCCAGCAGTTGAAATTAAGGGGGAGTGTTGGAATTAATTTCCAACTGCCCCATAACCAAACGGCAGAAGAGGCCAAGCGGTATTCAAGTCCGCGGGGGTCTGGCAAGTCAGGCCGGCAGAGGAATGAACCCCATCGGAATTTTTGCTTACGTCATCAGCAGCGGGGGGCCCATACTTCGTTTTAACAAATGGTTGCGGGGTTTAATATTTGCCCATCGCACATATTATAAAACATAGTTGGTTTTAATGTTTTATTTTGTTATTTGTTTTAATTAATATATATGTGCATCATATATATTAGAAAGCCCGTGAGGCATAAATTGTATTGCAATACACAGTAAATTTTTATTATGCCCAGCAGTATGAGAGAGAGGTGTATTATTTGTAATACACAGAACAATGAATGTGCACAGCAGTGCGAGAAGAAAAGAATAGCAGTGCCACCAAGTCAAAGCTGTGATCAATGCATTTTAGAGCGGTGTCGGCAGAAGTAATGAGACCATTAAAGATTTCTGAAGCGGTGAATTTTGTGGTTGTATGTCAGTTAATGGCATTAATTGAATCTGGGATATTTTGTTAATATACAAAAAAACAGAGTGTTGTAATTTTTATGTTACACAGAGCAGAAGTTTTATGCACAGCAGAGTGCATTTTGTAAAAGACAGAGAGTGCGAATTTGGAATTGCACAGCAGTGTATTTTCCAGAGAAACAGAGTATTCACAGCAGTGAATGTTTTTAGTGAGACAGAGTGTTATTTTTAAATAACAGAGAGATAGATTTACACTGTGTTTGCAGCAATTAAACTATTTTGTAATCCCTCTAAGTTGAGGAAGAATTGTAACAGCAGTTTTTTTTTAATAGAAATTTTTTTATGTGAAAACTCTGTCTGAGAGTAAAATTTTAAATAGTTTCTCTGTGTTAAGGAAGGGACTTTTATTATTTTGGAATTCTGAAAATTCCAACAAATCACAGGCCTGGTGAAGCGAGCTCACCACCACCAAGAGAACCACAAGGAAAACTCTTATTCTAACAAAACTGAATGAAGTATTAATGAATTAAATCAACATGTATAAAGGGTTACTCAATGAGGGGGAGGGGCTCACAATACATCAAAATAAACTGAGAAACCTCAGCAATTTCCATTTTTCCCATCACGGGACTCCGAGCAGTAAAGAACCAAAATCATTAAAAAATAAAAACAAGTTTCTTATTAATCTCAAGTTTTCCCGTCACGGTTCTCCGATCAGTAAAGAACCAAAATCATTAAAAACTAAAAACAATCGTTTCCAAAGGCTACCCACTCAATTCAGAAATTTGCATGCACAATGCCCACCAGATTCATCCGAAATCCTAGACGAAAAAAGTCCTCGTCACTCCCATGTAACATCATAGAATGGACATCATAAAGTGAATCATAGATCAAAATGAAGTCCACTGGTCTACTCTCAGTGAAAAATGCAAGGAATCATCTCTCCACATCAAGTATTTCACCCCTCGTTAGTGTAACGAACATTCTATAACTAACTTCCAACATAGCTTTCTCCACCCTATGATGATTTAATAGTGGTAATTTCTTTAATTTTCTATCATATCAGATCAATGGCCCAAAATAGTACATGTGGCACAGAGAAAGTTGTTTTTAAAGAGTGACACTTTACGGCGTAAATATATCTAAAAAAATTTATTTAAATATTATTCTTATAATTTTTTTTTATGGAATCTTTACGAAATTTTTTATTATTATAATACTTAGCCAATTAACATAATTTATAGTTATTATTTAATTTGTATAGCATATTATTCCATGTTTCTCGTGATGCTAATAAATATTGATTCATTGAAAGTAGCTATCATAATTTTCAGAGAGCATGTATGATATGTTAATCCTTTCAAGCAATAAAGTACTTATTTGGCCAGATATCGTAATCATAAAATACAATTAAAAAACTTGAATGCATAAAGCTAACTAACTAACTATCCTATGTGGTCAAAAAGTCAAAAATATGTAAATCATGATAACAAGCTCAACAATTTACTAAAAATTATAGCTATAAAAGTAAAAATTTCTTCTTAAAGAATTATATGTATAGGTGAAAATTTAAAGGATAATTGTCTACATTTATATAGACTTTAGTAAATATTGCATTAAAACAAAACAAATAGTAAATATCTACATATTTTAGCAAATCATTGTGTTAAAATAAAGGAAATCACCGCGTTAAAACAAATATTTTATCCCACAAACAAGAGGACATTATGGAGTCCTATACACCAATTTGGTTTTGTGTCATGCCTTTTTCAATGACCTTATTACCAAGCCAAATATCATATGAAACATGTTGAACTTATTTTCCAATTTGGTTACACCAATTGTGTTTGTTGTCGTAATTATATGAAATAATTTAATCTTATATTCCATTTTGGTTTGGCATCCTGATTTGCCAATGACCTCATTATGAACTCAGATATTATAATTATATGAAACAGATTTCTCATCTCACAAAAGGACCTCATAAAGTCTTATATAATGAACCAATTTGGTTAGGTGTCTTGATTGTCAATATCCTTATTATCAACCCAAATATCATAATTATATGGTTGGCATTTGACTTGTCAATGACCTTATTATGAACCCAAATATTATAGTTAACTCCTATTTTGTTAGGTCTCTGCAATAGTCTTATTATAACCTAAATATTATAGTAAACTGCATTTTGTTTTTGAGTTTGTGCAACATTTTGGTATTTAATCACCCTTAAACCACCCCTTTCCCAAACCAAATATCATAATTATAACTTCCAGTTTTTTTCTATGCAACAGTTTAACCTTTAATCACTCTCTTATAGCTTCTAAAAGCCCCTCCAAAATTTTGGCCTATACAAAACTTTCAGAGCCTTCCTTGGTCTTTCTTGTTGTTGTCACAAACTTTTAGGTTTGTTCTAATGGTTTTCTCACAATGTTACGATCCCTTTCGCAAGATAGGCAATGTGTCATCTTTTGACACGTTGGTTGTCGTATCTTATGTATGAGATTATTTTTATGGTTCTAAGAGGTCACCTTTGTGAAAATGAGTTGTTCTAACCTTTTAAGTATGTGACACACTCATTTCCAAAGTTTTGAACATTGTCGCACAAGTGTCGACACAATCATCTTAAAGTCTATCTTTGGTGTCACACTTGTCATAACTGGTTGTAACACTGTCACATGGAGGAAAATTATTTTTTTGTGTCATGGATGGTTTATGTTGTTTGAGTCATCAAAATATGCCAAGTGTGTGATCACAGTAAAAGTACATCATTGTTCACCGATCTCATCGGTCCCACACATAGCCATTCTTTGGAGAAATTCCCAACCAAGCAAATTAGATTCACTCTTCCTTCCCTAAGATGCACATTGCACAGTCTAAGTTCTACAGTTGTGACCTTATTTCTTGGCACTGTATAGTTCACAATGTTGGCCTCCCAAGACTATTTTACTACACAGGTTTTATAGCCAAGACACGACCCTGACCTCCGTAATTGTGCAGTTATGGCCTCTAGCCCGGCTCAAACTGCGCACTTCGCAAATTCAAGATACAATCTCATCCTCTGAGCCTTATAAATGTGCATTGTGTATTCATCTTGGCCTCCTTGATATCTAGAACTGCACATTAGGCATTCCTAGTCCCTATCATTGCATCCTGTCCTCCTTGACTCCAGAAACTGCATACTCATGTCACTCAGTCCAGCTTTAACTACGCACTGCATAGTCTCAAGGCTCAAGGCTTCCCCTTGCCTGCCTAAACTAGGAAACTGCATAGTCACTGCGCCTCCTTGTCCAACCATTCACTTGTTCCAGGCTCAGTTCATCGATCATGATACATCATCTTAGGCTAGGGGTTTTCAGATTGATGTCATCCCATCATGAGTGAATTGCAGGAACAAGTACTCTATCATGTCATGGCAAGATGATGAACAGAGAGAAGAATGAGGGAATCAAGTTAGAAGACACCCTTGTAGCTGTACTCACAATATGATTGATTAAATAAAGAAAAAGGACATCAATTTGCGACGACCATCCAAGACATGATATCATTGAAGACTCCTTGTCACCAAGGCAATCAGAGGAGAAAAGGAAGCTCTTTCATGAATATACTTAGCTTTCAGTAGCAACAATGTCTTGACATCGCCATGTTATCAAACAATCCATGTGAACAATGTCATGTCATGTCATGAGTGGTCATATGCCTCATCTCTATTGTACATCATGTATATTGTATTCAAAATGTATTGTAGAGTGGAAGTCCAAAGGACACACATGAATGTAAAGAGTCATGTGAGTCGAAAAAGTCATGGAAGTCAAACAGTCATGAGGGTAGTCAAAGATTCACCCTTGGTTATATATACTCCCTCATTGTATGAGAAAAAGAATTTTCACCTTAGCTCCACTCGCAAAGCAATAGAGAGATAAGCTAGTTCTTTTGTGTAGGAAGGAGTGTCTCTAATGCTCCACTATTGGAGCTAGTGCTGTTCATTATACATATGTGTCTTGGAACTTTTACTTAATAACAAAAGCCTATCAAGGCCAACATGTTCTTCATGGATGACTTATGAATGTTTGTAAGAATATTATGTAGATTTTTTTATTTCATGTTTGCTTTCTCATGTACTAAGATAGTTGAAATATTTTCGTAATTTTAGTACTTATCTTGTTGAGAATGTGTTGTAATGGTTTTAATTGTTGTCCCATCATTGTGGACTATTCCATAGGAAATTAGATAGATATTTCTCAAGTTTTTGTATTAAATGTCTTTCGCATCCCTTGTGGACTATTCCGCTGCATGTTAGGCAGAATCCTTCAGTTTGTGTGTGTCTCTTCTTGGGTGGTACTATTACCTCTCTCTTACAGGCTAACTTCTCTCTCTTCTCCCTTTTAGTAGAAGAACCTTGACACACTTGCAATCAGACACTCACTAGAAACACCCCCCTTGTTTTTCAAAAGTACACTTGCATCACTCTCTCTTGCTGACAAAAAAATTCAAGGCATATCTTTAATAATAAGGCAATTGTGCCTTCGTTCCAGATGGGACTCCTACACCAAACGATGTGAGGTATAATTGGGGCTTCATATCAGGGACATCCCCTGAATGTTGGTGGGTCCAACATCGTCAACATTTATGTCAGTAGAAGGAGGGAAACACATTTTTTATGGCTTATAAACCCACCAACCCCTACATTACATCTTCTGATCAAGGAAGAAACGTACGCTCCACCTCCCCTGCTCGTGCTCGTGAAGTTGGTGACTCTTCCAAAACACATCCCACACAAACTTGTGAAATTTCATATAATTAGATCTGGGCCATCCGTCCCATAACCCGTTAGTTCGCAAGAGTAGTTGGGTTGCTCCCAAGAGTATCCAGTCTTCCATATTTGCCAAAGAAGAAGAAGAATAACTCTAACAGAGTAGTGGTATCTTCCTTGTAAAATGCAGTTCTTTCCACCTTTGACGAGTTAGCAGTTTTCGTAGAGAACATAGGACATCCTCTAGTTTCCAGTGGTGGTGAAGGAGATAACATGCTACTCTCAAGCATAACCTTCCACGGGTTAGGCAATGATGAAGAGGAAATGGAGTTATCAAATTTTGACAAAGAAGAGGAGGAGAGTGAAAATGAAGGTATGGTAGAACAATATCTGGATTGGATGTCTCAAGGCCCCCTCACAATTTCGGGTGTGTTACATAAGATTCTAAGGCACCCAAAAAATCTCATAACAAAGTATGACCCTAACATAATTTTTGAATAATAAGACCATTCGGACAACTTCTACCTACGTCTACAAACACTTGTAGTATGTTCCAATGATGTTGTGTGAAAAATTTTCCCATGTACCTTGGATGGTAGAGCAGTTATATCATACCACAGTATTCCCCCAAACTCCATCCAGAATTGGAGGGGGTTTAAGAAAATGTTTCTTGAGAAATTTTCAGATGATAAGACCCTTCCCATGTTGTTGAAAGAGTTGGGTAATCTAAGAATGGATCCAACTGAAAAGGTGAAATATTTCAATCATAGGTTCAACCGTGTCTTGAACATATTCCTAGAAGACATGAAACCTCATGACTACATCATGATAGAAATTACTACACTTTCCTTGCGAGCAAGCATTTCACAGTTCATAAAGTTTGAAACCATCACTCACAATTTTTTTTGAAGAGACCATCGCAGTTGAGAAGGACTTGTGTGTGATTGGAGTCATCGTAGATGATAAACCAGCAAAGGAATCCAAAGATACAAGTAAATGGTCTCAGGCCACAACAAATAACGCCAAAGAAAAAGAACCATCTGATCTTGAGAACTTGACCTGCGTGGTGAAGAAACTACCGAATGAGTTGGAATAACTTAAACAAAGTTCAATTGGGACCAATATTAACAACAAGCCCCCACGATTCAACTCATTCAAAAGGACTACAAGTTTAGGTGGTAGCACTAATTAGCTGGAAAAATATGCGTAGAGCTCAAACGTGGCATCCAATATTGATGATTTGTGCATGACCGAATACTATTCATATCATCAAGATTACCATTTTGAGAGAAAATTTCCATAATGGAATCACGCCATGAGCTATATTTCAATGCATTTCTATGACTCAGTACTCGTTGATGAGCAGGCCGAGTTGGAAGAAAAAAAGGAACCAAATTATGGTGCAACCGATGAGGTTCCAAGTGTTCAACACCTTATTAGCATGTTCAATTGTATACTTTCAGTCGAGAAGAGAACAACCTCGAAACAACCTCTGAGTGACCCTCTAGCCCAACCACAGACTAATCGATACAATTTAAGGAGCCAAGGGTCAATCATTAAAATGCAGTTGAAAAAGCAGAAACTCAAAGAGGCCTTATTAAGGAAAATTAGTCCGCCAGTCAACTCAGTGAAAAACACTTAGAGGAAGGCTCGGAAATAATTTCCAACAAATAATACTTCCACAGATAGAAAATACAAGACATCACTCCAAAAAACACCAGCGAATCTTCTTCCCTAGACACTGCGACCTCCCTCCTCGCTATAGATTATAACATATTGGAAGATATGCAGAAGGTTTGTGCCAAAATTTCATTGTTTGATTTAACAAATATCATGAACCAACATGAAATTATTTTACGATTACTTGGGTATTCCTCCACAGGTAATCTTCCCCCTGTAGACAAGGGATCAGGTACTTCTTCTGATTTCCTCAAATTTTTGCTATAACGTTTTCTCTACGAGGCTTCAGAAGCTAAAATTGAAATTACATGGAGCCGAAATGAGGGTGAATGTTTTGTATGAATCTCAGTTCTTGGTTTGCTATATTTTTTGAGATATGATCGGAGCAAGTTATGGTTTTTGCAGGCTCGATAATTCCATCTCAAACATGTGACTTACGTAAATAGTCATAACTTTGTCTCTGAACATCAGATTTGAATTTTGTAAAAATTGAATGAAAGTAAATGGACTATAGTTTCTTTTTTGTCAATTTCATAGCTGAAGGTTGAAACAGTGACACTTGGCACTCCGTAAATGTTATATCTACTAAACCAGTGTATAATCAGGTCATCATGGGTGATTGAGAATAAATCCTCCTTGAGGAATCCAATATTGGTATGACTTGTGGAATTGGAAAGAATAATCACAGGGATACCAAAGTACAAAATATCAAACCTTGGGAGACTAAAATTGCAGATATAAAATAGTTTCAATATCATTCTCCTAAAAGAAATAAAAAGGTGTGTATTTTTTTTTTAATTGCATAAGTTTTGTTTAAAAAAATTGTTTGAATTGATTCAAAGGGCATAGTGAAGCATAGGTATCATTGTTTGATTCTAAAATGCATTGTAAAAAAAAAATAGATACACCTATTAAGAAACTAGAAAGATCAACTATGACGCGTGAAGAAGAGGAATAAATGCAAGATGATATATCAAAATTAAATACCAAGTGTGACAAATTTCGATCTAGCAAAGAGTAACAAAAATTGAATGGGAATCTAAGATGGATGGTTTAGAAGAAAAAATAAAAGGCAACATGGATTTTTTTAAAGTAGACATGGATGCGATGAATTTCAAGCTGTAACGTTTGACAAAGTTGTTGCAAGAAAGGCTTCCCAGTGGTGACAAGGTAATCCATGAAAATCACGATGAGGAAAAAGGAATATGAATTATGATTTTAGAGACTCTAATGTCGGGTTTAAGAACCACCACATTCCAAAGATAGATATGAGGAATTTTGATGACAAAAATTTGATAACGTGGATACTGCAGATGGAACAATATTTTTATCTACATGATGTGCAACACACCCAAAAGGTATGCATTGCATCTTTATATTTAGAACCCAATAAATTTATATGGTATAGATGGATTTGTTCTCGTAAACAACTTGTCATTTGGTTAATTTTTATGAAGGAAATGATAACACATTATGAGGATACAAATAGCAACACCATTTTTAACTAATTGATAAGTCTCAAACAAAAGGTTTCAATGGCAGAGCACATTGAGGGCTTCTAAAAATTGAATATCAGGGTAAATAATATTCAAGAGGAGCATAGGATTGATGTATTCATAGCGACTTTAAAGGATAACATCCAACATGAGGTTATCCTTTAGGAACCTGATTCATTGGAGAAGGAATTCAGGGTGGCAAAAAAAGTTGAAAGAAAAATTATGGCAACAAGGAAGTCTACCACTCAAAAATATAAAGATGCAAGTGTCGTTTGTCCTAGCCTTACATATCCTACAAGTTCAACGCCACAAAAATTGGAGGAAAAAGGAGAAAAAGCGATTTTTTACAATTTGTGATAGAAAATTGTAACACACTCCTCCCACATCTACCCAAGTAATAGGCCAACCAGGGTAAACATGTGATGAAGAGTTATAATGATATGATTCAACCTCCTATGTCACCCTAAGGAAGCGGAACATACACCACAAAACAAAAAAAAACCTTTTGAACATGCTAAAGGAAAAAGAGGGTCGATCCAAACCTTAGAGGAGGCTATCCCCTAAATCAACTTGACCTTTTTATGCATCAATCCCATAATTTTTCCCTTTACATGGGCAAGAGTGCGACTGGAAACCTCCAGTCACATGCACAACATGGCTATGCATGCGACTAGGGATGTTTCCCATTAGTTTTGAGCCTACGACCCCGATTTATGTGCCACTTTATCAGGACCAGAGCCCAAGTCACCGCCCAGAGCGCATGTAGCCCCAGAGCGCATTCATAATTGGAATGAGCTTGAAGATACCTTTTTGAGAAAATGGGGAAATAGAACTAATCCAGTACAAGCCCTCACTGAGTATAACAGTTTAAGAAGAGTTGTTGATGAAACTGTTCAAAACTTTTCAAAGAGTTTTAATAAGGTTTATGACTATATTCCTACCCATTTAAAACCTCCAAAAGCCTTAGCTCAGATGAGATATGTCGAAGCTTTTGATTATGACTTTTCTATACTGCTGAGAGAGAGAGAATCCCCTACACTTGCTGAAATGAAAAATGATGTAGTGAAGGTGGAGGTTAACATGATAGCAGCCAAAAAGTCAAAAATGGGTAAGACTAAGTTAAAAGAAGAAGAGAAGCCTTCTACCTCTACTTCTGATGATAAGTTTGATTCAATGATGAAAACAAAGGAAGAGTTGATGGATAGGTTGGCCCTTGGGAATACCTCTGCCCCTCCTGCACAACATGAACCTCAGTTTAGAAACCCTCAGTTTAGGAGACCTCAGAATCAGCAGAGACCAAGAGAAAACAAAAATCAGCAGCATGATCCTCCAGCGAGACCTCCTTTCCAGCAGAACTTAGTTGATGAAGAAGATGAACCTGAAATTCCTGAAGAGTTTATTCACTGTCTTGATGAAGAAATTTCTGGAATTTTCTTGACTAAAGAGGAACATGATGAATCAGATCAAGGAAATCATGGAGAGGAACCATCAAATTATCTCAAAGGGTATCAACATGCTATCTTTGAAATGCAAAAGCAGTACAATCTTAGAAATAGAAATGTGCCTATCATTGCAAACAAAACACAGCCTAAGAAAGATACACCTAAGGTTTTTGATGGCAAGAAAGATACACCTAAGGTTGTTTATGGCAAGAAAGATGCCCCTAAGGTTGCTGAAGGTAAGAAAGATATGCCAGCTCTTTCTCCTATCAAAGAAGCTGAAAAATTTGTTTCTGTTTTCAGTTTCGAAAATGAAATTTCTCAGATTAAAATTCTAGTACCTTTTGGTGAGATTCTCAAAGTCAATGAGTATAGAAGAAAGATTGCTAAAATGTTAAATTCACGACCAGGAGCTGTTGATATCTTAAATGTGCAAGAGGATCACCCAACCATATACTTGGGTTCAAGATTAGAAGATGAATAGAATGAGGAGGTGCCTCCTTTTTATGTAAGCCTTAGCATTCATGACATGACATTACATAATGCTATGTTAGATTCATGGATCTCTCACAATCTTATGCCCAAAGTAATCATGGAAAGGATGGGGTTAGAAATAACTAGACCATATAAAGACTTGTTTTCTTTTGATTCGAAAAGAGTTCAATGCATTGGTTTAATTAAGGATGTTGTTGTTGGTCTAACAGAAGTTCCTGCTAAGATTGTGGCCATGGACATCGTGGTAGCAGACATTCCATCGAAGTTTGATATGCTATTATCAAGGTCATGGGCTGCGAAAATAAAAGGTAAAATGCAGATGGTCCTTACCTATGCCACCATACCTATTTTTGGTGAGAAAAGGAGATTGTATCGAGAGACAAGAATGGCTTACATGGTGAGTAGTAAAGACAAACCTCAGAATTTTCCAATTTATGCTTTTGATACTAAACTTGGATCTGCTATTCTTTTCAATGAGTTGACTAATGAAGCAAAGGCTGAGAAGAAAGTAGAAAATCAACAATCTGAGATTCAGTAGTCTGAAAATCAGCAAACAAAAGATCAACAAGTCAGTGATAAGGAAGCGGGAGGTTGGTGGTCATTACATTTTGATGGATCAGCAGGAAGAGATGGGGCAAGAGCTGGGATTTTGATACCAATTCCAAGTGATGAAAGTAAGTTTCTTTCTTGCAAATTGAACTTTGATTGCACAAATAACATGGTTGAGTACGAATCCTTGATTTTGGGTTTAGAAGTCTTGAAAAGAATGAATGATCAAAATATTTATGTTTTTGGAGGTTCAGAATTAATCATTAAACAACTTGAAGGTGCTTATCAAACAAAGGATATAAGGATGAGGGCATATAGAAACTTAGTTTTGGACATGTTGGAAAACTTCCAAGCTTATTCATTCATTGTAAAAACTAGAGAACAAAACTCCATTGTCGATTCTCTTGCTGTCACTGCAAGTCTTTTCATTATTCCCATACATTCCACTGAAAAATATGAGGTTGAAGTTCGCCTTAGACCAAATATCCCTGATAATATTACTCATTGGCACGTTTTTGAGGATGATCAACAAGTGAAGAACTTTATTGAGCTGAAAGAAGAGTTAGAAAATATACAAGTAGATCAAAAAAATATGCTTGCTGAATCTAAAGAAAATCCTAAATTTTTGCAGCTAAAGAATAATTCCATACCAAAGGGTCTCATACATCTTGAAAGACTTTCTGATCAGAATGATATTTTTAAATCTCCTAAGATACAAGCTGATGATGAAGAGGTTGAGAATTGTAATCTTGGTACAACAGCTATGCCCAAAATGATTAAACTTTCAAAGTTTCTTTCAGTTGATATGAAGTACAAGTATATTGAGATGATGAAGAGATTCATAGATGTTTTTTCTTGGAATTATGTTGATTTGAAAGAATATGACCCCACCATTATTCAGCAAACTACTCCCATTAAAGAAAATGAAAGGTGTTTCAAGCAGAAATTGAGGAGGATTAACCCACTTCTCATGCCATTGACTGAGAAGGAGGTCAAAAAACTCTTTGATGCCAAAATCATTGTCCCAATCAGATTTTCAAATTGTCTTACAAACTTGGTTCCAGTTAGGAAGAAGAGTGGATAAATCAGAATATGTATTGACTTCAGAAATTTGAATAAAGCCTCTCTGAAGGACAATTATCCTCTCCCAAAGATGGACCAAATTTTGCAAAATATTGCTGTTTCTGAAAGGATGTCTATGCTTGATGGTTTTTCAGGTTATAATCAGATCCTTGTACATCTGGAAGATTAGGAAAAAACAACCTTTTCTACACCATGAAGCACTTTTATGTATGCCAAGATGCCATTTGGTCTCATGAATGCAGGAGCTACCTTTCAGAGGGAAATGGACATTGCTTTTTCTGAAGAGAAGGACAAGATCTTGGTTGTTTATCTTGATGATATGATAGTCTTCTCAAAGAGGGAAGAAGATCACTTGAAACACCTAGAAAGAATTCTGCTGAAGTGTAGAAGGTTTGGCATATCTCTAAATCCCACCAAAAGTATTTTTGCTTTAACTTCAGGTAAATTACTTGGACACATCATTTCTAAAGATGGGACTAATATTGATCTAAACAAGGTCAATGCAATTCAGAAGGTGGACTTTCCAGGAAGCGGGAAGGAGATTCAATCTTTCCTTGGAAAGGTAAATTTTGTAAGACGATTTATTCCTAATTTTTCTGAGATTGTGAAGGATATAACAAGGATGCTGAAGAAGGGAGTTGACATTGAGTGGACAACAGAAGCAAAGCACTCATTTGAGGAGATCAAAAGGGCGCTCACACAAGCACCGGTATTAATTATTCCATATTTCTCAAAGGAATTTTTGGATTTTACTTTCGCATCAGAAAATACTATTGCTGGAGTTTTTTCTACAAAAGGGACAACAAGGTATTGAGCAGCCTATTTCCTTATTTAGTAGGACATTAGCTAACTTTGAGCTGAAGTATAATATCTTAGAGAAGCAAGCCTATGCCTTGGTGAAGGCTATCAAATATTTTAGAATTTATATTCTGCATTCTCATATTGTGGCTTTTGTTCCTAATACTGTTGTGAAAGACATCCTCACTCAAGCCGATCCTGATGGTAAGAGGGGAAAATGGATTGCTAAATTGCTAGAGTATGATATAGAGATTAAGCCAACAAAATTGGTCAAAGGGCAAGGCTTAGCAAAGCTGATGGCACAGTCAAACTTTGACTGTCCTAACATAAATTTAATTGCAGAAATATCAGAAATTTCAGATGAGAAAGAAGAACTAGTCCCTATTGAAGAAAAATACATCACTGCAGATTAGTACAAGGAGATTGTTTTTGTCCTACAACATCATAAACCACCTGTTGATCTAACAGAGTCTAAGGCAAGATTTGTAAAGCTAAAATCCTTGAGATATTTCTTTTTTGACAGAAATCTATTTTGGAAGGATACTTGCGGAATTTTGCTGAATTGTTTGTTGGAAGAGGAGGCTGATAAAGTGATTGAGGAGTTCCACAAAGGAGATTGTGGAGGTCACCATTATTGGAAGGCCACAGTGAACAAGATTCTTAGAGCAGGGTATTATTGGTCTACAATGTTTAAGGATGTCTACAAAAAGATTGCTGCCTATCATGAATGCCATATTTTCGATGGTAAGAAGAAGCTTGTACCTTTACCTTTAATTCCTATCTATGTGGAAATGTCATTTCAGCAGTGGGGGCTAGATTTTATTGGAGAGATTCATCCATCATCATCAGGTCAGCATCATTGGATTCTCACAGCGACTGATTACTTCACCAAATGGATTGAAGCAATCCCAACTAGGCAAGAAAATGATTCTGTTATTATTTCTTTTTTGGTAAATAGTATCTTGTCTAGGTTTGGTTGCCCCATGAAGATCATAATTGATAATGCACAGGAATTTAAGTCTAAGAAGCTGATTAATTTCTGTCATCAATATCATATTACTCTTGGGCATTCCACTGCATATTATCAGCAAGGGAACAACCTTTTTGAATCTTCTAACAAGAGCATTGTGAGGATCATTAAAAAGGTGTTGCAGGAGAATAAGAAGGCTTGGAATTTGAAGCTGAAGTATACCTTATGGGCTAATAGGATATGCACAAAAAGGTCAATTGGAACTTCACCATATGAGCTAGTATATGGAGATGAAGCCATTTTTCCTACATCATTAGGGGTACCTGTCATGAAGCTGATTCAAGGATTAGAAGAGGAACCTAATGCAGTTCAGAGAAGAATCAATATGTTAATAGCTCTGTAAGAGAAGAGGGATGAAGTTTATAACAAAAATTAGCAGTCTCAAAACAGAATCAAGAGGACATTTGATAAGAAGATCAAAGAAGAAAGTTTCAAATTCGGGATGAAGTGCTGAAATGGGAGGCCAGAATTGAAGAGAAAGACAAACATGGTAAGTTTGAGAACTTATGGAAAGGTCCTTTTAAGATAGCTTCTTTCTATGGAAACAATACTTACATACTGCAGGAGATGGATGGAAAATCATATGCTGGAGGACCTGTCAATGGCAGGTTTTTAAAGCATTACTTTTCCTAAAAATATGTTGATCATTCATATCATTGTACATATTTCATTTTATGATTTTTTCTGCTAATAATCACAAGCTAAATCAGCAAGCTTGAGCCCGAAGTGAAGGCCATTAGAGATTGATGAGAAAGCTTGGAAATTTCAAAGTTTTTTTTGTTTTGGAAAGAAAATGGATAGCAAAACTGGAACTACTGGTTCTTAGTGTACCACAGGGGCACACTATCCCAAGTGGAGCCATCATTAGAGATTGATGAGAAAGCTTGGAAATTTCAAAGTTTTTTTTGTTTTGGAAAGAAAATGGATAGCAAAACTGGAACTACTGGTTCTTAGTGTACCACAGGGGCACACTATCCCAAGTGGAGCCATTGTTATCACCCAAAATTTTAGCACATCATTGTGACAATGTTACAAAGTTTCATGGTTCAAAAATTGGGTTTAGAATTCAATTTAGGTTTGGTCAAGGGTAGGTTTTATATTTTTATGGTGTAAAGCTCATCCTTAGATTCAAATGAAGTCCTTTTTAAAGCTTCTTTCATGTCAAATATTCATTATTTTCATCTGTGGGTCATTTCCTAAAGTTTCGGGTCAAAACTGTTCAATTAGCCAAAAAACCTTGTTTTTGTAGTGCCACCCGTTGAAAAAAGTTGTTTTGCGCTATGAAAATGTTGATAGTTTCATAGTGCAAACATGAAAAATTGCACTGCAGGCACTACGAAAGCGTAGATTTATAAATGTCTTGTCAAATGAGCTGGAAAATGTTAGAAACCATTGGGAAAGGGTAAGTTAGTGATATGATGAGTCAGGTAATGATGAAATTCGATGTACTCACCCACGTTTGCAGTCATCATTGTCATTATGACAATTTAAATTTCAAAATATCTCCTAATTGGTCATTCTCATTTTCCTTTTGCCTCCATTCGAAATGTCTGAGCTCTAAAGTGTTAAACCAAACCTGTGGCTGGTTCATACAAAGGTTTGCTACACCCATATCAAGTGAGGCTGATACAAATTTATCAATCGAGGCTACTTTTACATATATTCAAGCGAGGTTGATATAATTTATAAAGCGAGACTGACAGGTCTTCTGAAAAGTATGGCAGAAGACAAGAAAATACACAGAGGAGGACAGTTCTTAAGGCATGAACCTGAAGATATGAGGTCAACAACTAAAGACCTAGTAGTGATGAAGGCATTCAGAAAAGTAGGTTGCTTATGGTTTTGTGAAAAGTTGCAGGGCTCTCACCCACAGGTATCTAAAGAATTTTCCATGAATTTTAATGGAACAGCTACTAAGGTTGGGATGTTAAGTGTATCTGTTACACCAGAGACCATTGCTGTTGTTACAAAGATACCAAGAGGTCAAGAAACTTGGTTTAAAAGCTTCAAATTTGATAAGGAGCAATGCAAAGAATTCATGAAGCCTGAATACACAGACATGGACCTTAACAATGCTATCCCTAGAAGCTGCATCAAAGGCAGTTATTCAAAGCTGCTGCTCAACATACAGAAGTATTTTACATGTGAAGGCAGATATCACAAGGTGTACTCATATCATTTCAAGTTGCTTTTGCATTTCACTGGTAAGATTTCACTCGATTTACCTTTTTATCTGCATAGAAGTATTGCAAAGATGGCTGATAAGGTGCAAGCGAAGTCTGAAGGGAGTGAAACATCCTTGTTTCATCATGGTTTAATGAAGTTATTGATTTTAGATGAACATCAGAAGATAGGAAGGGATTGGTCATCTTTCTTGTTTATAAATGGTTTTGAGTTGGAAACCCTAACCCCTGCAAGAAACCCTAAAGCTAAAGGAGTTCCATCACCATCACCAACAGAACCAAGTCAATCTGTGGCTGTAAAACCAAAAGAATCTATAAAACTGAGGCCAAGGAAACAAACTGAGAACAGGGCAGAGAAGATAGAAGTGATTGATACACCAACTCCATCACCTGCAAAACAGAAACAAGTTGTCAGTAAGAAGGGAATCAAAAGAGTAACTAGAAGCCAAGCAGTGGCATCAAAAGGAAAGACAGTTGCTAAAGAGGACAACCCAGTAGCAAAGGGAAATCTAGAGGAAATTCTTCATGCTATTGACATAGAGGAGACACCCATTGTTCAAGCTGAGTTCATTGGGAAAGATGAGCATAAACTGAAAAAGGCCAAGTCTGCCAAAAAGCTAGAGTTCGTTGGGGAATATGCAGCTTTCATCTTTCAAGAAAGAAAGCCTATGACTAGGCATGCTATGAAACTGAAGGAAGGCTGCAAGGAAGTTCATAAACCCACTGAGACACCTAAAGCTCCTAACGAAGTTTTTGATCTCTCATCACCTACAGTGAAGCATACAACCGGCAAAACAAAGAGGGGAAAAGAATAAATGACAGAGAAAATAGAGTTTCAGCATCTTAAGGAAAAATTGAGGTTGGCAAATTAGGAAATTGTTGTCATGAGAAAAAGGGCTAGAAATCATAGTGTTGAGAAAGCACAATTTAAAAGAATGAAGGAACTGTGGGAAGGAAAAACTGATTCTATTTCTGAAACTCCAAGTAGTGCAGAGCAGATTTTCAAGTGGACAGTTCCAGCAATAAAGGAAGCCAAGTTTGTCAGAATAATAAATACTCACTTGATAGCTACTAACAGAAGACTTAAAGATCAAGTGGAGGACTTAGAGCAGCAGCTGAAATTGATTCAGGATGAGTTAAAAAGCAAAGGTATTAAAATAACAGTCATTGAAGAGCCAATAGCTAAATCAAGTGCAAATGATGAAGGAACCTCAAGTAAGCTATAATGACTATGTTTTTACAGTTAATATGGTTTTTAAATCTTGCAGATAGGTGTATTTCAAATTTTTTGGCATATCTACAGTTTTCGTTCTTGAAATTTTTTGACAAAATTGGACACTCAGCAGTTTCATAGCGCAAACAGTGTAAAAAAGTAGAAAAGCGCTATGAAACTACTCTAGCATTTTTTCTGCTCATTTTACTTGTTTTTTGAAAGGTTTAAAAGCGAGTTAAGGATTGGAACTGATATGAGAGATGTATTAAAGGGTAAATGAAATGATGCAAGTGGAAAGAAGTCAAAAATTTGAAGAATAAACATTAAAATGGAAATGTTATAAAGGCACTACGAAATTGTTTCGTTTTCGTAGCGCATTACATTACAGCTCTTTTGAACAGCTTTAGAGGTGGCTTTGGACAACTGGATCCTAGGGAGGAGTTTTAGGATGTATTAAATCAATTTCAAACAACTAAGGACCTCGAAATAAAGAGTACATCATGGTCAGAATGTTCAAAGAATGCACAAGACTCTATGCCTATAAAACAGGGCACTGTTTCCTATTTTGGTGGAGGTTAGCAATATGGTCATGAAGAGTTGAAGCCCATCATCCAGATTCGACCATGTGATGATACACTTGGCAACGATGTAAATTTGAATATATAAGGTTGTTAGAGATAGCAATAAGTAGTTTGAGTCCTTTTTGGAATAGGACTGTTTAAATAGATTAGGTGTCTTTTTGTAATAAATTCCATGTCTTATGGTTATGCAAGGTGGCAGGAGTAAGAAATTCAATGTATCTAGCCTAGAGGCAGATCATCTCATGTGGTAAGAGGTCTATTAAAGGCCAGGAGGTTGAATTAGTAGGGGTTGGACATTTTTGGCAAAATTGTGCTTATTGTAATTGACTGGTTTTCAGCTAATGTAGAGATTTTCTACTTAACCAACTTGAGATTCAGAAGGAGTTTTAGTGTGTTCCTATTCTATTTACATCTCTTTATTATCCTATTGTAGTGGTGTTTATATATGACTCAGAATTCATCTTTTAGATGCTCTGACTTCCTATATAAATGAACTGACTGTGTTTTTACAGTTTCATATGTGTTTATCTCTTGACTAAAACTATGATATGCCTCAACTTCCATGTTAAGTAGATTCATTGGATTACTGAACTGTTTGACTCCATAAGCCCAATGTGTACATGCTAAGGTGATTCTCAACCTATATCTGTCATTTATCTGTTCATTACTCAAATAGAGTTAGCCATATATATTTTTATCCAAATCATTAACCCTTGAGAGAGCCCTCTCAGGCTGAGGAGGCTAATCCTCAGTCAAAAGATTAGGTTTGAAATAGTTACATGAAGTTGACTGATTAAGCAGCCTATCAAATCCAATTTTGTGATAACATTGTGCACGAGACATTGTGGTTCAGAAGATCGACAACAAATTTTTATTTGATAAGAGAGATGGGTCTTAGCTAGATTTATTTTCTGTAAATGAGACATCCCAAGAGCCCTTGTGAGAGGAAAAGGAAGATGGCAAAGAGACAGAGTCTCTGTTTTGGGACACGTTTTTTCACTAAGACAATGATGTGTGTGGATTTTTCAATAAAACCATTCAGGATTTATATGGATGCAAAGAAGGTGGACGTTGATACCGTCATCATCGCCACAGGGGCAGTGGCCAAGTGTCTGGATTTTCCAGGGGATGGTGAGGGAGAAGACGAGTTCTGGTACAAGGGCATATCTGCATGTGTTACCCACGACGATGCTACTCTCATTTTCTACGATCGGCCTCTGACGGTGATTGAGACTCGTCCATGGAAGATGCCAACTTCTAATAGTAGTTTTTACAATTTGTTTTGAATTATGATCACCACTACGTCGAGTGATTTGTTAATGGATCCCAGTGATCCCCAACATTTAATTCTGGTTAAAAGAATATAGTGGCATTTAGTTTGGCCAACTATTGTCACGAGTGTGAATCTATGTTGGAATTGGCCATTCCAACAATAGAAAATTTTATTTGCAGTAATTATTAACCACTAGATATAACGAAGACATGACACTGAAGATGGCATCGAAAGATAGTGATGAGCGCAACATCAAATATTAAAGGATGGAAAATCTGGTTTGTGTGAGTTTTTGGAATAAAACCTTGATGATGGTCACATACATTTATTAGTAAGCAAGTCTACGATGTTTTTGTAGTGGTCTTTATAGAGAATGTACCTGGTAACTCCAAGAGTTGGAGTGTGTAATGTAAGCACGATGAGGCATGTGTATCCCCATGATGTTCATGGTAATCTGAAAACCACTTTGTAATTGTAGGTTTGTGGTCAGCCAGAAACCACTTCGAAGTGTTGGTTTGTGGTAAGCCAGAAACCATATGTGAGAGTGAAGTGGATAGAGTTTCCTATAGGCATGGTTTAGGGTGAGCCGAAAAAACCCTTGGCATGGTTGAGGGTGAGCCGAGAAAACCTTGGGCCTGGCTGAGTCGGGTGTCTAGTGAGCCTTAGTGGCTGGAGAGCCTTAGTGGTAGATTTGAGGCCCATAGTGGCTGGAGTGCCTTAGTGGTAGATTTGTGACCCATGGTGACTGGAGTGCCTTAGTGGCATATTTGAGGCCCTTGGTGGCTGTGTTGAGCCTTAGTGGCTGAGTTGAGCCTTCGTGGTTGTGTCAAGCCTTCGTGGTTGAATTGACTGCCGTAGTGGCAGTGTTGAGCCTTGGTGGCCGAGTTGAGCCTTGGTGGCTACGTTGAGCCTTGGTCACTAAGAGCCCTTGTTGGTATGGTTGAGGGTAATCCGATAAAACCTAGAGCATGGTTATGGGTAAATTCCGATAAAACCCACGATGATTATGTTGGATGGGGATTTATAGGTACAAGTACATGATGCAGTTATAATGGTTGACAAAACCATGTATGCGAAGGACATCCTACAAGACTGGTGGTTGCAGCAGTTGGCACCCATGCATTATGGTGGATGGTTGCTCCTTTATATGGACGTCGACATATGTTTTTGTCATGATTTGATCAGAACTATAATTTGCAAATTGATATTGAAACAAGTAGTCATTAAGGGGGTGTGTTGGAAAATGTAACTCCTACTTGTCTCAGTTGTCATTCTTTCCATCCAGATGAGTATGTTCCTATTATGTTTCCTAGATTGGTGTGTGGTTGAGAGATTCTATCAACCAAGTGATTGTGTGTCCAAGATAGTTATCCTATCTTGAGGCAACAATTCATGTATATATGTAATGTTATTTGATTAATACAAGATGGTGTGCACTATCAAATTTTATTTGTGCCAACATAAGCAAAAGCGAAAACATGGCACGGAAAAGAGCTATGCCTTTTTTTTCATTGATGATCAAGCTTTCCATGTTGGTTACGTTTAAATGTAACAAGTCGATGGAGGCTGAGGAAGTAGTAATAGTGTTTGAATCTTATTTTTTATAGTACCAAATCTTAAAATTAAATAGCTATAACCTAAATTTATAAAAAATCCTCTCAAATTTTATTAAAATCTTCCCAAAATTTCCATAATTTTCAAGACAAAAAAACAACCTCCACTAATTAAATTTAATTGCTTCTAAACTTCCTATACTTTATAATTTTTTAATAACTTCAATCATATAATTTTGAATTTTCACTTTTAATAGTCTTTTCTAACCTTACATCACATCTATACCATATTATATAAACTTAAACAAATACATAAAAATAATATTCCTCTTATAAAACTGAACAAACACGTAAGTGAATGCAAAAGTATGCTATATATTTATTAATTTATTTTATCTCTTATTTCTATAATCATTGCTGTAAAGCATCTTAGTTGTCTATTCTGACTCCTACAAGTGTGTGTTCACATTTCATTGGAAAATAAAAAGCATTGGGCAGTGTTTCCTGTTGTATAGACAGCCATATTGTACACGCTCGGATAAAGGACGGGACATTTCATTGGAAAATAAAAAGCATTGGGCAGTGTTTCCTGTTGAATAGACAGCCATATTGTACACGCTCGGATAAAGGATGGGACGTGACCAGCCATATTGTACACGCTCGGATAAAGGACGGGACGTGACCGACACTTCAGTGAGCACATTAATTCCATATAAATAATAATGAATGAAATGACATTTGCTTAATTATTTTTCGATGAATTATATATATATAATTGAACAAAGCATGGGCGAGCCTTATTTCAGCTGAAATAGGACCATTAATGCGGGCAGGCAGCTGCCCACTGCAAGATAATCTACATCTTTAATCCAATGACGGGCATCAGCTGCCTGGCTACATTAATGGGCCTATCGCAGCTGAAATAAGGCTCGCCCAAAGCATGCATAAAAGATACAAAGTTACTAAGAAAAAGGTGATTGGTGTGCATTCATATCAAGGACTTATAGGAGAAGCCACTCTCATAGAAATCTGGACTTGAGAATCTTATTAATGTTTTCTCTTCTACGCATAGTCAAGCTCTCCACGTTTGCGACGTTTCCCCAGCAAGGCACTCCGTCTTCGGTCATTGTACTTTCCGCAATGGAAAATCAACCAATCTTTTATAATTATTGAAAAGTGAAGGCAGTTGGTTTACCTTTCCATGGAGTAAGGGGATAATTGTCCAATATATGGATGTTGTATATTGCATCTTTTTATGAAGATCTTGATCTTTTCATGAAGAGGAAGGCCGTTGGTGAAGCAACACGTGTATTAAGGGGAAGGAAAAACTTGCATCCTAACATTTTTAATTTCTCCCCTCATCATATTATTAAATTGCCATTATATTTTTTCATAAACAATGGCATAATTTATAATGGTAGAAATTTAAATCTAGCGTCCGATAATATATATATATATATATATTTTTTTTTTTTTTTTTTAACAATTTATTATAATTTTGGATTATTTTAGATGAGATTGTATTTTTGACTATAATTATGAATATTATTTTGTATAAAAAAGAATTAAATAAAAATTAATCTTTAAAATATTTAATATAAATTAGATTTATTAAAAATTAGATTTTAATATAAATTTTATTTTTAATGTAAATGTTTTTGGATAAATAACATTATTAGTTTTAGGTTGATTCAAACTATCTAAAATGAATGTTAGTTGAAGATGAAAAAACAAATGTATCTTGTAAATGAATGTTAGAAAATGGAATGAATATTTATTAACCTATCATCCAAAAGAAAAGTTTGTCCTCTTTTTTCTTCTACCTTTTTACCGAGACTTCAAGCCTATCTTAATTTACTTCTGAATTGACAATGCACTTGCTACTATCTCTAAATTGTGCACAATTTCTTTTGTTTTTCTTTTTTCCAAGGTCACAACTTTATCATAACTCACTTTCCAATTAAGAAAGTACTTGTTAGTATGAATGACTATGGGTTGTCTCATCACCATTATTCAAGAAATTCCACATCACTTGAAATAAGCTACTAGTGGTCCATAATTGAGACAAACTTTCTTTACCAAAATATAAAGGAATCAATAAATGATCAAGATAACCCCTAGGCTAGTGCCAATAGCTCTCAAGTTAACACCTAGTAGGAACTTTATGACCTATCAAGGGCTAATACTTGGAGACACACTTGAGAGGGGGATCCCACTCATGAGGGGGTGCTTATTCTTCTAGATTTATCATGACTAATGATTTGACCTTAAGTGGGGAGAGTGCAAGACCTACCTCCTAACTATCTTGTCAAATCACTTCAATCTAATGGGGGAAGTTTTGCTCTTACCATATACCTCTAGGTTTTGAGACATTACATTACTATTTTACCTCCAAAGAAACTAAGGAAACGAACTCTTAACAAATTACCACAATTTTAGATTTTCATTTAAGAAGAAAAAATAACTTTAATTTAAATAATATCTAAAAAAAAATTTCATTAAATGTGAGATGTGAGCTATTTTTAATTTTTAATTTTTTTTTATTGTAATTTTGATTTTTTTATTAATAAAATTACAACCCTTTTTAAGATAAAAGAAAATATAATATAGATATCACATTAAAATATATAACATATAAATAGTACTCATAGATTAACATAAAATTTACCATATAAATTAAATTAATGATTCTATAATCATCTTTAAATTTAATTAATAAGCCGATATAAATATAATATTTACAATATAACAAGATTTTTAATTATGAATATTTATCATGGATAGTTTAACTTCTAAATAGGTTTTTTTACAATACTATAGGCCAATACCCAAAAGAGAAAGATAAAAGAAAAGAGAGAGGGAGTAGAGGGAAGAAAATCATAATACCATGGGCGAATACCATGGTTTATCAATACCATGGGTCATCTAGGCTTTTGATTATTATGTTATGGATCTAGGCTTTTGATTAGTACGTTATGGATCTTGAATTTTAATTATTCTATAACAATACCATGGCTTATCAATACCACATGCCCAAAAATCATAACTTATTTCAAAATCAAAATATTTTACAAATACTTTGTTTTAATTTAATTTTATAACATTTTTAAATTAAATCTAAAATAAAAATATTATAATTACTTTTAAGGTATATGTAAAACCTCCATCTTTACTACCACTAAAATTTTTTCTCTATTAAATCTAAATTTTAATAAATTAAAAATAAAAATATATATATATATATATATATATATATATTTATGAAATTTCTATAATATAAATAATATTATAAAGAACAAATAGATGCATCTTAACTAATTATCCAAACTAAAGAAGAAAAGAAAAGTGAATAACAATGATAAATAGTTTCAAACCATTTCAACCGTTCGCAGAAAACAGTTTCACAAATGATCACAGTTTTCAACTCTTCCCAGAAAACAGTTTCACAAATGAGCACAGCTCGGTTAAAATGTAGCCTCTCTAGACAACTCCGCAACTATTTACCTCTTCTCTCTTCTCCAATTTCAATTTTACCATCTCCACTGTGTCCTATTCTTATACCGTGCCCACAACAGCTACGAATCCTGTCCTTACCCATTTCATTGTTTCCTCTTCCAGTACACGTTCCACTTGAGCCTCCACAATAATAATAATTTCTGTTTCCTCTTCCTGTACACCTTCCACTTGAGCCTCCACAATAATAATAATAGCGCTATCAGATTGCAAGGCTTATTTGAGGCTGGAGTGACGGTGCGAAGGTTCTTTGAAATGGTATTGAAGCTTCTTCAGGTTCTAAATCCCCAAGAAGTTGTAATCCTTGAAATTCTGCTTCCTAAAGAAGGTGGGATTACATTAAATCATAAAGTGTTTTCTTTTAATTCTGTCGTTCTGTATCTTGCTGATTTATTCCAGAATTATGCAGCCTCGTTTTTTCTTTGTTTTCTTTTAATTCTATCGTTATGTATCTTGCTGATTTATTCCAGAATTATGCAGCCTCGTTTTTTCTTCCAGCGGCTCATATCAAGGGTGAAGTACTTCCATTCTATGGTAAGTGGATAAGCAGCATTAAAAGTCTTTTTTGAATGCTGCTTTGGGAAAAATTGGCCGTCAATCCTCTGGTGCTGTTGAAATAACCTCATTGTAAGGAACTTCGACTTGGGTCCGGTTCAGCAAGTTTATCACCGGGATCCTAAGCTGGAGAACACACTTTTGGATGGAAGTCTCGTTCCTCGTCTGAATATATGTGATTTTGATTACTGAAAGGTATTTATTTTTTACTTAAATGTTTTTTCTCTGAGAATTGGCCTTTCAAGTTTCAAGCATGTTCAGGGTTCATGGAAAGTACAGAGAGATTAAGTTTGATCTTGTTTTCGTGTCTCAATTGCTAGAGTGATGCATCAAGCTAGGTGGTAAGGATCGATTTCTCTAAAAGGGGATCCTTTCTACAACTAGGACAAAATTTCTACTTTGAAGGATGATCTGAGTTTGGCATGGTGCCTGTGGAGTGGTCTTCAATTGCCTCTATTTTGCGCTTAATCTGTGCCATGATTGTGCCTCTGTCATCAGACTCCTCTAACTTAAACCCCATGTTATTCTGATCCTTGTATGCTTCGATGAGTTGCGCCAGGTTTTTAGTTGTCTTACCAGTATGCATTGAAATAATGACCACTGCTACATACATCTGATGGAAGTTCTTTGCAATGCTTTTCAGTGATCATGATGCCCACTGTGTACTACTTCATTTCAATAGCCAACATATAGATGTTCTTGTGGTCTTCATCTCAAATGGGTTTGACAAAATTAGGTTGATGCTTAGTTCCTTTTGAACTCTCTTTCCAGCTCCATGCCAATCTCTGTGCCTTGAGTTCTTTCTGTTGGTCTCATCAACTTTCTCAGATATATCTGCTTTTATTATCCTCTAAAAGTTCCTAGCTGTCAAAGTAACCAGAAAACAGAAAGTACACTTGAAAATATTCAATGTTTAAATGGTTGTAAGTTTCCAGTTCCAATAATAGCCAACTTTCCAGTACTGCAAACCAAATTGACAATCAATGGGATATTTTCCATGCAGCACCTATATTAAACTTCAACATGAAACAGCCTTGGCCTTTTTCTCTAAAAGGGGTCCTTTCTACAACTAGGGAAAAATTTCTACTTAACTCTGACGGATGGTCTGAGTCTGCCATGGTGCCTGTGGAGTGGTCTTCAACTGCCTCTATTTTGCCCCTAATATCTGCCATGATTGCGCCTCTGTCATCAAACTCTTCTATTTTAAACCCCATGTTAGTTTGATCCTTGTAAGCTTTGATAAGTTGCACCAGGTTTTTAGTTGTCTTAGCAGTATGCATTGAAATGATGACCACTGCTGCATACATCTGATGGAATTCAATTAGCAATGATTTTCAGTGATCAGGATGTCCACTGTGTACTTCTTCATTTCAATAGCCGAGATATAGATGTTCTTGGGGTCTTCATCTCAAATGGGTTGGACAAAATTGGGTTGCTGCTTAGTTCCTTTGAACTCTCTTTCCAGATCCATGTCAATCTCTATGCCTTGAGTTCTTTCTATCGGCTCATCAACTTGCTCAGATATATGATCATATATCTGCTTTTATTATCCTCTAAAAGTTCCTAGTTGTCAAATTAACCAGAAAACAGAAAGTAAACTTGAAAAGATTCAATGCTTAAACTGCTGTAAGCTTCCAGTTCCAATAATAGCCAACTTTCCTCTACTGCAAACCAAATTGACAATCAATGGGATATTTGCCATGCAGGGACCTATATTAAACTTCAACATGAAACAGCCTTGGCCTTTTTCCTATTATTAGCCATAGGTGTAACAATCAGTGTTACATGGGTGTTACATGGGGATGTGTTACTTTGGGTGAGGAGTGTGTCTTTCACGCTTCTGATATTTCTGTGATGGTGAAACTAGTGGAGGACATTTCCCCATATCTGGAAACTCAGGGGGCTGCAGGGAGCGGCGGACCTTCAGGTTCTCCCCATGATTTATGCTCAGTGGCCTGAGAAAAGGTCAATTTTTTTTCACACAAAAAACTCAAAACCTTGAAGTAGATGTGAATATTTATGCCATGCTTTTGTTGTTCATATTTGTGATTTGTCAATGTTTCACATATATTTAAATGTTTAGTTTTGAAGGGGTCCCAGCATTCCTCTCTAAAATTTAAATAATTTTAACATTTCTTCAGTCTTTGTTGCGTCTGCAACTGCCTAGGACTATCTAAGTCAACTGAGAGCGTTGCTAAAATTAAACAGGGATAATATTTTTTCCCTATGTTCTTTGTTCTTAACGCAGATGCCTTAGGTTGATATCTTAGCTCGACTACTGGTCTAGATGAAGGTTTTTAACTCTATTATTTGTTTTGAAATGACAATATTATTTATCTTCCACTCGAGAGATTGAAAAGGAAAGAAAATATACCTAGCAAAAGTATCAATAATGTTGACAGATTCCTCATTTGGTTGTTTCGTAGCGAGAACAAATGTTAAAGAAGAATCTTGGAGATAGTGCACTGGATTTTTAAGAGAGCAGGAGTCACCCTCCAACTATGGTCCCTTGAATTGACCTAGTTGATCAGTCATTCGTGGAGTGCTAGTTGACATACTTTTTCTTCATCATGACCGTAAGAAGAATATATTAAGAGTTATGCTGAACATCTATGGGAGAATTTTAGCCATCTCAAAACTCAACTAAAGGTAACAGGGTTACGACTTTTCAGAGAAATGGTGGTGGACTATTATAGGGTAGAATGGTGTTGTATTAATTTGCATGATGAATTAGAGATGGGAAGAATTATTTCAAGTTCAGCATCCAGATTTGTACTTCAGAGGCACTGGTTCTGTTAAGTTATATCTCTAGTACACTCCCTATGGTGTATTTTTCATTATTCAGTTATTAAACCAAGACAAAATGGGCAGGGATTTGTTGCTCGGTAATTCCTCTGGCTAATTATGTCATCATTATCAAAATAGTAGAATCTGAATTGGCTGACTTGGCTTAGGTTTAGGTGGTTATTTTCCTAGTCAAATATAATTAAACATTTTCCAAAATTATAACTATTTTTATTAAAGTAATTATCAAAATTAGCATAACTGAGTCATTCAGTCTGAAAATTCCAACCCTACGGGCAATGTGGTATAACTTTAAAGCTAATTAAAAATGTGGAGATACTCCATGTTCTTTGAAGACGGGTCATATCCACGCTATTAGCATTGCTATGCATTGGATTCACTTGCACCATCAGTTAGGGCAATCGAAAAGTAGGAACATACAGACAGTCACAGTCATGGCATGGCAGTATATTGGGATCCACATCGGATTGACGTTGAGTGAGTGTAGTTAGGTGGGGGTGTGAACATAAGCAAAAGCGAAACCATGGCACGGAAAACAGCTATGCCACTGGTTTCACGGATGGTCAAGCTCTCCCTGTTGGCCACTTTTAAACGGACAAGTTTATTGAAGCAGAGGAAGCATTTGAAGCATTAGTGTTTATAGTGTTTATATAGTGGAAATAGGTTTAGTGTCTAATTTTGAAATTTAATAACTGTAATATTAATACACTTCCGCATGATAACTAAGTTTTTAATAAACCAAATACATTTCCACATCATAACTAAGTCCTGCATGCAAAAATATTTCAGAAAAAAATCTAATCTCAAAAAACAACAATTATGCTCCAACCAAAATCGAATAAATCAACATAGTACACTACATAGTACTTACTCAGTCCCATATAAGTGCCCTCCGGTATTATCCATGCCCCTTATCTTTTGCATTTCCACGAATGGTCAAGCTATCCACGTTGGCGACGTTTCACTTGCTCTGCAGTAAGGCACTCAGTCTTCAATCATTGTACTTTCAGCAATTGAAAAGCCACAAATCTTTTTATAATTATTGAAAAATGAAGGAAGTTGGTTTACCTTTCCATTGAGTAAGCGAATAGTTATTCAATATATAAATGTTGTATATTGCATCTTTTTATGAAGATCTTGATTTTTTCATGAAGCGGAAGGCCGTTGGTGAAGCAACACGTGTATTGAGGAAGGAAAAACTTGCATCTCGGGAATTCTCACTCATTTTTTAGTAGGTTAAGATTTATTTATTTATTATTAAATTATTATTATGTTTTTTTAGTAGGTTAAGATTTATTTATTTATTATTAAATTATTATTATGTTTTTTTATAACTTCTATCAATGTATTTGGAAAAAGAATTAAGAAGAAAGAAAAATATTATATTGAAGAATTTAATCTCACTCATAATCATTAACAAAAGAAAGTACATAGGGGCCAATATTTTTTGGAGAGTCAAATTTTTATTGCTCAATTAAGGACTAATTCTCATTAACTCAGTTGTGAAACAGGGCACTGGAAAATGCCAAAAGAAGTGTGGGAGGAAACAATATGTAGTTTTTGCTCTTCGGGAAAAGTGAAAACAAAAAAGCATTTCATTTTAGAATTTGAGACTTTCAAACACAGCAGGGAAAGATATGCATATATTTTGGCAGCTAGCTAGTGGGATAATCTATTCAGCAAGGGGCTGCTAGATAAGATGGGAGAGTTTATTGTGAAACTTCACAAGAAAAAGGTCGAATACAAGAGCCAGATAGAGAAAAATTTGTTCCATAGGCTATCTTTAACCTGATAGACCTTAAAATAACATCTTCTTCTTATTCTAAACAATGGCATAATTTATCACCATAGAAATTTAAATCTAACATCTCATAATAGTTTATTTTATATATATCTTATTTTATTTTAACAATATTAGTTTGGATGAGATGTTTTTTTCATTATAATTTTGAACTTAATAAGATAATTATGTTGTATAAAAAGGAATTTAAAAAAAATAATCTTTGAAATATTTAATATAAATTAGATTTATTATAAATTATATATTTAATATAAATTATATTTTTATAGTAAATATTTTTTTGGATAAATCACATTATTAGTTTTCGGTTGACTAGAACTATTTAATGTGGCATTTCCTCAGGATGAAGATGAAAAATAGATGGATCATTAGGTATAAATAACAACGATGCATCATGTTCCAGAAACAAATGTTAGAAAATAGAATGAATATTTATTAAGTTCAAAATGAAAGTTAGGATAAATGAGAGATGGAGAGCGCTCCAAAAAACGAAAATGTTAGCTAGGGTTTGAAAGCAGCGACCTGGTAACTTTGCAGGTCTCAACAACTGGTTCAGTGATGGCGGCCTCCTAGGGAGGGGGGACAAATCCCTCCTACTGCAATGTCACCAGTGGATATCAATCTACTAGACAACAGCAAATGGGAACTTCTCAACAGAGAATAAATCTAGTTTTGGGAGCAGATTGGCAAGCAAAAACAAAGGGGCAATGTTTGCCAAGAGCAGTGAAGAAACCAAGATTCGTCATTCCAGCATCTAAGTTGGATGAATACATAAGCTACATGAAGAATCACGCATTAATCTGTAAGTTTATTGGTATTTGGCCTACAAAAAAGGATTTTTTAAAATGGATACAAATAAAATGGCAGCCTAAGGGTCACATTGATCTGAAATTTGGGTCTAAGGGTTTTTTTACAGTTGTTTTTACTAATCTATTAGACAAAGAACGAATTTTTGAGGGAGGGCCATATTTTTATAATAATGCGGGGCTTTTTCTCAGATAGTGGGAGGAATGTTACAATCCAGATCAAGAACAATTTCTTGCTACACCAGTCTGGGTTCAGTTATTTGGCCTTCCAATGGATTTCTGGGATCTGGACATATTGGAAGGTATAGGAAATTCTTTAGGCAATTTTGTTAAGATAGCAGAAGCCACTCGTTGTGGCTGTTATACTTGTTTTGCTAGAATCTGTGTATATATGAATATCTCTGAGCCATTGCCTGAAATGATTGAATTAGAATATGAAGGGAAAATCTGGCCTCAGCTTCTTGACTATGAACATATCCCCTTCAAATGTTGTAGATGTCATGAGTATGGGCATCTGTATAAATCATGCCCTTTAAATGTAACTGAACAACAACCTTTTCGTCAATCTGCTTCTAATGAACAGAGTCGCTAGCGAGAAGATGGCTTTATCACAGTAACAAATAAGAAACATAGTAACATAGTTTCAAATAATGTACAAAACCAGGGTACTTTGCAGAACCCTCCAGTTCAAAAATCATCATCAAACAGATACGAAATCCTACAGGAGGAAGGTGAACCATCGACTGTGGAAATTGTGGAAGAAGGTACAGAGCCCGGTCAAGGGGTGGTGACTCAGAAAAATCTGTCAATAAAATGAAAAGCAGTCCAGGAAAATGTTGAGACTGAAGAAAGTAGCATGCTAGAACTAACACCTATGGATGTTGAACAAAATAAAGACGACCAAAGTGTTGAAGAAAAAGTATTGAAACGCCTTTTGTATGAATGGAGGATTCTGGATGACAGGTTTATTCCAGCAGATCAAAAGAAATTGTACAAAGAAACCTTCGAAAATTATTTGACATCTTAAGCACACAAGGAAGTTCAAGACATCGAACAAGCTGCTGGGAAAAATATTAATCCACAACCTAAACCATAAAAAAAACGAGGAAGAATAACTTTACAGGAATCAATACAATTGGTTGGAGAAATGTTGATTAATACAGGAAAGATAATACCGTTAACAACGGTATTCCAACAACTACCAAAAGTTACCTAATGAAAGTAATCTCCTGGAATATTAGAGGCCTTAATATTAAAGGCAAACAAAGATATCTGAAAGAAAGATTGAAAACTGAGAAACCCCAGGTAATGTTAATTCAAGAAACAAATGTTTCTGGTTAGAAGCTCCAATATATCATTTAATCTTTTAAACTACATTTTGAGGTTATGACAATTGAATCCATAGGTACGACAGGGGGAATAGCTATCTTATGGAATTTAGCAGAAATAGTAGCAGAAGGATGGATGGGTCTTCCCAGAATTATAACTGGTAATTTTTGATAAATTGGCTCAGAAGAAAGGATTCTTATATCAGTTGTTTATGGTCCTCCAATTCCACGAGAAAAAGAGGAGTTCCTTCAAAGTATAAGGGCTTTGAATAATATGCATGAAGAGAAATATTAGCTTATTGGGGGAGATTTTAATATGATTTTAAATTTGACAGAAAAAAAAGGAGGAATAAGAAGAGAAGATCCAGAAATGGAGCTTTTCAGAGATCTGTTAACGGATCTACGTTTAGTAGATATTCCCACGGTGAATGAAAAATTTACTTGGAATAATAGACATGGAGAACGACATCAAGTAGCATCACGGTTGGATCGTTTTATTTCCTCGGAAGCTCTGGTAAGTTTAGATGTCTATTATGAGGCAGCAATTTTACCTATGCTTGGATCAGATCATTGGTCGATTCGAATCGATATAGATGTAAAAGAAACTCCAAAAAACAGACCTTTTCTGTTTGAATTATTTTGGTTAAGAGATCCAAGATTTCTAGAAAATGCTAAAAATTGGTGGAAATCTAATCAGAATATAGGAAGAAACAAGATGCATTCTTTTCAGATAAGATTAAAGCAATTAAAGGCATAAATAAAATGGTGGAATAGAGTAGAATTTGGAAATATTCAACAGGATCATATTAGATTAAAAGAGAAAATGCAAGATATTCAACAAAGAATGATCCTTCATGGCAGAACAAAAGCACTTGCAGTTGAAGAAGGTAACACACTCAATTTGCAAGAAGAACGTAGGAAACAGGAAGAGATCTTATGGAAGCAGAAATCACGGATCCAGTGGCTAAAGGAAGGTGAGAGAAATACTAATTTTTTCCATAAAACAATGATACAAAGAAGGCAGCATAATAGAATCTTCTCATTGAAAGATCAAAATGGTAATAGGCTGCTGAAACATGAGGAAATGGAAAAGGAGTTGGTAGATCTTTTTAAAAAATTTCTTACAGAATCTAATCATAATAGACAGGCAGCTATTGATAAAATAACTTCTCATATCTCGATAGTGGTCACCAGAGAACAGAACTTAGCTTTGCTATGGGAAATTAGTTTGCAAGAAGTTGAAGAAGTAGTCATGAATATGCCTAGGAATAAAGCTCCTGGACTGGATGGCTTTACTACTGAATTTTTTAAAACCACCTGGAATTTTATGGGTCAGGATATTTTGGAAGTAGTAGAGGAATCAAGGAGAAATTGGAATGTTTATCTTGCCTTCAATGCAACTTTTTTAACTCTTATTCCAAAACAGGAAAACTTGGATACCCCTGTTGGCTTTAGACCAATTTCTCTCTGTAATGTAATTTACAAAATTCTCTCAACAATTATGGTAAATAGACTTAAGCCTCTCCTGCCAAGGCCGATTGCTCCGAAACAGATTGGTTTTGTTAAAGGTAGACAAATATTGGATGGAATTGTGATTGCCCAGGAAGCAATTCATTCGCTAAAGACCCTGAAAACGAAAGGAATGCTAATCAAATTAGACCTTTCTAAAGAATATGATTGCATTAATTGGCATTATTTGATAGCGGTTATGAGAGCGTCTGGCTTTGATGACAAATGGTTACAATTGCTTTGGTCTTTTATCTCTTCCCTAAATTTATCCATTTTACTCAATGGAATACCATCCCAACCGTTTAATATTACTAGAGGCCTCCGTCAAGGAGATCCTTTATCTTCGTTTCTATTCATTCTAGTTGCTGAAGGATTGGGAAGGTTAATCAAGGCTCATCTTGAAGAAGGGAAGCTAAAAGGTTTAAAGCTGTGGGGACTAGGCCTTCCCTTGACACACCAACAGTTTGTTGATGATATTCTGTTATTTTTTCAGGCTTCGGTGAAAGAGGTGAAAGCTATTTTAAAGATCCTGGAAATCTTTATGGAAGCATCAGGTACTCTTATTAATACTGATAAATCAAATGTTTATTTCTTTAAATCTAACACTGCAACTCAAAATTTCTTAGCCAGAACTCTTGGGTTCAAAATAAGCTCTTTTCCCATGAAGTATTTAGGAATGACTTTAAATACTACTCCAGTAAGAATTGCAGACTGGAAGGATCTCATTATAAAAGTGGAGAAAAGAATACATAATTAGGCATTTCGAGTGCTGAATGCTCCTGGTAGAATCATCATGTTAAAATCAGTTCTTCAATCCCTTCCTCTCTATCAGTTATCAGGGAGAGCTTTCCCTAAAAGTATTTGTAATCAATTAGTCAATCTCTTCAAGAAGTTTCTATGGCAAGGTGCTCAGGCTAATAGGAAATGGGCTTTACTCACATGGGAAAAGCTTTTAAACCTAAATCTGCAGGAGGACTGGGACTGTGAGATCCTTTAGTTTTAAATTATGTAATGGGTGCTAAAATATGGTGGTGATGGATTCAAGGAGGACACGATCTTTGGAAGAGTATATGGGAAACAAAATATGGTATGCCATATTCAGTTACAGGTAAATTAAAAGTGGATATAGTACCAAAAGGATCTTCAATCTGGAATCTTGCAGCAACTAACAGGTATCTAATTCACTCTCATAGTTTCTGGGAAGTGAGGGAAGGCAGAACGACACTCTTTTGGGAAGATTCTTGGTAGCAAAGAGAAAAAAATTTCAATAGACTTGATTTAGGAGAAATCTTTCTTTTTACCAATACTCCGAACTGCAGACTAATTAATAACTATTGGTGCCAACAACATAATAGTCAATGGAGAAAATGGAAGGAGAAAATCCATTGGCCAGAAGCTCCAGAAACACGACAATGGACCAACTTAGCAAAAGAACTAAAATCAAGGAAAATTTTCCATGCTATCGATTCCGATATTCTACGATGGGGTTAACAAACAAAAGGGATGTTCACTATCAAGGAAGGATATCATATTCAATCTCAAAATGCTCTTAACAATGAAAGAATGATATGGAAGAAAATATGGGCATCAAAACATTGGCCAAAAGTAGAATATTTTCTCTGGTTATTAAGTCATCGTAAAATTATGACATGGGAAAATCTGCAGAAGCGAGGAATGTATGGACCATCCAGATGTTATATGTGTCTTACAGCAAATGAGGCAATAGAACATCTTCTTAATAGCTGCCGAATTGTAGAGACCCTTTGGAGAAGTCTAGAAAAGCTATTCAGACAAACAGATAGAGACAATACGAATATAAATGAAACCATTAAAAACTAGCGTAAAGGAGGATTTAAATGTGAAGTGCTAAACAGAGCCTGGAGATTATCAATTGGGTTTCTTTTCTAGAGCATATGGAAAGAAAGGAACCATCGGATCTTCAGAGTTGAAGAACAAACTATGAATCAAATATGGCAGAAATTGATAGAGAATATATGAGAAACAATTTTAGTGGAAAGATGGACAGAGGAAGATTGGCAGGCGGAAGGTATTGAAGCTCAAATGCTCACCAGTTTAAATTTAAAACCTCAAATGTTATACAAAAATCTTTGTAAATATAAACTCTGACGCAAAATATAGAAGATAAGTGGAAGGTTCCTCATAATGGGTTTATTACACTCAATTATGATGGCGCTTCAAAAGGTAATCCGGGACAAGCAGGAGCTGGAGGGATCTTTCGAAATTCTCAAGGGGAAGTTTGTCGAGTTTATGCATTGGATTTGGGCTTTGCAACTAATAATGAAGTAGAATTAATGGTGGTAAAACAAGGATTGTTGATAGCCAAAAGAGAAAACTATCAGCAACTCATTGTAGAAGGCGACTCGGAAATGGTTACAGCCGTCCTATGTAAATTACAACAAGGTTAAACTTGGGAAAAAATAAGTAAAAGTTGGAGAACGATGAACCTAATTCGGGAAATAAGCACGTTGTTCAAAGAAATCCAGTATCTGATACCAAGACACATTCAAAGAAAAGGCAATGAGGCGGCAGATTATTTAGCTAATTGGTGTAGAAATTTGCTGAATAATGAAGATTTATCCACCAAGATTATCCTGATCACATACTAATTCGAATTCATATGCAACACATAATCTCTTCTACAATCAATCATCAATTTGCGGAAATAGAAATAGTCGCATGCGCACATAAACACAATATGTAATGGGGAAAGCTTATAGCTGAAAACCCCTCAGCTATTTTGTATATTATATGGAGAGAACATGTAACAGTACATAGCACAATACTCCTCACAAGTACTCAGTACTATCTCATGAAGTTACACACAAATTAGCTTAGTTTTGAACAAGTCACAAGTTCAAAACTCATCCACTAATTGCCTGCCTCTATTGCGCAATCAAGGCTGGTCTTATGAGAGATCCAAGGTTCGAATCTCCTTGGCTTGACAGCGCAATCCTCATGGGCAATTTCCTCCAAGTGTGGTGCAAATCTCATGCACAACTAATGTCACAACTGATAGCTATCTCAACCCTTTCATCTACCTCTTTCACTGGTCTCCACTGAACTGTCCATGCACTGTAGTGAACTGATGTGTTCTTGAGTTGAATAATGAGTTAATAATTAGTGAATTAAATAATATTTAATTCACTCCACTCATTACTAGTTGATTAGCTAGTTAAACTAATCTCAACTAGTTCAACTAAGTTAAACCAAACACAACTCCACCAACTGTCTCATCAACTCCACCAAACTTCTGCCACTAAAGTCCTAACTGAAGTCAACCATGCATGAGCTCACCAAACCCCAAGGAATAGTGTAATTCCTTCTGTCAGATGCATGGGCCACATCCGTAGCTCCAACTGAAGTGCTCCAAGAGAATAAACTGAAGTTTAGAGTCCAAATATTATTAAGGGCTAATAATATTTGACGGACCTATTTTTAGACAGGCAGTCTAAAAATAGACTTCGACCTATATGTCTAAAATAGAGGTCCATCTATTTTTACCAACTCGACCAATCATCCAAGAATAGCATACTGCAACTCCCAGACCATGCTCCATATGTCTAAAAATAGACTTTTCTCCATATGGAGATAACACTCCTATTTATACAAAAGCTATGATAACAAACTCATCAATGTAAATCCACTATTCCCTCCTTTGACCCACATATTTCTCAACCAGTGGTGACACATAACCCTATCCTCCATGATCTCCTCCATGAGGTCCATGATCTCCTAAAATTCGAATTTGAACATAGAGTGCCACATAAGGGTGCCTAGGAAGCTTCTTTTGTACCTACACATGTCAACAAACTCATTCTAATTGTTAGGTATAAGTATAAGCATATTATTTTCTAAAGTTTAACAACAAATCCACTTAAAAATGTTAAGAATTAATAAACTTTGGAAAATCATAGTTAAAACCTAATGATGAGGTAAATGTAATGATGTGGAGGTGGAATGAAGGTGACATGAAGGTAACATGGAAGTAATGTGAAGGTATTGGTGAATAATGGAGTGAGAATAGGGACTATTTTGAGGCCCAAAACTCATCTTCATCTATGCCTCAGTTTTGCATCACTTCTATTTCTTGCATGCTTCCTCTCAATCTTTAATCAATTTTTCCTAAATAGAAACAATGGTTTGTCAACATTCTCTTGACGTATTCCAAGGTGGAAAAGACATTGTACATTTCAACTTGTTTATCCTTAAGAACCAACCGTCGCAGGGTTTTCATTTGCCAATGTAAGGCCATCGAATTCAAGTACTACTTCTTCCTTCACCTCATGTGGCTAGGGTATGGAATCCACATAGACAGACATTCCATGATTTTTGAATCAAAGTGGGATTTCCTATCCACCCTAGCCTGAGTTTCCAATTTGCGAATTTCTCTCCTTGTGTCTAACAAAATTGCATTAAAATATTTAGTAGCCAAATCTTAAGTGAAAATCCTCACTCTTTGTTGTCCTTGCAGACTACTACCACCCCCCCTCCTACAATGCATATGCTTCCTAGGCAACATGACAAAAGCTAGTGGGGCACACTTAAAACAACTATTGTAGATTCTTCTACCTACAAAGAAACACGAAATAAAACCATATTTAGCCTCTCCAAGGCTCAAAAACCAACCCGCTATATCATCACCTATGCTCATGACACAAACCACCCTTTGAGGGGCATACCCAGGTGTATGTACCACATACACAAAAACCCTAGCAGACACCTTAGGCCCTGGAACCATTAAGCATAAGCAAGAACACAAAAAATCCTATATACCTAGATTATCAAGAGCCCTCAAACACCAAAAAATCCAAGACCAGAATGACACACAGGGCCTGATTCTAAAATTCTCGAACAAACACAAAATAAAATTGACTACATATTGAGACATTCCAAATCCAGGGTAGACACCACTTGATACCCACAAACTAGTTTTAAAACCTTCCAAGACCAGGAAAAATGACTATATATAGACCTCCAACATCAGAGCTATAATTACTAAATACACAATCTTGATCCTGGAGAAAAATAAAAAAACAACTAAATAAACAAAGGAGGGAGATGACCTAAAACACTCTATCGAAGGTCGAAAGTGAATCCTATTTCAGACCAATGTATGCCAAGAGCACCAATTGTGAGTTAATGACCTTGTATCCAGAGTTAGCCCTCTTCTGCCACCTACACCATGAAAAAGCAACGAGCCAAAGCTTCATAGTCGCAACACTAGACTCAAACCAGAGAAGGATAAACCACTCTCCGCAAAACAAGATACACAACACCAACTGGGAGATCAAGGTCTCAAACTCACCTTCGCCCTTCATTCCTCCACACAGTGACCAAGAATCCATCACATGGGAACAAATAAAACTTCTAAGAGCCATTAGGAGGCTTGCATGTGCTTGCATGTTGGGGGTTGGCCGTGCCTTAACATAAATAACCATCACGTCCAATGGTGGCAGACATAACCCCCAAGACAATCTCATTAAGTCCATCAACACCCCCAATGAGGAATATCTTCATATTTTAATTCAAAAAGCCATTTCATATCTTAGTTAGACTGCACCCTTTATTTTTTTTAATATTTTTAACTTGCTTATTCACTTTGTTTTACATATATATATTTTTTAAATTGTTATATCAATGTATATTTATACTAAATATAAAATAAATTATACATCTCTTATAATAAAGTGTAAAAAACACATTTCAACTTAATCAAATATAATATATATTTATCTTTAATGAAAATAATATATCTTAAAGATAGAACTAATAGTAATGCATACCTACTATGCAAGGAATTACACATCTTTATCACATGAAAAAATACCATTAACACCAATTAAATGAAAATATAAATTCATAAACCATGCATTCCTACCCATAGAAGTGGTCTTATATAATGTATACCTACTACCAAAACAACCACAACCGGTAAAACAAATTCATAAATAATAATAATAATAATAATCCAATTTTAAGGTCACGGCCTAATCCAAACACCAAATTGGTGCATGAGACCCTCTTTTTTGTGGGATAAGGGACCCACCATTTCCCAAAAAATTGACTACTACAGTCTAGAAAGGCATGCATACTCTACCCTTGTGGATTTAATTATGTGACCTTTTAGAAGGAAACAAATGCTAACCATTAGACCCACTCAAGTTGTCTATTAGGCCCACTCAAGATGTATAAAACTAGTGTTATATCATTCATACCTTGGATGTTATATACTTAACAAATGAAAATAAAAGGTTCCTAGAACAAGTTCCTACATGTACCGATTTCGCTATATAATTAGCAATAGAAAAGAACTGATTCCTACCCATGGTATAAGTGTCATATAATTACCAAAAGAAATTGTCCCTACCTGTCATCGTCATTTGATAGCCCATGGCGTTCATTATACTTTGTCCTAAACCATATGAAAAAACAAAGAATGGGAAGAGATGTTTCAATCTTCATTGGCCCTATATTGCCAATGTCATTCATTCTTTTATGTGGAGCATTGAAGTGACAAATTTTAGGTTAAATTCACCAAAGCGTGCTGAGATCGTAATTTTTTTTATAGTTGCAAGATGTCATGCCAATCACTTTGATGATTCCAAGTAGAATTTTTATGTAGAAAATTTCAACTTATTTCATCTGTGACCTGTTCCCTACCATGTAAGATTCCATGCAATTATTTTTGTGTTGATTCTTATGCTATGGTTTAATTTTGTTTACATGTTAGATCTTCTAATCATATGATGTATTACCGCTTATATAATAGTTCAAATAAATATTGCAAAGAAAAATAAACTTGGTAATTGATGACCATGAATGAACTATACTAATTCCCCTTCCCCCTCTTAGTATATTCAAGATTCCAATAGTTGGTATAAGATAAGATTCCTTCTACATCAACTTTACGTTTAGAAGGAAGATTTGGTTGAATCATGGATCATCAAAGTGTGCCTCTACTCAGTGTTGCAAACTTTTAGGAATGAGATAGAAGGTAAAATCTAAATTAATTTCTCATGGATTCGAAGTCTGGAAGGTAGTTACTAATGGATATGGTGAAGAACCCCCTTCAAAAAAAATTCAACAATGGAATTCTCAGGCTAAAGGTGAAATTTACAACAAACTTCACAATCTAGATCTTGAGAAGGTGATAGATCTCAAATTTGAAAAATAAATATGGGACAAGTTGCAGGTCCTGCATGAAGGGGATACTAGTAGTAACAATGGAGGAAAAGAGAAGAACGAGGACTCTCATAAATAAATTATTCAATCGAATGAGCTATATTCTCCTAGTGTGAAAGTAGTTGATTCCCAGGAGGACAAATCAATTGAAGAACAAGCTAACATTGACATAGAAAAGGATCTAAGTGGAAAACAATTATAAGAATAAGCTTATTCCGATACGTGAAGAAAGATAACATTATTTTAAAGAATAAATTATTAACTTGAAAACCCAATTAGAAGAGGAAAGGAGATTTGAAGCAGTAATAAGAAGCCAACTAAAGGAAGGAAAGGACAAATGTGAAAGATTATAAGCTGAGGTAGTTTAAGCAAGAAATAAGTTAGAAAATAACAAATCTAGCTTAAAGGTAGCTGCAGAAGATGATGAAGAAGTATCTAAAAGGTATGTGGTATAAGGAAACAATATTATTTGCATGGAAGTAAGCAAGAAAAAGTAAAAAAACCAACATCTGAGGAATCAGCCAAAGAAAGTGTTTTTTGCAAGAATGCCATCTGGTCATATAGATGAATTTAGGAAGTCTGCACAATTCCAAGGGAGGAATAACAACTCTTTTTCTCCTCTATTGGAATATGTCAAGTGCTTCAATTTCCATAAACTTGGGCATGTTTCAACAAATTGTAGGAGCAATCAATTCGGGGTTTATCAATAGGACATGCAGTAGAATATGTAGTTGAAAAGGAAGTTATGTCAAGAAAGTAATCAACGAAGATCACTCCTCTCATGAAGATCATATGTACCATTTCGATACACAAGTTATTTTTATGGATATTATTATTGATGAAATATCTTTTTCCATAAGGCTATTATTTTCAAATATTACACAAATAAGAGTGGGAATGGATTGCATGTAAAGGAAAGGTCATATGTAGATAATAGCACAAGAAGACACAAGTATGATCCCCCCTTTCTCAGTAACATAAGTTTCTATATATGTGAAAATATTTTCCACATGGCTAAAATTGCAAGTTTCCCAATTCTTTAAATGAATCCAAACAAAAGGAGGAGGTCATTCAAAACAAACTAAACAGGAAGCAAAAACGAGATGCATAGATTAGAAGGAAACCCACCAAATAACACATGTATGGAACATTTTCATCTATTGATGTTTTAAAGTTTGTCAAAAATGCAAAGATCGGGGACACTAGATGATTGTATTCTTTGGGGAAAATGTTTTGTTGTAAAGGCGATTGAATATTTAGATAAGAGATTCACAAATTCATAAGTATTTAATGTTAATTTTTTCAGTACTCAACTTTATTATGAAGAAGTGAATGATAGACACTATCAATCAAAAACATGGTTGAAATGTTTATGTGAAAAATTTAGTGTAGGGGAATCACCTATTGTGGATATTGCTATATGTTTGGGTGAAATGAATGAAGTTATTTGTAATATTTCTAAATCGTACCCCAAAACGTATATGTATGAAGCATGGGATATATATGGAAATGACTCTGAATAGTTTGAAGGATTTAAATATTTGATGCAACTACGACAAACTATTCTCATTATCCCAGCAAGCACAATGTTGTGTGAAAGAGGCTTCTCAACATTAAATAGGTTATAAAATGATGACAAATAAGACTTTCGTTGGAAACACTAGATATGTTAATGCTTATGTCTCTTCGTGCACCTCATGCTTTAAATTCAAGGTAAATTGGAACACTATTTATGATGTATGGAAACAAATAAAAACTAGAGAGCATTTTCCATTGGGCAAATAGATTTATATTTCCCATAATGTAAGTTCAAATAATTTTGAAGATCATGTAATGAATAGAAGAAACATATGTCTATATTTTTTAATGTTTTTTAATGGAATTTGAGAAAAATGTTTACTTATTTACTAAGTTCTATTGAACTTTTATAGTGTTTTAATGTTCCCCCTCTTTAAATTTTTAAAAATTTTAAGATTTAGAAGGGAACTATTTTATTTTAATATTTTTTAATAAAATGTTTATTTAATATGCACTTGTCAATAGAAATACATTTTTATACTTGTCCAACATAGAGTATATTGTAATTGGTTTGTCAAAGTAAATTTTCACGTTCAATTAATTTTTTTTTTGAATAACATCAAATTTTCTAATGTTTTATAATAGTTGTTAAATATTCAAATATTAAACTAAATATTTGTTAATTATACAAATATTTTTCGATTTTTATAAAAATTATATTCCAATTTTATAATTGGTTGAGGACATTGATATTTATTTGTCAATAAATAAAAATGTATTAAAATTTAAAAAATAGAATTTATTCTCAAATAGTCACTTAGTGCTTTTATAAATAAAACTAAATAAGTATAGAGAAATTATATATATGGACTTGAAGTATGTTCTAAAATTGCTTTAAAAGCTTGTATTTTTTTTACTTAAGAAAAAAGGTCAACGGCCCAAGACCCCACCCAGAGACATCTCGCAGGAGTGAAAACATACCTCCTTAATAGCAATAAGAGATAGTTGCCCTCATTACTGATTTGATAACTAAATTATAATAAATTTCCTACCGTAAAAAATAATAATTCATAACAATTAAAATTTTAAAAACCTTACTCCAAAATAAAAACATATAGCGCCATTTCTATCTTAAAAAAATATTGGCATTCGTTCGTACTCGATCCTAGGCTCTTTAGGGACCTATTAATTACCGCGAAGGTTCCTTTCCATTTATCACGCACTGGGGGAGTGGAAATCAATAAAATGAAATGAAGCTAAGCTCAATTTTCCTACCTTTCATTAAGCTAAGCTTAGTGTTCCTACTACTCAAACAAAGCTTTTTCGTTTTACTATTAAGCTAAATTGAGTGGTCCTACTTTTCGTTTCAGTCTTGAAACGAAGGGGTCGGCATTGGCATCAAGGTTCCTTTCTGATATTTAAACTTTTCGTTTCGGTCTTGATCCTAAGGGTGTTCGGTAAATGTTCGGTGTTCTGAATGAAGGCGTGAGGCTGAATGCGCTTCTCTTGCAGGAAAAAATGCTCGTCTTTCAGCCCTCTGGTCACATGTCACATGGGTACCAAGGGATTGATGGAGGGTTTTCTGATATCACTGCCGGATTATCAGAAGCTCGTCATAAAAGCCCTCTCAGTGCTCTGCTTGACCGAGCAGAACCAGGGGGAAGCCGTCAAGGTTGGCGCAGTGGATGCCATTTTGTAACTTTTTCTGCGCTGAGCGCGTCTTGGAAACTCTCGATCTCCTCTGCACTGTCTCTGAAGGGCGGCATGCCTTGGTGGTTCCTCTGCTTTTGGATATGATTATGAAGGTCTCCAACAGAGGGACTGAGTATGTTGTTATCAGAGAACACAGCATAGCACTCAAACTGGTGATATGCATTCACAATCAAACAGATATTTATATACAGCTGAGAAGCTTCTCGAGCCCTGAATGTCGGTGGAGATGGCTTCTCCAAGAAGCTAAATGAACTCTCCAGAAACTCTGAGACAGTTCCAGCATTAAATGCAGTCGGCGGGTTTGGTTGGAATTATTATTTATCCAACACTCCCCCTTAATTCCAACCATATACAGACATACTATACATAGGCCACAAACATACTCTTAATTGACATGCCTGCTGGTCTAAGTCTCAGCTAGGCTTACAACATAATTTGAATTTTCTACAACACATAACTTACTTCTACAAGTCTCAAATTTAGCCTTCCCAAGAGGCTTAGTGAATATGTCAGCTACATTTTCATTTGTATTACAATATATTAAGTCAATTTCCTTTGATTGGACCTTTTCTCTAACAAAATGATATTGTGTGTCTATATGCTTTGTCCTTGCATGACAGACAGGATTGTTTGCCAATTTGATGGTACTTTGATTGTCACATCTGATTACTGTCGGTTCTTCTTGTGCTTCACCAATATCTTCTAGTATTCTTCTTAGCCATATAGCTTCACATGTGGTACTACATAAGGCTTTATATTCTGCTTCAGTTGATGACAAGGACACTGTTGGTTGTTTCTTACTGCTCCATGATATTGCTCCTGATCCTATATTGAACACATATCCAGTGGTGGATTTCCTGTTATCTGGATTTCCGGCCCAGTCAGAATCAGAATGACCTGTCAATTCAAAATTACAATCATTAGTATATTCAATACCAAAATTGATAGTTCCCTTTAAATATCGAAGGACCCTTTTTGCAGCCATCCAATGGCTCTCAAGGGGCTTAGCCATAAATTGACTAAGTATGCTTACTGCATAGGCAATGTCCGGTCTAGTGGTAGTGAGATAATTTAAACTTCTCATTAATTGTCGATACAATGTTCCATTCACCTCCTTTGTTCCATCATCATTTCTCAATTTGATATTTTGTTCCAAAGGAGTACTCACTGCTTTACATCCTTTCATGTGAAATCTTTTTAATACCTCATTTGTATATTTGCTTTGTGTGATTAAAGTTCTTCCATTATCTCTCCATACTTCAAGACCTAGACAATAATGCATTTGTCCAAGATCCTTCATCTCAAATTGCTGTGATAGCTTCATTTTTATATCATTAATCATTTCAGCAGCACTCCCTGTTATTATTAGATCATCAACATATATAGAGATTAATGCTATGTCTCCATTTCTATCTGTCTTGACATATAAATTAGGATCATTCTTGCTTTTGTTAAATCCTTGCTGAAAGAAGAATTTATCTATTTTCTCATACCAAGATCTCGGTGCCTGTTTTAGTCCATATAAAGCCTTTTTTAATTTGCATACAAGATGTTCTTGTCCCTTCTTTTCAAATCCTTCTGGTTGAACAAGATAAATTTCCTCTTTTAACTCCCCATTTAGGAAAGCTGACTTCACATCTAATTGATATAGATTCCAATCATATTTAGTGGCTAATGCTATCAATATTCTGATTGTGTTCATTTTTGCTACTGGAGCAAAGGTATCTTCATAATCTATACCTTCCTTTTGTGAATAACCTTTTGCAACTAATCTTGCCTTATACTTGTCTATGCTACCATCTGCATTAAACTTTGTCTTGTACAACCATTTTGATCCTATAGGGACTTTATTTTTAGGTAATTCTGTTAATTCCCAAGTTTCATTTTTCATTATAGAGTTATATTCTTCTTTCATAGCTTCCATCCATTCTTTATGATTTTTGGCTTCTTCATAATTTGAAGGCTCAAAAACATTCATTACTTGAGTCATTAAAGCATAATCTTTATACGTGATAGGGGTTTGAATTTGTCGTGTTGACCTTCTTAAAGATTCATTACACTGTGGAGTACCTTCTCTTCTTCTTCTCTGTGAAGTGCTTTCATCACTTCTTTGGGGGCTTTGGCTTCTTGAATTGTCTTTTGGAATGTCCATGCTTTCTTGAGATGATTCCACAACTCCATCTTCTTTAAAGTTATAAGTAGGATGCCATACATTATATTCATCATCTTTCATTTGTTTAAGATCATGCTCATGAAATATAACATCTCTGCTTGCAAAGACCTTGTGAGTATTTGGATCATACATTTTATATGCCTTTTGATTAGTACAATATCCAATAAAAATGCATTTGATAGCTTTGGCGTCTAATTTTCTCCTATCCTCCTTAGGAATATGAGCAAAGGCCTTGCATCCAAATATCCTTAAATGACTAACTTTAGGTTTAAAACCATAAAATGCTTCAAATGGTGTTTTGTACTCAAGATATTTTGTGGGACTTCTATTTTTTAGATATACAGTTGTATTAATGGCTTCAGCCCAAAAACTATTAGAAAGTCCTTTACTTTTCAACATACTACGAGCACATTCAACTAATGTTCTATTCTTTCTTTCGGCTACACCATTTCGCTGAGGTGTATGTGGTACTGTAAATTGTTGTATGATTCCATTTTGTTTGCAGTATTTCATAAAAGCTCCTGAAGTGTACTCACCACCTTTATCTGATCGAAGAATTTTAATACTCTTTCCTGATTGTTTTTCTACCATATTCTTGAATTCTTTAAAGTATTCAAACACATCACTTTTATATCTTATAAAGTACACCTAGGTGTATCTAGTGCTATTATCAATAAATATAAGAAAGTAATATGCTCCACCAAGTGACTTAGTTTGCATTGGACCACATACATCACTATGCACTAGTTCAAGTATTTCACATTTTTTTCTATTTTCATGCATATGAAATTCTTCCCTATTTTGTTTTCCTAGTGCACAACCTTCACATTCAAAGTGTTCACCATTAATATTTGGAAGGCCTTCTACCATCATTTTCTTTTGAAGTAACATTAAGTCATTATGATTTAAGTGCCCATACCTTTGATGCCAAAGCTCTATGTTTGACATGCCTGTTGATGCCAAAGCTTGATGCCTATTCTTTGTCACATCCAACTTGTATAATCCTCCAACTCTCATTCCTTTTGCAACAACCTTGTAGTTGTCCTGCATATCCTTTACCAAACATTGTGATTTCATAAATTCAACTTTCAAATGTTGATCTGTAATAGTGGAGACAGATATTAAGTTCTTCTTTAATCCTGGAACATACACCACATTTTGAATTTGTTTTTCTTGTCCATTAGGCATAGTAACACTTATATTACCATATCCTTTTATTTCATGGGATCTGTTATCTCCTAAATAAATGTGTGCACCATTATTAACTTCATGATAAGTATCAAACCAATCTCTTTTGCATGACATGTGGATTGATGCACCAGAATCTATAAACCAAGCATTATCATCATCAGTTTCTGCTGACAAAGCAACATTAGTAACAAATAATTGAAGATTGTTAAATTCATGACTGATTGCCTCATCTCTATCAACATAATTTCCTGTATGTCTTCTTAGTTTAAAAAAATCAGATCTTCTTTTCAAACAATTCTTAGCATAATGACCAGGCTTTCCACAATAGTAACATGCACCATCTTTACTTGATTTGACATTTGACCTTGGTGAGGGCATACCTTGAAATGATTTTACCTGTGGCCTTTTCCCTTTATTTTTCTCCCATTGTTTTCCTTCGAAGACTTGCTTTCCTTTAGCCACCAATGCTAAATCTGAATTGGGGGGTTTCTGATTAAGACTTCTTCTTCGCTCTTCTTCTTGCATAAGTATACCTGCCAATTCATCAAACGTAGGAGCCCTCTCTCTAGCTGCAAGACCAGTGATAAACATTTGATACTCATCCAACATTCCATTTAATGTCACAGTAACCAAGTCTGTACTAGATATTGTTTCACCAATATCACCTAATTTATCTTTCAAGTCCTTAATTCTAGAAATAAAACTAGAAATATTTTCATTTTCTTCCATCTTAATTGAAAGAAGCTTACTCTTTAAATACAATATTCAATTTGTGGTCTTTGTCTCATATAAATTTTTGAGAGTCTCCCATGTCTCTTTGGATGTCTTGCACTCTCTAATGTGCGGAATAATATTGTCCTTAACGGACATCCGCAACAATACCTTTGCTTTGTTTTCTCGTCGTTGCCAATCTTGAATTGCAACCGCTGTGGCTTGAGGGGGTTCTGGCTTCACTTCATCTCCAGACACAATCATCCACATATTAGAGCCTTCCAAGACAGTCTGCAACTTAAACTTCCAATTTGCATAATTTTCACCATCTAACTTGTCAGAGTTAGATAAATAAGACTCTGCTAACACATTTGCCATAGTATTAAACTCTAAATACCAATAATTTTAATGGCTCCAAATAACACCTCAAGCACGAGTTATAAACATATATTAAACTTCACAAGGCACTCCAATACTTTATTTCTCCACTTCAACTTTAAAATTTTCAAAAGAAATGGCAAATAGCATAATCACAACCATTTACTAAGGAAATGCCCATTATTAATAATTACCACAATTCACTTTTTTTTCACTCGTTTGAGCCTTTTGCATACAACCTTTAATATTTAGAATAGTTTTTTTTTTGTTTAAATCGGGCTGTCAAAAAAAATTTAACATAGACGTAACCTTCAGCACATATAGAAAACAGCCAAGCCCAAACTTTCATTCAAAAACAGATTTTTTCCGGCCTTCTCTTACCAACGCGTAAGCAAACTTCTCCGGCCAGCTTGTGCAGCCAGTTCATCCTTCACCAGAGTTTTCTGCACCCACAACGCATAAGCAAACTTCTCCGCCCGGCTCGTGCAGCCAGTTCGTCCTTCACCAGAGTTTTCTGCACCCACTGCAAACAGAAACAGAGTTTTCTGCAACACAAGAAAAAACTAACTTCTCTGTAACAAATCTTACGAGCTGGTTACACATAAACTTACTCCTATCGACAAATATGCCCTTCAACCTTCTATCTCTGATGACACGCAAGAAAGAACTCACACACTGATCACTGATCGCTCACACCTTGCTCTGATACCATATCAGAGAACACAACATAGCACTCAAACTGGTGATATGCATTCACAATCAAACAAATATTTATATACAGCTGAGAAGCTTCTCGAGCCCTGAATGTCGGTGGAGATGGCTTCTCCGAGAAGCTAAATGAACTCTCGAGAAACTCTGAGACAGTTCCAACATTAAATGCAGTCGCGGGTTTGGTTGGAATTATTATTTATCCAACAGTTGTGAGGGACTGAGTATGTTGTGAGTGTGCTCTGTGCTATTTTTGTGCACGAGGATGGTGGTGTTGATGCTAGTGAGAGTGCAATTGAATCTGGGGCTTCTAACCAGTTGTTGCTTTTTCTTCATAGTGATTGTACTTCATGGGCTAAGAGGAAAGCCCTGCAGCTGCTCAAGGCCCTGCATAAGGTATGGGGTGAGGGAAGTTGTAATATCCCCAATGAAAATTGTATTTCTAGTTCACCTGATAGAAATAATGATGAGATAAGACAATGAGGATTTCTGTCATTTTCCTCTAAGTTTGCAAAACTCAAATGAACTTCACACCACTGGCCTGTAAACCCATTGCCAGTTCCTCAATCTGAGCTCTCGAAATGGAATTCTTACTACCAAAAGAGATTTAAAGAACAGATTTCTCTACCTGCATGTAGAGCCAATCCAACCACTCCTCTGATTTCGTATTTTATCCCTTTTCAAGCGCGGGAGTGACTCTACAGAGTTAGTGTTGGAAAGCCTCGGGTGGAAGCAAGGGCCATATTGTTAAAATAGCCTTCAATAAACAGAGAAGGTTAATTTTCTGCAAATTTCAGAAAATAGTGCTTTCCCTAAAGGATAAACTTAAATAATTTATCCACCCTTTCATTAAATTAACATATGAATAATCATTGAACAGATAAAACTCTAGCTATGTGTCATTCAGTGGCATTTCTCTGTGTTCAGTTTAGTTCCAGAGTTTGATTTCTAAATCTTAACATTACATTGTAAGCATTTTACAATATTTCAAATCACAAATGAAAAAAAATATATGAACCAATTCAAATATGATCAGGATATACATCATGATTGTAAATTAGGGAAAAAAATGGAGATAACAAGCAAAAACAATGATTAAATAGTCTTTGGAAACAATGATTAAATAGGCTTGGGAAACGATGAGTAGCAGGAAAACACCTGCAATGATCATGTATGACGAGATGGAGGAACCGAGCATAATTTGATAGCAGAAGAGAATTATTAGGATTTGTGCTTATAACGCTCGGGTAAAGGAGCTCGGTCTTGTCATAACAGAGATATTTATCTGGATGAAGTTTAACAATAACCAGTGCAATTAAGCTCTTCATGGTTCCATGGTCAAGACTAGTGTCTCCTATTGGGTTGGACTTAAAACTCATTTAGTAAAAATTGTCATAACAAGATGTTACTTGCAATTTGGTCAGGTTCTAATTTTTCTCTTCAGCTTCCTCAATATCACTTCCCAAGTTTCCATGCATACCTTGCTTGCCTTTGCCAAGAACATACCACTGCCTTTGCCAGATTATTTCCCATAATCATGATATTATTTTCATGAGAAGGTCCTTCATATTCATATGAATATCCATCATCTCCATTTGCTATATTTCTATGCCTACTTGATCTAATCCATCATGTAATGAGTTTGGCATGTCAATGTTGACCACTACAGAAGGAGGATATTCATTTGAAGGTTCAATCCACAAGAAGTTTTCTTCTATGAACCTGTGTTGATCTTGTGTTTTCTTATTGGAATTGGTTGATACAATAGGCAGATTGGTAGCCACAACAAGATCATTTTCTTTTGAATATACTATAAATTAGCTAGTAAAACCATTAGAGAAACCATGAGGGTAGGAGTAAGATAAAAACTGAGCATGCACATTACCTTGTATTAATCAAATAGAGTTACATATATACATGAGGTATTGTCTTAAGATAGGGAAGCTATCTTAGACGCACAATAAGTTGGTTGAGAGAATATCTCAACCACACACTAAACAAGGAACCTAGATTAAGCTAACTCCTATGGAATAGGAACACACTCTATACATAGAAAGTCACAACTGAAGACAAGTAGGAATTACATATTCCAACACACCCCTTTAATGACTACTTGCCTCGATATCACTTCACAAAATCTAGCTATGGTCAAACATAACAAAAATGATATGTCGACGTCCATATAAAGGAGCAACCATCCACTGAAATGCATGGGTACCAACCGCTGCAACCGCTAGTCTCGTAGGATGTCCTTCGCATACATGGTTTTGTCAACCATTATCACTGCATACATGTACTTGTATCTACAGATCCCCCTCCAACGTGGGTTTTATCGGATGACCTGTAACCATGCTCTTCCTTCATCGGTGAACTCTCACCGGTAGTAGATCTGTCTTAGATCTCTTTGGCAAACTTTTACCGGATTTCTTCATCGACGACCTTTCATCGGATCTCTTCATCGATGGCCTTTCACCGGATTTCTTCATTGACGACCTTTCACCAAATCTCTTCATCAGTGGGAGAACAATGGCACAAACCCATTTCCAGTGCACTTCACTGTTACACATGGTTTCTGGCTGACCAAAAATTTACACTGCAAAATGGTTTCTGGCTAACCACGAACCTGTAATTACAAAGTGGTTTTGAGATTACCACGAACTTTATGGGGATACACATGCCTTTACAAGGCTTACATTACATACTCCAGCTCTTGGAGTTACTAGGTACATACAATGACCACTGCAAAACCATCTTAGACTTGCTTACCATTCAACTGTGTGACTCATCATCAAGAGTCTATTCCAAGAAATTCACAAAAAACTCACACAAACTTAATTGTCCATCCTCCTTTGCCACTCACCATACCATTCATATGCTTGAACACACCAGTGCTTTCTTGCTTGAATATTTTTGTCATAGATTTTGTACTTTTGAGTTTTGGATATAATGGTCTTGAATCTCCATGCTTTACCTATCATTAGTTAGAGTCGCGAATTCTAACAAAATGACTTCATATTGAGGTTGCGAATCTCAATATGTATACAAACTTCCAAGACACATTCCCTTCAAAATAATAAAAACACATTACAAAATCTAAATATTACTGTGATTGTGATTTTTGTGCATTAAGACAAAAGCACCAACCACAACTGCAATATCTTAAATGCACAATCATTCAACCGGGGTCAAAATCTATGCTCACTAGCACCACAGAGTAAACTCTCCCTTCTTCGAAATGGCAACATTGCCATCAAATTCGCCATCAGGTTCGAGCACCATTGACTCCTTTCCTAGAAATATTTGCAAATCCAGCACTCTAACACCTGTGCTGACAGCATGTTGAAACCAGTATTCAAGAACTCAACCCTTATCAGTGGCCTCGTACACCCTCTCACCAAAGAACAACCGAGAAAAAAATATTAATGATGTGATATTGAATAAAACAACATCATTTCCAAAACACACTGGTAGTCTCCAAAATCTCGAAGAATCACCGTAGGGTGATAGTCTCTAGCTCAAAAATCACTTAAACACCAATAAGCCACCCTACAAGGTTTCACTTGCTGGTGCAGGATCTCTTGGGGAACAGTTTCTGCTCACACATACCACGGTGAGCACTTCTCGAAAGCAAGCTGCTCACAACATTTTGCAGCAATTCAATTTGTGACGCAGCATAATAAAGTCTAGTAGCAAGCGATACACACAAAGATAGATCTCAATTTGGGGACAATTCTTCCTAAAACGCAGCAATGGGAACCTTCATTAATTCATCTTGAATCCCTTTCTTCATTATGTTAGTTTGGTTTGGAGAAGTGAGATAGACATGGGAACCATTTTTATTCATGTGTGAGGTTATTGGTTCATTTTCATGAGGAAATCTATGAGCATGGAAAGAATGCTCTCACTATTTAGAGTCAAGAGGATATTTGGTTATGATGATGACCTTTTCCTTCAATGTCCAAGGTAAGGGGTAAAAAAATTGGGAGTAAATGGCCCTTGAAGGCCAAACCCCAAAAAGAATGCCAATCAAAATTGCTAAGGGCATAATGAGCTTAATTCTTAAAACTAGTAAAAAATAAAATTTAACGTTGTCGATGAATATTGTTTGCATCTCTTGGCACTGTGAAGAATGCAAGTCGTTAACCTCACTGCCAAAAACTATGACTTGGTTAACGTGGAACTTTCCAAGAATGCCCAAAAAAGGCAGTTGGGAAGCAATCTCACACACCAAATCCGAAGAGTTGGATTATCATTTGAATCCAAAACCACTCCTATAATCCTCTTGAGCATGATTCTCTTACACTCTTGTGAAGTATCAAAAAATACGGTATGAGTCCCTCCAAATACCATTGGAACCTCAAAACTCTAAGTAGATCTAATATCCATATCAACTCTAAACTCCCTAAGAGACTTCGATAATGTCAAAGCCAACAAAAATGTCCATGATAACCTTAACACCATTGGCATGCACATTTTTAGTGAAATCAAAGTAATCCCAACCCTCCCCTTCAGTTCAAGGATATTGGACTAGAACCTCGTAGGAATCCTTGGAATTATTGTAATAAAAATCCTTCATAAAAACCTTCAAGATCTTCATATCAATGGCAGCCTACCTAGATCCACATGTTTTTTGTTGCAGTATTCCTTTCATTGAGAAGAGAAGTGTTAGACATGGGAAAGCTAGTGATATTTGTAGTCATTGTTTAGAAACTTAATACTTGCTCTAGCCTCTCTTGGGCACTCCTACCTTACCAATTTTTTGTCTATCTCTTCGAAGTTGTTCCCTAAGTTGTATTGACTCAAATGGCGAAAGAAAACAATGTGAAAAATGATCCATTTTGTCTTCACAATTTTCCCTACCCAACGTGGCATCATAATAAACCAACATTTTTCTCAATACTCAAATAATTAAAAAAGGAATTGTATAAATTATGTGGTCATTTAGCTCTTTACCTGCATAGTTTTCCATCAATCATCTTACTCTGGGCATAACCAAACGCTACAATGGAAAATTCCAATCAGCAAGTAAGCAACCACTGAAGTATAAGGTTACTCTTCATAATCATAATCATAACTACAATCATCTAAAACAACCCATTAAAAATCATTCTTTTATTTGCATCAAATGTGTCTCAATGCATACATGATGATCAACCGACTCCTTCCTATTGCTTTCATTTCACGCCAATAAGTTCACTCAACATTACAACTATGAACTCAATTGTTGATGTTGTTGCTGTTGTTATCTTGACTTATCCTACATCCATCATACGTCAACGTGATGGTTTGGAAACTCCCAAAAAAAATCTCGCATTCTATGGCAAGTCAAGATGTAGCATCGATGTCACCATATAGAGCGCAATTCCATGTTGAAGGAGACGAAATTTTTGTCCTTCACACCTCAACAACAACTCCAGTCCTTGTAATCAAAGGGGGTTGTGTCAGTGAGTTAAATGGAAGGAATATTGGAACTATCCCCACCACTTACCTTCTTATAAACCCAGATATCATTGAAACAAGCTAGCTCCAACAATGGTTTCAAGAAACAAATTTCAATGCATCCTTGCCTTCTCTTAGCAAAAAATACATAGGTGTCTCTAACAGGCTCCTCAAAACAATCTCTAAATTCATTGCAATAGTCCTCTCCGTGAAATATCTGTGGATTTTCATCCATGTGATTGCTACAATAATTAACATGGTAGATTGTTACTTCCTTCCACACCCCCTTACCACTGATGGGCTACAATGCATGGAAAAGGTTGTCCAACAATCCAACAACATGTGGCATTGCATGAAATGCAACTATGCCTTCCTTGAATTTGATTACCACTATGTACTCTATCTTGAATTGCATGACCACGATGACCATCTAGAAAATGTTGTTGCTTTCGATGATGCTGCAACTAAACTATTCGTTGTAACAACAAAGGACCTTTGCTTCCTTTCAAGCAAGCCAGAATCCATCAGAGACATCTCCACCAATATCAAATGTCGTCATTTCCTTTTCACCCTTTCTATTAAAATAGACACTTTCAACAACATTGATTGCCTCCGCTCAATCCTTATGCACTATGATTTATGTTTAAAATTTATTTCATGCCATTTTAAAAACCCTAAATAAATTGAACTCCTTTTCTATGTACCTAATTCCTATAAGCCATTGTTTTGAGACACTTATCTTAGTGTAACTTTCTTCTTTAATTTAACCTTCTGCTACATTCGTTAGAACATATATAGAAACTCAAGTTTCAATTATATATTATTGTCCATATTATTCACTTCTTTATTGCATTCCACATTCCCCTCTCCTCCTTTTGGAGTTCCTTTGCAACTCTCGGTGCAATTTCTAGTTTTATTCACAACGATGCTCATTATACATTGTTCTATATTTCATTGGTGTGCATGTACTTCCGTGGGTGAACATACAACATGTTGGAGCAGGGTCCCCTGGGGTCAATTTTAGTTATGTTTTTGTTGCGCCAAGAGGCGCATCTACAGCCTAGATTGACCCCGATGTCAGGTATGTCACGTGCTCATACAAAATGTCAGCTTAAGTTTTAAATTAAAAATAAAAAAATAAAAAATAAAAATTAAGTGTCGACTTAACAAATAAATTTTAACAATCATATAAATAAACCAAAAAAAAAATTAAAACAACTAAGCTTGATAGATCTGGTGCATCTACAGCCCAGTATTCGTCATAAACCATTTCTACAAGAGAGACAATGGTTGTGATATCTCTCTTCTGCTATGGGTCTCCGCCATGAAACAAACACGAAGAACAAAATCATTACCAGCGAGAAAAAACATTTGCCACTCTCTAATACCTAAATCATTCATCGGAGATACCAAATGCTCACAATGAATAATATCACAAAGATCAAGAGAATCTGCACGAGTGAATCTCCATGGTTCACATAATCTTTGAAATCACCAGGGTTTTAATATATTATATTTATTGGGTCTAATGCGAATTATGCAATTACATAATGGTAAGTTCTCACATGGGTTCACCCAAACCTCCAGAAATCTTTTCCACTTACTTTGGCTATCACAACTATTGAAGGAGACTCATCTATTGATGAGGTGTCAACCATCTCAGTGTTGTCAATATTAGGGCTTCTTATCAACGGAGGAGAGCGAGTCGTTATGGAAACTAAACATTTTTATTTTTTGGTGGGAGTATGAAAATTTTCATTACATGGTAGTTTTTCACTATTTATGTGATTGACCCCTGTATGGTGAAGCAGAGATTGAAGAAACTATAATTTAAAAGCATGCTTATAGGCAATGCAGACAATACTCGTTTTGAAAGATAGCAAGGAAAAATTGTAAAATGTGTTTCCTAATTGATTCTTCATAAAATTACTCAATATTGCCTTTTACTTCTGAATTGCGTTATAGACATAGAAAGAGTTACATAAGTTAATGGAATAAAAAATCCATATAAGTTATCATTGTAGATTTTAATCATTTGTCAAATTTAATTTTGTATGAAAGCACTCACTATAGAAACCATTATCTACCAGCTGGAAAGAGCAAGAAAACATTATGCATTAGAAAACAGTAGAAAAAAGATGAAAATAAATATGGATATTTACTATTTCCACTGAAAAAAAGATGAAAATTAATTCCAGTGTAGATGTTGATTTCTAATTATATTTGACTACTTCCACTAAATAAATAAAGCCTCCTTTTATATTTACTCCATAAACCTCTTTATATTTACAATAATTCAAAAAAGAAGTTTTATTTAGGTGAAGCCTCTATGCCAAATACCATGGGCCAAATTATTATTAATACCATGGGCTAAATACCATATTTATAAAAGAGCTATGGTAAATAAATAAATCAATATAAAAGAGGTATAAAGAGGCATGATAAATATATAAAAAGATATCAAATATCATTATAAATCAACATCTAATTATATACAAAGTCTATGGGCCAAATACCATTGTAAATAAAAGAGGTATGGTAAATAAATAAAACCTATTTTTTTATATTTACTCTATAAATCTCTTTATATTTACCAACACTCAAAAAATAGGTTTTATTTAGGTGAATCCTATAGGTCAAATACTATGGGCCAAATTATTATTAATATCATGCCAAAAAAACCATTATTATCCCTAATATTAATATCAAAATATTAATAATAATATTATTTTTATTAAATCTAATATTCATATTCATATTATTATATTTAATAACTTTGGATTAATACAATATTAAATTTTCTATATTATCATATACATTAATGTATCATGATATATATTAACTCTAGATATATATGGAAGGGAAGAACAAAGACATAGAGTGATAGAGGTGGAGAGATAGAGGAAGTGAGAAGGGAAAGTTGGGGATAAAATCAAGGAGAATGGAGAGGAGGAATGAAGAGAGAGAGGGAGAGGAGTGAGAGAGGTAGAAAAGGGTATGCGAGGAAGAGGGAGACATAAATATGGAGGGAGGGGGGAGGGGGGAGAGGAGGAGAGAGGGATGGAGATAGTGAGAGGATTGGAGGGTAGAGAGAGAGAGAGAGAGGGAGGTAGGAGAGGAAGGAAGAGAGAGAGGAGAAGAGAGGGAAGGAAATAGGAGGAGAGAGGGAGGGATAGAGAGATGGAGTTGGAGGGAAGAATAAATACATAGAGAGCAAGAAGTGGAGAGAGAGAGGGAGTGAAAAGGGAGAAATAGAGAGAGCGTGTGTATGTTTTGGGGTGAGATAAAGAGAAAAAGGAGAGATGGAGGGACTGGGGGGAGAAGGAGAGAGGGGGGGATATATTGACAGAGTTGGAGGGTGAAGAGAGGGAAAGAGAGAGATATAGACATGGGAGAGAAAGGGAGAAAGGGGAAGGAAGAGAGAGAGGATGTGAGAGAGTGGAGAGAGGGAGGGAAAGAGAGATGGAGTTGGAGGGGGGCGAGAGGGAAGAGGATTTATTTCACTAGATGCATTGATTTAATTGTGGATGGTGATGTCTAATCCTATTTGATTTCTTGCACTATATGCATTGATTTTAGTGTAGATGTTGAGAGAGAGAGAGGAAGGACAAGAGAGAGGACTTGAGAGAGAGGAAGAGAGTGATGGGGGAAGAGAGAAAATTGGAGGGAATATATATATATATATATATATATATATATAGAGAGAGAGAGAGAGAGAGAGAGATGGATTTAGAGGGGGAGAGAGGGAGGGAAGAAGAAATACAGAGAGATTGATAAGTGGAGAGAGAGATTAAGTGAAAAGGGAGAGATGGAGAGAGAGTGTGTATGTTTTCAGATGAGATAAAGAGACAAAGAATGAGATATGAAGAGAAGGGATGAGAGAAGGAGAGAGGTAGGGATATAGTAATAGAGTTGGAGGGTGAAGAGAGAGATCGATAGAGATGTAGGAGAGAAATGGAGAGATAGGAAGGAAAGGGAGGATGTGAGAGAGTGGACAGAGGGAAGGAAACAAAGATGTACTTCGAGGGGGGAGAGAGGGAAGAAGATTTCATGCACTAGATGAATTGATTTCAGTGTAGATGGAGATTACTAATCCATTTTGATTGCTTGCACTAGATGCATCGATTTTAGTGTATATGTTTATTTATAATTATATTTAATTTCTTGCACTATATGCATTGATTTCAATGTAGATGATTGCTAATCTGATATGTTTTCTCGCAATAAATGCATTGATTTCAGTGTAAACGTTGATTTCTGATTTGATGTAATTGGATGTACATTGATGCTACATTAATTTTAAAGTGATTGGATTAACATTGTGCATTAATTTCACTGTAAGCAGGCAAAATTATTGACAATGTGCATTTATTTTTATGTTTTAGTAATTCAACCTATTAATATCGAAGAGCAAGAGAGAAAATGTATGATTTTTAGTACAATAGTTCCAGAAAAATATTTAAATGATTTATGATTTCAATTGTGCTTTTCATATAATCGATATGAAAAGATGACAAAACTAACAAAGGTGACAATAACAATAGTAGAAGAAAATAATTTGAGATTGATTACAATGAAGACTATTTGTAATTGAGTGCATTCTTATTATTCACATTTTCTATCATTCAACAGTATTACATTGTCACTTTGCATTCAAAAATTTTATTTCATCATTTTTCATCATTAAATTTATTAAAAATATTTATCTCAACAAACTTAGGTAACTAAACAAATTTTAAAATTAAAATGACCAGTTATCAGACATATTTAGCATATATAAAATTATTATATTTATGTTAGATGTATTTACATATTATTCATAAAATTAATGATATGTTCTATATATTTTCCTTGGCTTCACATGACTGGAACCAGCCTAGATCCATCTAACTCTGGATCTATCATGCGCTTAGAGGGATCAAATCTCTGGAGGTGCAAACCTTTCCTCAAGTTTTGCACTCAAAAAATAGGTTTGCACCTCGAGAGATTTGATCCCTCTCGGTGCATGATAGATTTGGAGTTAGATGGATCTAGGCTGGTATACATTTTTTTGTGCATGCTTCGCAGAAGAGTCAAAGGGGATTTGGGGTGGGTCAAGGTCCCTAATCAATGTAAATGGGCTTTAAGGGAAATCCATGAGTCTCAAACCATGGTTTGAGACCATGGTGTTTGCATACGAATATTATTATAAATATAGATAGATCGAGTAAAGTAAATATATAGTATTGTTTGATGATGAACGTTTTGTAAGGGTTTGACCTAAGTCTGGGTTTTTGGGTAGAAAGGCTCCTGTTGGCTATGTGCGAACCCTGCTGGCTGTGTGCGCGGAAGGGTAACTTGTATGGGAAGTCTGAGTATACTGGAACTATTAGATATCTTAATATGGAAGACTATTTTGGTGAACTGAACACTGTTATGCGATTGATGTTATTTATCTGTTAATTGCTTTGAGATTGAAATCTATTCCGTGAGGTTATCTGTTGCTTTAGTTTGTTATGTGTGAAATACATTGCTGATGACTATATCTGAATAAAGTACATCTGTTTAATGCGCGCGAATATATACTAAATTACTCTGAGATAATTCGTGACAAGGTTGATCTATTATTTTGTTAATGCGTGCATATGCATACTATCTGATAAGTTATGTTATAAGTCTATTTAGGGACACCACATTAAATTCCTCCTTAGGGTGTGAAACCTGGTTCCATCAGCCCCCCATACTGCTTCAGGTTAGACTTTGATCTGTGCAAGCATGTCATTGTCAAAAGGGCCAGTAATTGGAGGGTTTTTTGGTTGCGCAATAAATCTAAATATGGGCCAGGACCCCTCAAGCCAACAAATGGTTCAGGAGAGCCTGATTTAAGCAAGTGTGGCCGAAGCGAGCCAGCTTCAAGCGAGGGTGTCTGCCACCAGCGCGCAGCCGATCAACACAGTGTTGTCATCGACCGGGGATAACTGCCTAATCCAAATCCTTGAGCCTGCCATTCGAGTTGAGTCACCAATTTTTCCCATACAACTCAGAGCCTGTGATGAAATCAATGTCGATCTGGCTATGCTGCCTGCAGGAAACCTCCACATGGTCCATAATACAATTGTGGATGAGTTACAGTTCCGAGAAGCCCGATCTTACCGCACTGCCAGTGGGTCACAATAGTAACCAGTCGAACTTCAGCATAAACAATAGACAACAAAAGAATTGTGCCGTGAAGTAGAGGCTTGGCATGCCGCCCTGGAAGCCAGAATTGATCAATTATGCAGTGATTTGTTAGCGGTCACTACCTCGGCCGCACCTGCAAGAAAATTTGAAGGGTTGGCTGCTGCGCTGAAGGCATCACGCGATGAGGTGAAAATTGTCAGCATTGATTTTGAACAACAAATTGTAGAGTTGCAGATGAAGCTGCAGTGAGAAACACCTCCAGAAGTTCGAGCACAACGTGATGCAAAAGTCAAGGCAGTGAAAAATAGTATATTAGCTACAATAACAGAATGCGAACAACTGTTAGATGAAGCCATGGGTGTCTAGACATTGGCTCAGAATGATCCAATGGTGCTGTTGTGGCTCATTTGCATTTACTTTTGAAATATTTCTCAAAACACCAAAAAAGCGAATATGTTAAAAAAGGTAAAAATTTTCTATGTCGAAAAAGAATTTTGATTTTTATGTTGGTGTATTAACATTATGTGCAAAGATGTGAAGGCAGATCGAGTCGGGCTTATTTGCGTGCAGAACAGTTCAAGAGTCAAGTCGATTGATGTGTTCAAAACATTGCACATAGGTCAGGGTCGAGTCAGGTTTATTCGCAAGCTCAGGAGAGACTAGCGCTACAGAATATCGAATAAGCTCAGGAGGGTTACACCGCGGAGAAAAAAAAATTAGTAATCAAGATTGTCTATTTGTTAAAGGAACATATGCGAGCCTATTGAATGAAACTATGTTCATTACCGAAGAAATCGTATATATTCCCAAAGGCAGAGAGCTGGCGTATTTTCCTTAAAAACTTAAGAGTTTTGGAAGAAGCGTAAAGGGGGGAAATTGACAGTCAAGATCAAAACGCAGAATTGAAGCAGAGAGATGGACGGCGGAGATCATATCACAGAAATACAAGCAAGATGGATCGAAGGTTGTGAAGAGAAGCCACATGTCAGCCATAGGTTCTGTCACATACTGCATTCGGTAAAGGATACAAGTTTGAGATATGGTTAAACTTGCAAAGATGCGATGCGAAGAGCGACAAGTTTAAGATTTGGCGATGTGATAAATATCACACATCGCATGTGATAAGATATTGTGGCAATCGGAGGAATTGAAAATTGGAAAATTTGTGAAGTGATGATGAGGTAAACTTTATAAAAGACGATCTGCAATGAGGCCTAAAGTTGCGATATTATGAGGCAATGCGGTTGCACGTCACAAGTTCAGGAGGAAAGGCGCTAAGAAATATGTTGTGAATGATGAAGGCCCAAATGTGATGGAAAGGCAGACACGATACCATTCAAAAATTAAGTTGAACTTATTTAAAGTCCAAGATTATGTGCAGTTGCATTGGTTTTACAAAGAGACATGAACGCGGGCAGTAGACTCGGGTATGTGACCCAACGCAGAGCAAAGGGATGGAAAAGACGGAACGCAACAGACACGAGTAGAAGAGGAAGAGTCTGATAGAAGGGGACATGATAACCTTGGTTGAAACGTAGAGGCATAGGCAGAGTCGTGCAAAGAGAGCACATAGTGGCACTGTTGGAAATGCAACAGTTGGGTCAAGTTAGGAAAGGATACATTATTGCAGAATTGTTCGAATACCGCACAAGAAGTAGAAAAGACATGACAGGAAGTAGACAAAAAATGTTGAACTCTAGAAGAAAGGCAGGGCAAGGATGTTCAATCTGTCAGGGAGACACATCAGTACTTCAGGGAGACGCATCAGCAACAAATCAGATTCAACAAAAAGAATAACCTTTCACATTTTAATTCGTTTTCTTTGTCTGTTAAGTTCGAAGTTAAATTGATGTCCTTAGTTGCAATGTAGTAAGTAGTTTTAACAGTTTAAGTAGTCAAAGGAGTTTCAAGAAGTTCTGGCAATTACGAACTGTTTTTGATGTATTTAAGGAAGATAGAAAGAAAGAAGAAGGGTTCTAAGTTTTGGACCTCTGGAAGACTAAAGCTTTGGTACTTTTTTTTGAGGAATTAATGAAAGAAGCATCAAGTTTCCTGCAACTTTTGATGGTGATTCTTTTTTCCTGTGTCATTTTGTGTTCCTTCTCCCTGGAATGAAGTGAAGTAAAGTAGCTGTCGGTCGCTTAATTACATTTATGAGTAAGAGTTAAATAAACTTAATTTATGCCCCTCCACTCCAACTCCTCTCCCTTCACACATTCTCTCTCGAACTTAAAAGTAATAGATTCTGTGTTTACAACATATTATTTTGATTTTCCTCTCTCTCCATAAATTCATTCTGAAATTTAAAGTGATAGATTTTGTGTTATAGCATATCATTTTGAGTTTCTTCTACAATTATTCTTTTCCATTCAGATATCAGCAGTTAATGGCATTGTAGAGTCTTTCATTATACCAGATTGTTAAGGGTTTTAAAGAATTAGTTTCCAAAGGCATTGAATGAAGACCACCTGATATAATTACTTTTGTGACACATTTTTAAAAATGTCTTAAGTAGTGATTCCTTTCCACAACCAAGGAATTGTCTCTTAAGAAACAACATTTTCTTGCATAGTTTCTGGGGATGAAGAGATGAAGTTATTTTCCATGGGTTTTTCACATTATTTCCTTTGGTTTTTCAGTGAGGAGGAAATATTTGGCTGTGTTTGTTATTATCAGAATTCTGGCTCACAAAAGGCCTCACACGAGGTCAGATACCTCACAGCAGAAGATCCCTGCTTTGTCAAACTCTGAAAGATTGGTTTCTAAAAGGGTTCAGAAACCCAAAACCCCCTCAACACCTAGTCCTACACTATCAGCTCCTGGCAGTAGTTCTAGTAATCCTTTGTTTGAAGATATCTCTGAAGTACTTCCTTTCTTGGAACAAGATTCACCTTTCACACCACTTTATTTTAAAGAACCTAAGTTGGAAAAACACTCGTTTGAGTCTGCTTATTTCATTTTTACTCAAGCTCAAAAAAATCCAGTTGCTAGTCCCTGTGCTATTGTCCATCAACCCACCCCCATATCATTTTTACCTCCACCTTCGTTCATTTTCACAGCAAGTTCGTCGACTGCATCTAACCAAGGAACAATCAATCAAGGTGCAAACATGGCAACATCGACCTTTTTGTTGAAAAGATATGCTCCACTTAACCTTCCACAACCAATGAATGCAATGCCTTAAGAGTATCTTAAATTACTCCCACTTTTTACTGGAGAAGATGAAATAACTACAGAACAACACTTCCCTATGTTTTGTAATTTTGTTGAAAATCTGAATGTAGAACATCTTGATGTCGTAATGAGGCTTTTTGTTCAGTCTCTGGATGGAGAGGCTAGAAAGTGGTTTAAGGGATTGCCAAATAATTATATTAGTACATGGGAAGAACTGGAAAATCGATTCACTCAGAGATGGGGTGAAAAAAGGGATCATGGATATTCACTGACAAAATTCAATGCAATGAAAAGAAAACTAGATGAGAATATATCATATTTTATCAAAAGATTCAATAAGTTGTGTAACAGTTTGCCTGTAGAAATGAAGTCCCCTCCTTTTGGAGCAAAGGTTGGTTTTTCTAGGGCTTTTGAAGCCGATTTTAGTTTCATGCTTAAAGAAAGGAGATCCCCTACTCTAGAGAAAATACATAAAAAATTTTTTTATAGATTGAAGCTAATATGATTGCAGCTGGAAAGGCAAAAGGGAAACAGCAAGTGCAAGAGAAGGGGAAAGGAAAAGAATAATCATCACAAGATCAAATAATTGAAGATATGACAAAGGTGATAAAAAAATTGTCAAATGAACAAGTTAAAATGGAATTGGAAAGTAAATAATCCCAAAGACAAGTACAACAAAACCAAGGGGGATTTAACCCTCATTTCAGAAGGCATCCCATCCAAATTTTGCAGATGGAAGAAAGGATCAAGACCAGGTTGAAGCACCATTGTATATAGAAGAAGCACTCAGAGAGTCAGCAGAAGATGACCAAAGGGAAGATGAAGATCAAATATCTGTTATGCAAAAAATAGAAGATGATGAAGAGGAAGATTGTGAGGGAGAATATGTCGAAGCTGAAGTATATTTTGACCAAGATGAAATGGACGAATACTGTAGGAAATTCATAGATTTCATGCAAGCTGAGCTGCATAAAAAGTATGATTTGAGGTCTAGAAAAATATCTACAGTGCAGGATAATGAAGGTGAACAATAAGATTCTATCCCTTCTCCAATGGAGACTCCACAACAAAGGGACCCTGTAAAACAAGTTAGTAATGGGAAGAAACCTGTAAATTCAGTTAATATAATAGATGTGCAACATGGTGAACCTTCCCAGAGAAAATCAGTTAATACTAATATTTTGGAGAGAGTTGTTCCTGTACCTGAACAAGCAACAAATTCTAGAAAGAGTGAAGAAAAACCTAAAAATAATGTTAAACAAACTCATCTTTTCAGTTTGGTAAAAGAGTCGGAGAAGGTAAAAATTCAAATACCTCTACTAGAATTAACTAAAATACTAGCCTACAAGAACGAAATTTTAGAATTTATTAATCTCACATAGATTGAAGATATAAGTGACACTGCGAACTTACAAGAAGAGAAGCCATTTGTCACCTTTGGTCCTCATGTAGAAGAAGTAGACCCATTCGTTCCACCATTCTATATTTCTCTGTTGCTTCATGATTTTACTCTCCATAATTGTATGCTGGACTCAGGAGAATCCCATAATCTCATGCCATTGTATGTTATGAAGGAATTAAACTTGCAGATTACCAAACCTTACAGGGATCTGTATTCACTTGACTCCAAAAGGGTGAAATGCATTGGGTTAATTAAATATGTAGCAGTTTCTTTGGCACAAATTCCAACAAAGAGTATATTCATGGATGTAGTGGTTGTTGACATTTCGACCATGTTTGGAATTCTCCTGTCAAGATCTTGGGGAGAAAAGCTGGGAGGTGTTCTTAAGTTGGATTTCACTTATGCTATCATTCCTATTTTGAATTTGGAAGAAAGGAGATTGTACAGGGAAACAAGGTTCGTGAAGACTAATACCAAGAAAGATGCAGGAAATTCCCCTATTTATAGTCAAGAAACAAAAGATATTTCATGTTTCATGCTGCATGAAGGTGCAAAATTTGCTAAAGACGCAGGGAAGGAGCTCTCTTCAGCAGTTGCAAATAATGAGTTACACTCAAAAATGATTTGGAAATGCTACTTTGATGGTGCCTACTCTAAGAAGGGCACAAGAGCTGGATTCTTGTTGATATCGCCAGAAGGTAGCCTAATTCCTTTTCCTTTTAAGTTAGAGTTTGATTCAACAAACAATTTGGTTGAGTATGAGGCCTTAATATTAAGCCTTCAAGTCGTTAAATAGATGGGAGTTCAGTGTATTTCAATTTTCGGTGACTCTCAATTGATAATAAGACAGATAAAAAATTATTGTCAGACCAATTATCTGAGATTAAGATCATTATACAGAAATGAAGTTTGGGATCTGATAGAGAACTATTTTGAAGCCTTCAATCTTTGGTTCATCCCGGGGGAGGAGAATAGGTTGGCAGATTCGTTAGCAGTTGCAGCTAGTACCTTTAAGCCTCCAATGAATCCAAGGTTAAGGTATGAGATTGAAATTAGACATAGACCCTCTATTCTTGACAATGTGGAACATTGGTAGGTGTTTGAATATGATGAGCAGACAAATCAGTTCTTGACAATGATTGGAAACTTTGAAGACACTAAGATAGATCAAGAAGAAGTATAGACAAAGTAGAAAGGAGAGGTAAGAAACGTCAAGCAGCCAATAGGTGACAAAATATTATCTAATTGAAATACAATATCCTCCCTAAAGGATTAGTTCCCCTTGAAAGACTATTTGACTCTAACGATGTTGTTGTTAATTCAAAGGAAATACATCAAGAGGAAGAGATGGAAGATTGCAATTTGGGAACTCAATAGGAGCCAAAAATGGTGAAATTATTCAAGGGTGTTCCCAAAAATTACAAAGAAAGATACATTGAACTTTTTAAGAAGTTTATGGACATGTTTTCTTGGTCATATGAAGACTTGAAAATGTATGATAAAATCATAATACAACATAAGATTCCATTGAAAGAAGGAATCAAACCACATAAACAAAAGCTCAGATAGATTAATCCATTGCTCTTAGCTCTTACTGAGAAGGAAGTGGAGAAATTTCTGCAAGAAAAAATCATAGTCCCTCTTAGATATTTGGATTGGGTTTCTAATCTGGTTCCTGTGAGGAAGAGAAATTGATAGATAATATTGTGTGTGGATTTCAGGAATTTGAACAGAGCGTATCTAAAGGACAATTATCCTTTACCTAAAATGGATGATGTCTTATAGAAGGTGACAGGAGCTTACAAGATGTCTATGGTTAATGGATTCTCTAGATATAACCAAGGGGCAGTGGATCAGGAAGATCATAATAAGACAACTTTTACAAGCCCTTGGGGCACCTTCATGTATTCACGGATGCCATTTGGTCTTATGAATGCAGGTGCAACTTTTCAGAGGGTCATGGACATAATGTTTATGGGAGACAAGTATGTGGTTATATATTTTGATGACGTAACTATTTTTTTCAGGATCAAATGATGAACACCTATAACAACTGCAAATGTCTTTAGAAAAGTGCAGGAAGTATGGTCTGTCACTAAATCCTAAAAAATCTTTGTTTGCCTTGGAGGAAGGTAAATTATTGGGTCACATAGTTTCGAAACAAGGAGTAAAGATTGATCCAGCAGGGGTGGAGGCAATTCAGACCATTCCTTTACCTAGAAGCAAGAAAGATATTGAGAGATTTTTGGGAAAAATAAAATTTATGGGAACATTTGTACCAAATTATGCTGAGATTGTGAGAAATATAACAGACATGTTGAAGAAGAATGTAGAAGTGAGGTGGGATAAAGAAGCAAGAGAAGCATTTGCCAGAATAAAAGAAGCACTCCAGGAAGCTCTGATTTTAATAATCCTTGATTATCAAAAGTTATTTCAAATATTTTCATTTCTCCCCCCACCCCTCCTCCCCCCCCCCACTATTGTTGTTGTGTTATTGCAGAAAAATGACAATAGTAAGGAACAACCAGTGGCATTCTTCAGCAAAGTTCTCGGAGATGTTGATCTACAATATAGCATTTTGGAGAAAAAAGTGTATGCATTGGTTAAAGCACTCAAAGCCTTCATGAATTAGGTGTTGCAATCCCAAATAACTGCTTATTTACCTAATTCTGTTGTCAAGGACGTGCTGGTTCAAATTGATGTCGAAGGAAAAAGAGGAAAATGGATAGCTAAAATCTAGGAGTACGATTTGGATATTTAACCCACCAAGTTAATCAAAGGATAGGGTATAGCAAATTTGCTAACATAAACAAATTTTCAAGAATTGGGAATTAATCTCTTGGCACCAATGGATGGAGATGACAATGAAGAAGGTCAGAATAAGCCCAAAACATGTATTCAATAGAATTTTTTGTGTTCAGATTGGTATAAAGAAGTTGTTCATTACCTGTGTTTCTTTTCTTGTCCATCTTCACTGAATATAACCAAATACATAGCTCTCAAGATTAAATCTCAGCCATATGTCATAGTAGAAGTAAAGTTGTAGTGGAAAGATCCTGCTGGCAATTTTTTGTTGTGTTTAACTGAAAGTGAATCCATTGAGGTTATCAAGGAATATCATGAAATTCTATGTGGAGGACATTATAGTTGGAAGGCCACAACACATAAAATCTTCAATTCAGGTTTTTATTGGCCTACACTGTTTGCTAATGTATACATACTGGTCAAAATTTTTCAGAAGTGTCAATTGTTTGCATAAAAGAAGAGACTTACTATGTTGCCTCTCATTCCAGTATTCATAGAAGAGCCTTTCAGGCAGTGGGGACAAGACTTTATTGGAGAGATCAATCCACCGTCAAGTGGGCAGTTCAAATGGATTCTAACTGTGACTAATTACTTGACAAAGTGGGTTGAAGCAATCCCCACAAAGAAAGAGAATGACCAAGTGGTGATGAAGTTTCTGGAGGAGAACAACTCCAACAGGTTTGGTTGTCCAGTCAAGGTTGTAACTAATAATGCTCAAGTTTTTAATTCTGCTCGATTCATTAATTTCTATCAAACATATAATGTAATTTTGTCACATTACACAACCTACCATCCACAAGGGAATGGATTAGCAGACTCTTCAAACAAGACATTGGTTAGGATTCTGAAGAATACAATCACTAAAAATTAGAAAGACTGGGATTCAAAGTTGACGTTTTCTCTTTGGACAGTACGAGTAACCACCAGGAGGTCTACTAGCAAGTCACCCTATGAATTAGTTTATTGAACTCATGCACTATTTCCTACTAAGTTCACCAAACCAGTGATTTCTTTCCTTCAAGAAGCTCAGGAAGAACCTAATGCTCTAGTGAGAAGATTGAACAAGGTGATTGAATCAAGTGAAGACACGAACAAAGTTAGAGATAACTTGATTTATTATCACGCAAAGATGAATTCCATATTTGACAGAAAAGCAAAATAAATCCTCTTCCAAGCAGGAGATTTAGTATTAATATGGGACACCAGAAGGGCAGATAAAGGAAAGCACATGGCAAGTTTGGCCCTCTCTGGTGTGGCCCGTACAGAATCTTTGAAGCCAGATCAAACAATACTTTCATCCTAGAATATTTAGATGGAGAATCTCTGCAGCTACCTGTGAATGGACAGTATCTGAAGCATTATTTCCAGCACTGAAATTCAACATTTCACCATTGTATATACTGGATTTATCATTGTTCATATGTCACCAAGCAATATTTGACTCCATGCCCAATGGATAAGGGACTAATCTGCGGTTCTTAGAGCTTTCGTGGGAAAAATAACTATCCCCGGGTGGAGCCAAATGCTGTGGCTCATTTGCATTTACTTTTGAAATATTTCTCAAAACACCAAAAAAGCATATATGTTAGAAAAGGTAAAAAATTTGTATGTCGAAAAAGAATTTTGATTTTTATCTTGGTGTATTAACATTGTGTGCAGAGATGTGAAGGCGGGTCGAGTCGGGCTTATTCACGTGTAAAAAAGTTCAAGAGTCGGGCTTATTGATGCGTTCATAACATTGCACACAGGTCAGGGTCGAGTCGGGCTTATTCGCAAGCTCAGGAGAGACTAGCGCTACAGAATACCGAACAAGATCAAGAGGGTTACACCGTGGAAAAAAGAAAATTAGTAATCAAGATCATTTATTCATTAAAGGAACATATGCGAGCCTGTTGAATGAAAATGTGTTCATTACCAAAGAAATCATATAGATTTCCCAAAGGGAGAGAACTTGCGTATTTTCCTTAAAATATTAAGAGTTTTGGAAGAAGCGTAAAGGTGGAAAATCGACGGTCAAGATCAAAGCGCGGAATTGAAGTAGAGAGATGGATGGTGGAGATCATATCAAAGAAATGCAAGTTAGATGGATCAGAGGTTGTGAAGAGAAGCTACGTGTCGGCCATAGGTTCCATCACATATCGCATTCAGTAAAGGATACAATTTTGAGATATGGTTAAACTTGCAAAGATGCGATGCGAAGCGCAACAAGTTTAAGATCTCGTGATGCGATGAATATCACACATCGCATGCAATAAGATATTACGGCGATCAGAGGGATTGAAAATTGGAAAAGTTGTGAAGTGTTGATGAGGTAAATGTTATAAAAGCCGATCTGCGATGAGGCCTAAAGTTGCGATATTACGAGGCGATGCGGTCGCACGTCGCAAGTTCAAGGGAAAAGGCACTAAGAAATATGTTGTGAATGCCAAAGGCTGAAATGTGATGGAAAGGAAGACGCGATACCATTCAAATATTAAGTTGAACTTATTTAAAGTCCAAGATTATGTGTAGTTGCATTGATTTTAGAAAGAAACGTGAACGCGGGCAGTAGACTCGAGTATGTGACCCGAGCAGAGGAAAGGGAAGGAAAAGACGGAATGCAGTAGACACGAGCAGAAGAGGAAGAGTTGAGCAGAAGGGCACATGATAATGTTGGTTGAAACGTAGAGGCATAGGTAGAGTCGTGCAAAGAGAGCACATAGTGGCATTTTTGGAAACACAACAGTTGGGTCAAGTCGGGCAAGGATATGTTATTGCAGAACTGTTCGAATACCGCACCAGAAGTAGAAAAGACAAATGTTGAACTCTCGAAGAAAGGCAGGGCAAGGATGTTCGATCTGTCAGGGAGACACATCAGTACTTCAGGGAGATGTATCAACAACAAATCAGATTCAACAAAAATAATAACCTTTCACATTTTAATTTGTTTTCTTTGTCTATTAAGGTCGAAGTTATAGTGATGTCCTCAATTGCAATGTAGTAAGTAGTTTTAACAGTTTAGGTAGTCAAAGGAGTTTCAAGAAGTTCTAGCAGTTACGAATTATTTTTGATGTATTTAAGCAAGATAGAAAGAAAGAAGAAGGGTTCTGAGTTTTGGACATCTAGAAGACTAAAGCTTTGGTACTTACTTTTTCTAAGGAATTAATGAAAGAAGCATCAAGTTTCTTGCAACTGTTGATGGTGATTCGTTTTTTCTGTGTCATTTTTTGTTCCTTATTCCTGGAATGAAGTGAAGTAAAGTAGTTGTCGGTCTCTTAATTACATTTATGAGTAAGAGTTAAATAACCTTAATTTGTGCTCCTCCACTCCAACTCCTCTACCTTCACACATTCTCTATGGAACTTAAAAGTAATAGATTATGTGTTTACAACATATTATTTTGAGTTTCCTCTCTCTCCATAAATTCATTTTAAAATTTAAAGTGAATGATTCTGTGTTATAGCATATCATTTTGAGTTTCTTCTGCAATTCTTCTTTTCCATTTATATATCAACATTTAATGGCATTGTAGAGTCTTTCATTATACCATATTGTTAAGGGTTTTAAATAATTAGTTTCCAAAGGGATTGAATGAAGACCACCTGATATATTTACTTTTGTGACACATTTTTAAAAATATCTTAAGCACTGATTCCTTTCCACAACCGAGGAATTGTTTCTTAAGAAACAACATTTTCTGGCACAGTTGCTGGGGATGAAGAGATGAAGTTATTTTCCCTGGGGTTTTCACATTATTTCCTCTGGTTGTTCAGTGAGGAGGAAATATTTGGCTGTGTTTGTTATTCTCAAAATTCTGGCTCACAAAAGGCCTCACACGAGGTCAGATACCTCGCAGCAGAAGGTCCCTGCTTTGTCAGACCCTCAAAGATTGGTTTCTAAAAGGATTCGGAAACCCAAAACTGACTCAACACCTAGTCCTACACTATCAGCTCCTGGCAGTAGTTCTAGTAATCCTTTGTTTGAAGATATCTCTGAAGTGCTTCCTTTCTTGGAACAAGATTCACCTTTCACACCACTTTATTTTCAATAACCTAAGTTGGAAAAACACTCGTTTGAGTTTGTTTCTTTTATTTTTTCTCAAGCTCAACAAAATCTAGTTGTTGGTCCCTCTACTATTGTCCATAAACCCACTCCCATAACAGTTTTTCCTCCACCTTCGTTCATTTTCACAGCAAGTTCGTCGACTGCATCTAACAAAGGAACAATCAATCAAGGTGCAAACATGGCAACACCGACCTTTTTGTTGAACATATATGCTCCACTTAACCTTCCACAACCAATGAATGCAATGCCTTAAGAGTATCTTAAATTACTCCCACGTTTTACTGGAGAAGTGAAATAACTATAGAACAATACTTGCCTATGTTTTATAAATTTTTTGAAAATCTGAATGTAGAACATCTTGATGTTGTAATGAGGCTTTTTGTTCAGTCTCTAGATGGAGAGGCTAGAAAGTGGTTTAAGGGATTGCCAAATAATTCTATTAGTACATGGGAAGAACTGGAAAATCGATTCACTCATAGATGGGTTGATAAAAGGGATCATGGATATTCACTGACAGAATTCAATGCAATGAAAAGAAAACTAGATGAGAATATATCAGAGTTTATCAAAAGATTCAATAAGTTGTATAACAGTTTGCCTGTAGAAATGAAGTCCACTCCTTTTGGAGAAAAGGTGGTTTTTTATAGGGCTTTTGAAGCCAATTTTAGTTTCACGCTTACAGGAAGGAGATACCCTACTCTAGAGAAAATATAGATAGTTTTTTTAGAGATTGAAGCTAATATGATTGCAGCTAGAAAGGTGAAAGGGAAACAACCAATCCAAGAGAAGGTGAAAGGAAAATACGAATCACCACAAGATCAAAGAATTGAAGATATGACAAAGGTGATAAAAAAATTGTTAAATAAGCTAGTTAAGATGGAATTAGAAAGTAAAAACTCCCAAAGACAAGTACAACAAAACCGAGGGGGATTTAACCCTCATTTCAGAAGGCATCCCCTGCAAATTTTACAAAGGGAAAGAAAATATCAAGACCAGGTTGAAGCACCATTGTATATAGAAGAAGCACTCGGAGAGTCAGCAGAAGATGACTAAAGGGAAGATGAAGATCAAATATCTGCTATGTAAAAAATAGAAGATGATGAAGAGGAAGATTGTGAGGGAGAATATGTTGAAGCTGAAGTATCTTTTGACCAAGATGAAATGGATGAATACTGTAGGAAATTCATAGATTTCATGCAAACAGAGTTGCATAAAAAGTATGATTTGAGGTCTAGAAAGAGATCTAGAGTACAGGATAATGAAGGTGAACAACAGGATTCTATCCCTCCTCCAATGGGGACTCCACAACAAAGGGACACTATAAAACAAGTTAGTAATGGGAAGAAACCTGTAAATTCAGTTAATATAACAGATGTGAAACAAGGTGAACCTTCCCAGAGCAAATTAGTTGATACTAATATTTTGGAGAGTCTTGTTCCTGTACCTAAACAAGCAGCGAATTCTAGAAAGAGTGAAGAAGAACCTGAAAAGAATATTAAACAAACTCATCCTTTTAGTTTGGCAAAAGAGTTGGAGAATGTAAAAATTCAGGTACCTCTTCTAGAATTAGCTAAAATACCAGCCTACAAGAAAGAAATTTCAAAATTTATTAATCTCACACAGATTGAAGATATAAGTGACACTGCGAACTTACAAGAAGAGAAGCCAGTGGTCACCTTTGGTCCTCATGTAGAAGAAGTAGACCCCTCCATTCCACCATTCTATATTTCTCTGTTGCTTCATGATTTTACTCTCCGTAATTGTATGCTGGACTCAGTAGCATCCCATAATATCATGCCATTGTCTGTTATGAAGGAATTAAACTTGCAGATTACCAAACCTTACAAGGATCTATATTCATTTGATTCCAAAAGGGTGAAATGCATTGGGTTAATTAAATATGTAACAGTTTTTTTGGCACAAATTCCAGCAAAGAGTATAGTCATGGATGTAGTGGTTGTTGACATTCCAGCCAGGTTTGAAATGCTCCTGTCAAGATCTTAGGGAGAAAAGCTGGGAGGTGTTCTTAAATTGGATTTCACTTATGGTATCATTCCTATTTTAAATTGGGAAGAAAGGAGATTGTACAGGGAAACAAGGTTCGTGAAGACTACTACCAAGAAAGATGTAGGAAATTCCCCTATTTATAGTCGAGAAACAGAAGATATTTCATGTTTCATGCTGCATGAAGGTGCAAAATATGCTGAAGACACAGGGAAGGATCTCTCTTCAGTAGTTGCAAATAATGAGTTGCACTCAAAAAGGATTTAGAAATGCTACTTTGATGATGCCGACTCCAAGGAAGGCATAGGAGCTCGATTCTTGCTGATATCGCCAGAAGGTAACCTCATGCCTTTTTCTTTTAAGTTAGATTTTGATTCAAAAAACAACGTGGTTGAGTATGAGGCCTTAATATTAAGCCTTGAAGTTGCTAAACAGATGGGAGTTCAGTGTATTTCAATTTTTGGTGACTCTCAACTAATAATAAGACAGATAAAAAATCATTTTCAGACCAAGAATCCGAGATTAAGATCATACATAAATGAAGTTTGGGTTCTGATAGAGAACTATTTTGAAGCCTTCAATCTTCGGTTCATCCCAAGGGAGGAGAATAGGTTGGCAGATTCGTTAGCAATTGTAGCTAGTACGTTTAAGCCTTCAATGAATCCAAGGTTAAGGTATGAGATTGAAATTAGACATAGACCCTCTATTCCTGACAATGTGAAACATTGGAAGGTGTTTGAAGATGATGAGAAAGTAAATCATTTCTTGACAATGATTGGAAACTTTGAAGATGCTAAGATAGATCAAGAATAAGAATAGACAGAGAAGAAAGGGGAGGTAAGAAACCTCAAGAAGTCAATAAGTGATCAAAAGATTATCCAATTGAAATACAATATCCTCCCTAATGGACTGGTTCCCCTTGAATGACTATTTTACTCTAATGATGTTGTTGTTAATTCGAAGGAAATACATCAAGAAGAAGAGATGGAAGATTGCAATTTGGGAACTCAGCAGGAGCCAAAAATGGTGAAATTATTCAAGGGTGTTCACAAAAATTACAAATAAAGATACATTGAACTTTTTAAGAAGTATATGGACATGTTTTCTTGGTCATATGAAGACTTGATAATTTATGATAAAAGCATCATACAACATAATATCCCATTGAAAGTAGGAATCAAACCACATAGACAAAAGCTCACATAGATTAATCCATTATTGTTAGTTCCTATTGAGAAGGAAGTGAAGAAATTGCTGCAAGAAAAAATCATAGCCCCTCTCAGATATTCAGATTGGGTTTCTAATCTGGTTCCTGTGAGGAAGAGAAATGGATAGATAAGATTATGTGTGGATTTCAGGAATTTAAACAGAGCGTCTCTAAAGGATAATTATCCTTTACCTAAAATGGATGATGTCTTACAGAAGGTGATATGAGCTTACAAGATGTATATGGTTAATGGATTCTCTGGATATAACCAAGGGGTAGTGGATCAGGAATATTAGAATAAGACAATCTTTTACAACCCCCTGGGGCACCTTCATGTATGCATGGATGCCATTTGGTCTTATGAATGAAGGTGCAACTTTTCAGAGGGTCATGGATGTAGCATTTTTGGGAGACAAGTATGTGGTTATATATTTTGATGACGTAAGTATTTTTTTAGGGTTAGATGATGAACACTTGTAACATATGCAAAGGACTTTCGAAAAGTGCAAGAAGTATGGTCTGTCACTAAATCCCAAAAAATCTGTGTTCGCCTTGGAGGAAGGTAAATTATTGGGTCACATAGTTTCGAAACAAGGAGTAAAGATTGATCCAGCAAGGGTGGAGGCAATTCAGACCATTCCTTTACCTAGAAGCAAGAAAGATATTGAGAGATTTTTGGGAAAAATAAAATTTTTGAGAATATTTGTACCAAATTATGCTGAGATTGTGAGAAATATAACAGACATGTTAAAGAAGAATGCAAAAGTGAGGTGGGATAAATAAGCAAGAGAAGCATTTGCCAGAATAAAAGAAGCACTCCAGGAAGCTCCGATTTTAAAAATCCCTGATTATCAAAAAGTATTTCAAAAATTTTTATTTGCTTCCCCCACCACTATTGTTGTTGTGTTATTGTAGAAAAATGACAATAGTAAGGAACAACCAGTGGCATTCTTCAGCGAAGTTCTCGGAGATGTTGAGCTCCAATGTAACATTTTGGAGAAAAAAGTGTATGCATTGGTTAAAGCACTCAAAGCCTTCAGGACTTATGTGTTGCAATCCCAAATAATTGCTTATGTACCTAATTATGTTGTCACGGACGTGCTGGTTCAAAGTGATGTTGAAGGAAAAAGAGGAAAATGGATAGCTAAAATCCAAGAGTACGATTTGGACATTTAACCCACCAAGTTAATCAAAGGACAGGGTTTAGCAAAGTTGCTAATGGAAACAAATTTTCAAGCATTGGGAATTAATCTCTTGGCACCAGTGGATGGAGTTGACAATGAAGAAGGTCAGAATAAGCCTAAAACAGGTATTCAATACAAATTTTTGTGTTCAAATTGGTATAAAGATGTTGTTCATTATGCGTGTTTCTTTTCTTGTCCATCTTCATTGAATAGAGCTAAATACAGAGCTCTCAAGATTAAATCTCAGCCATATGTCATAGTAGAAGCAAAGTTGTATTGGAAAGATCTTGTTGGAATTTTGTTGTTGTGTTTAACTGAAGGCGAATCCATTGAGGTTATCAAGGAATATCATGAAAGTCTATGTGGAGAACATTATAGTTGGAAGGTCACAACACATAAAACCCTCAAGTTAGGTTTTTATTGGCCTACACTATTTGCTGATGTATACAGACTGGTCAGAGGTTGTCAGAAGTGTCAATTGTTTGCAGAAAAGAAGAGACTTGCACCATTGCCTCTCATTCCACTATTCATAAAAGAGCCTTTCAGGCAGTGGGGACTAGACTTTATTGGAGAGATCAATCTACCATCAAGTGGGCAGTTCAAATGGATTCTAATGTGATTGATTACTTGACAAAGTGGGTTGAAGCAATCCCCACCAAGAAAGAAAATGACCAAGTGTTGATGAAGTTTCTGGAGAACAACTTCAGTAGGTTTAGCTGTCCAGTCAAGATTGTAACTGATAATGCTCACGTATTTAATTCTGCTCGATTCATTAATTTCTGTCAAACATACAATGTAATTTTTTCACATTCCTCAGCCTACCATCCACAAGGGAATGGATTAGCAGAGTCTTCTGTTGGAAATATGATGCAGAGTGTTGTCCTTGATGGCAACCCACTAAATGAAGATAAAGACATGCGACTGTTGACATGTGTTGTCCTTGATGGCAAACCACCTGATGAAGTTATGCTTGACTTGATGGACTTGGTAAATGATGTAAATCTGATGTGAAATGATGTTATATGATGCTGAGTGTTGTCATTGAATGGTAACCCACTTGATGAAGAAGATGGCAACTTACTTAAGGAAGTTGTGCTTGCTAGAATATGTTCTTGATGAGCTAAATATGATGTATCTACAGTATGTACAGAAGGCAATGAAGAAAGGAATTCAGAATGTGCTCAAAGTATGATGAAAAGAGTATGTTTCTAAGCATACGCGGATTGGCCTAGGGGAAGTCGCGTATGCACGCGGAAAAGAACGTGCCAAGTCACGTATGGGCTAAAGCGCTCAAAAAGTGCAAAACCAGGGGTAACCACCATGGTATTGACCCATTGTATTGGGTAATGATCTGCCTAATTGACCCCGTATAGGTAGTTTTGGGCTCATGGTATTGTTTTGGCCCATGGTATTGAAAAAGGGGCTCATGGTATTGAAAAAGGAAAACCTATATAAGGAGAAGAAATTCATTGTGCAAAGATAAGTGGGTGGTGCAAGATGTCTGAGCTTGAATGAATACTTCTCTCTGAAGTAGATCTGAATGGAAAGGGTTACACTTGAATGATAAATCTGAATGATGCACCAATGATGAAGAAGGAGATCTAGATCTGAATTGCTCTTGTATTTGCTAGATCTAATTACGGAAGGCTTAGATCTGTGATGAGGCGAGCATCTAGGCGAACATCTGTCTGAAGCAAAAGGGTAGATCTGAACTGAATATCTGATCTGATGAAGTTTGCTGCTCTGTAATGATTGAAGATCTATACGCTACTTTGCCGCGGAGGAAGCGCGTATGTACGCAGCTTCGCTGAAGTGAAAGCGCGTATGCGCAATGAAATATACACTGAGGTATATGCTGGTTTGTGTGGACGGAAGCGCGTATATACGCGACATCATTGAAGGGAAAGCGCGTATGAAAACTAGGGTTTGCTGAAGCAAGGGGTATGAAATATCTGATCTGTTCTGCTGTGTTTCTGCTATCTGATCTGTGTTGATTTTTATTTTGTTGGTGATGTATGTTTGTGCTTAAAAGTATGGAAAGGGTCTAGTATGAAAATATGATGAAATGTGGCCTGCAAGTGGTGTTCTATTGAAGTTGTTGGATCCAGTGTGAAAATTGATGAAACGTGGTCCAAGGTGGTGCTGAGGGTTGTAGCCTTCAGTCAGGGGGTTGTAGCTCCCTTCCAGGTGAGGCTGGTAAACGAGATCGGGGGGTGGTAGCTCCCTTCCAGGTGAGGCTGGTAAACGAGTCAGGGGGTCGTAGCTCCCTTCCAGGAGAGGCTGGTAAACGAGCGCAGGTGGGTGCCTGCGTGCTGGTCAAGTCTGCGCAAGCACATATGTTGTAAGATGTTTTCTCTATAATAAAATATTGAAGGCTGAGCAACTGCAGCGGTGGTTTTCTCCCGACTTGGGTTTCCACCTAAAAATCCTGGTGTTCATGTGTGATGCTTTGTGTGATGGCTTATTCTGTTCTTACTGCACATGTTTACTTTTTATTGAACATCTGATGAATGAATGATGGAATGATATAAGCAAAGAACTAATGACATAACTAGATCTCTGTGTATACGCTAGTTTCATAAAGGGGATCCGCGTATATACGCTAGTTTACTGAATGAAAGTAGCGTATGGGTTTTAAGGAATGAAAAAGTAAAAATATTTGATTATGCAGTAAATACTGATTCACCTCCCCCCTCTCAGTATTTTTCCCAACAATTGGTATCGGAGTAGGTTCTTCTACAGAAGCTTAATCGCTTGAAGGAGATCCGTCGCAATGGGAAGAAAGCAAAAGAAGAAGGCCACTCAAAGGGAGATATCTCAGAAAACATGTGCAGCAGAAAATGAGGAAGATAAAACAGGTACTGATTGTTGTTCTTGTGCATGTAATAGTGAAGATAGTGAAAGAAATGTTATGGATCTAGAAGAAGTTCTCAAGATCAAAGTTGAAGAACAAGAAAGAGAAATTAAAGAGAAATGCTCTATCGAAAAGGAGTTGATCTCTAGAATGAAGGAACAGATAGAAATGCATGAAAATCTGCAGAGAAGGCTTGAAAAAGAAAACCTTGCTCTCAAAATAAATCTGGAAAAATCAAATAAAAATGATGAAGAACTTAGAGCAAAAATCATGTCTGCCATAGAAGAAGCATACAAGGAATATGAAGCTGAATTCATTTCTCTGCAAGCAGATCTTGAAGAATCAAATAAGAAAAAGGAAGGACTTGAAGCAGAAATCATTTCCCTCAAAGAAGACCTGGATAAATCAAATAAGAAGAATGCAGGACTTGAAGCAGAAAACATATCTCTGAAAATAGATCTCGAAGCATCAAATAAGAAGAATGAAGAGCTGCAACAAACATGTGAAGGAAACGAAGATTGGTTGAAAGAAGAGATTCTAAATCTGAAGGACCAAGTAAAAGATGGAAGAAGGAAAGAAGAAAGCATGACAAAGCAATGTCAAGACTTGGAGGTTGAGGTAAATATTCTCAAAGGTAAATTAGAAGAAAAGGTTAAACTTTTAAGGTTTCATGATAGTACTAATATCTTGGACAATATTATGAGTAATCAAAGGTCTCCTGCTATCAAACATGGTCTTGGTTTCCATGAAACTATTAAAGGTGAATCTAGCTCACAAGGAAGTGCTAAAAATTCAGAGGTAGTCAATGCAAAACCTGAAGTGTTGAAAGAGACAAAAGGTCAATCAAAAATGATGAAATCTCAAAGGAAAGCATTCAATAATGTTGAATGTTTCAAATGTCATAATTATGGGCATGTTGCAGCAAATTGCAGGAGCAGATCATTTCAGCCACAAACAAACAGGTTCTACTCAGAAAGGTACTCTAGTTTCTTCAGGGGATATTGTTTCTCATGCAACAAGTATGGTCACAAAGCTGGTGATTGTAATAGAAGAAAGAATAGAAAAGCTCATTATGATTCTTATGTTTATTTCTCTGGTCACATGAGATGTTATGCTTGTAACAAGTATGGACATGTAGAAAAAGAATGCAGGATGAACAGATCTGGGAAAGTGGACAACTTTCAGCACACAGTTGGAAAGCTCAAGCAAATTTGGAAAAAGAAGGAAGACCGATCAGAAACGTAGGGAATTCTGACCCTACTGCAGTCATCCGCTTCTGGAAGCTTACTTCTCTGATTGACTGCAGGAATGATGTGGGATACATTATGAGATCTAGTAATGTATCGTCACAGGGGGAGCAATGCATGATGACTCTCATGGTTGATTTGATTATTCTGGTTATGTTTACTTCCGACAACGCATCTGATGTGAAAAGGACAGGTACAAGAGGTACAAGCTCAGGAGGAAATGAAGGAAGATGAAATTTTCTATGCTTCACTTTCCATACGCGGGTTATATGAAACAAAGTCGTGTATACACGCGAGTTCCAGCAGACACAGTCGCGTATGCATTGATGATAAGAGAATTTATCTGATAGCTGAAGATCTGGAGCAGAGGTCCAGGGGGAGCATTAGTCTGACTGCTGATGATTGCACTGTTAGCATTATTCATGATTATGATGATATGATACTTGGTTTCCTATGTTGAAGGTTATGAATGAGTCCTGTTTGCTTGAAGAGTATTCGTTGAAATCTTATAATTCAGAGAGAAGGACAGATCATGCAGAGATTGTTGCTGATGACTTGCTGTTGAAGGTGTTTCAGATTGCACAAGATAAGAAGGAGCAGTGGTCCAGGGGGAGTAGCAGGTTGAATTCTAATGATTGCATTGTTGGCAATATGACTGCCTATTCTTTGGTTATTGTGATACTCATGCTCAAAATGATGATGACTTGGTACATGGTTTATTATGATGAATTTTTGAGCCCGAGTTGCTGATAAGTATATTTTGTGCTCACACATGGATGAGTTGGATGTCGGTTGATTCAGAAATAAGAAGAGATCATGCAAATTTTGTTACTATGGTTGAGATCTTTTGCCTACATATGTTACTTCATGTTAAATCTTGAATATCTTGGTGATGATGGACCACATGGATGATTGCTTGACACTCATTTGAAGATGTTGTTCTGGTATGATAATCTCTCTTGAAAAGATTGTGTTGATGCTGCAAAGAGTTTTGAAGACTTGGTCACCATTATGCTACAACCATTGGATGACGCTTGAGGACACAACTACATTGTCCTATCTGTCTGCCCTCACATGATCCAGAGAAGCATTTGAATTTCACAAACTGAAGCTGGAGTTGTCTCAGTCTGTCAAAAGATCAAATTTACTTAAAATATAGAAGATGGCATTGGATACGCAGGTTTCCTGAAACACAGTCGCGTATGTACGCGAGTTCATGCACAGAAAACCGTGTATGTCTGATTGCTGACAAATTTTCTGCTTGAAGTCAGCTCTCTTCAGCATAGCTGCAGTGCTGCTTGGTATCTCTGATGATGTTTGGTATCTCTGGTGGAGTTCCAGTTCTCATAATTCTATTTCTCATGTTTTGATAAAGATGCCTTGATGATTTGTTGGTGAAAGTGTTCAGGATGCTCAAACTAAGGGGGAGCCTTAGTCATATGAAAAGGATGCTTGGATGCACAGATTCAGGGGGAGCATTAGCTTTGCTGAGTATAATGCATTTTTGGCATTATGATGGTTCTGATATAGGATCTGTCTTGAAGTCTTTCTGGTACTGGTCATGAAAAGTCATATGTGTATTTTGATGTAAAGGTCATTTTGAGACCCATGATGTACAAATTGTAATATTCAGTCATGTAAGGACCTGTCAAATGTTGTAAACCCACTTGGTTGGGTAGCTGAGTCAAATGTTGTAAACTCACTTGGTTGAGTAGCTGAGTCAAATGTGTAAACCCACTTGGTTGGGTAGTTGAGTCTCATATATAAATCCTCTTGGATGGATAATTGTTGTAAGTATGAGTCTTTGGTGATAGAAAGTTCATAGAGTCATGTATTTCATTGAAAATATGTTTGAAGATTCAGCATGAACTCAGGGGGAGCTTGGTCACTTCAGTATATATCAGATCTACAGAATGCTTCTTCCACATGAGGAGAAAAGGGGGAGAGTGTGTTGGTTTTTGATCTGCCTGTTGCCCTTGATGTCAAAGGGGGAGAGAGTGTGTTGGTTTTGATCCGCCCTTTGCCCTTGATGTCAAAGGGGGAGAGTGACATGGTGTTTGAATGTAGATAATGGTGTCAAAGAATTGGGAGAGTGACATGGTGTCAATGTACTTATCTGTTGTGGTAACCAAACACCATCATGGTTGCCATCAAGTCCAAAGGGGGAGATTGTTGGAAATATGATGCAGAGTGTTGTCCTTGATGGCAACCCACTAAATGAAGATAAAGACATGCGACTGTTGACATGTGTTGTCCTTGATGGCAATCCACCTGATGAAGTTATGCTTGACTTGATGGACTTGGTAAATGATGTAAATCTGATGTGAAATGATGTTATATGATGCTGAGTGTTGTCATTAAATGGCAACCCACTTGATGAAGAAGATGGCAACTTACTTGATGAACTTGTGTTTGATAGAATATGTTCTTGATGAAGAAAATATGATGTATCTACAGTATGTACAGAAGGCAATAAAGAAAAGAATTCAGAATGTGCTCAAAATATGATGAAAAAGAGTATGTCTCTTGGTATACGCGGATTGGCCTAGGGAAAGTCGCGTATGCACGCGGAAAGGAACGTTCCAAGTCGCGTATGGGCAAAAGCGCTCAAATAGTGCAAAACCAAGGGTAACCACCATGGTATTGACCCATTGTATTGGGTAATGATCCGCCTAATTGACCCCGTCCAGGTAGTTTTGGGGCTCATGGTATTGTTTTGGCCCATGGTATTGAAAAAGGGGCTCATGGTATTGAAAAAGGAAAACCTATATAAGGAGAAGAAATTCATTGTGCAAAGATAAGTGGGTGGTGCAAGATGTCTGAGCTTGAATGAATACTTCTCTCTGAAGTAGATCTGAATGGAAAGGGTTACACTTGAATGATAAATCTGAATGATGCACCAATGATGAAGAAGGAGATCTAGATCTGAATTTCTCTTGTATTTGCTAGATCTAATTACAGAAGGCTTAGATCTGTGATGAGGCGAGCATCTAGGCGAACATCTGTCTGAAGCAAAAGGGTAGATCTGAACTGAATATCTGATCTGATGAAGTTTGCTGCTCTGTAATGATTGAAGATCTATACGCTACTTTGCCGCGGAGGAAGCGCGTATGTACGCAGCTTCGCTGAAGTGAAAGCGCGTATGCGCAATGAAATATACACTGAGGTATACGCTGGTTTGTGTGGACGGAAGCGCGTATATACGCGACATCAGTGAAGGGAAAGCACGTATGCAAACTAGGGTTTGCTGAAGCAAGGGGTATGAAATATCTGATCTGTTCTGCTGTGTTTCTGCTATCTGATCTGTGTTGATATGTATCTATTGGTGATGTATGTTTGTGCTTAAAAGTATGGAAAGGGTCCAGTATGAAAATATGATGAAATGTGGCCTGCAAGTGGTGTTCTATTGAAGTTGTTGGATCCAGTGTGAAAATTGATGAAACGTGGTCCAAAGGTGGTGCTGAGGGTTGTAGCCTTATGTCAGGGGGTTGTAGCTCCCTTCCAGGTGAGGCTGGTAAACGAGATCGGGGGGTCGTAGCTCCCTTCCAGGAGAGGCTGGTAAACGAGTCAGGGGGTTGGAGCTCCCTTCCAGGAGAGGCTGGTAAACGAGCACAGGTGGGTGCCTACGTGCTGGTCAAGTCTGCGCCAGCACATATGTTGTAAAATGTTTTCTCTATAATAAAATATTGAAGGCTGAGCAACTGCAGCGGTGGTTTTCTCCCGACTTGGGTTTCCACCTAAAAATCCTGGTGTTCATGTGTGATGCTTTGTGTGATGGCTTATTCTGTTCTTACTGCACATGTTTACTGTTTATTGAACATCTGATGAATGAATGATGGAATGATATAAGCAAAGAACTAATGACATAACTAAATCTCTTTGTATACGCTAGTTTCATAAAGGGGATCTGCGTATATACGCTAGTTTACTGAATGAAAGTAGCGTATGGGTTTTAAGGAATGAAAAAGTAAAAAGATTTGATTATGCAGTAAATACTGATTCACCCCCCCCCCCTCTCAGTATTTTTCCCAACATCTTCAAACAAGGCATTGGTCAGGATTCTGAAGAAGACAATCACTGAAAATCAGAAAGACTGGGATTCAAAATTGAAGTTTTCTCTTTGGGTAGTACAATTAACCACCGGGAGGTCTACTAGCAAGTCACCCTATGAATTAGTTTATTGAACTCAGACACTATTTCCTACTAAGTTCGCCAAACCAGTTGAAGTTATTTAAAGTCCAAGATTATGTGCAGTTGCGTTTTTTTTATGAAGAAACGTGAACGCGAGCAGTAGACTCGGGTATGTGACTCGACGCATCGCAAAGTGAAGGAACATACGGAACGCAACAGACACGTGCATAAGAGGTAGAGTTGGGCAGAAGTGGACATGATAACCTTGGTTGAAACTTATAGGCATAGGCAGAGTCGGGCAAATAGAGCACATAGTGGTGTTGTTGGAAATGCAACAAGTGGGTCAAGTCGGGCAACGATACATTATTGCAGAATTGTTCGAATACCGCACTAGAAGCAGAAAAGACATGATAGTAAGCAGAAAAGACAAATGTTGAACTCTGGAAGAAAGGCAGGGCAAGGATGTCCGATCTATCAGGGAGAAACATCAGTACTTCAGGGAGATGCATCAGTAACAAATCAGATTCAACAAAAAGAATAACATTTCAAATTTTAATTCGTTTTCTTTGTCTGTTAAGGTTGAAGCTATAATGATGTTCTCAATTACAATGTAATAAGTAGTTTTAACAGTTTAGGTAGTTGAAGGAGTTTTAAGAAGTTCTGGCAGTTACGGAATGTTTTTGATGTATTTAAGAAAGATAGAAAGAACGAAGAAGGGTTCTGAGTTTTGGACCTCTGGAAGAATAAAGCTTTGGTACTTAATTTTTCTGAGGAATTAATGAAAGAATCATCAAGTTTCCTACAACTGTTGATGGTGATTCATTTTTTCTGTGTCATTTTGTGTTCCTTCTTCCTGGAATGAAGTGAAGTAAAGTAGTTGTCGATCTCTTAATTACATCTATGAGTAAGAGTTAAATAACCTTAATTTGCGCCCCTCCACTCCAACTCGTCTCCCTTCATACATTCTCTCTGGAACTTAAAAGTAATAGATTATGTGTTTACATCATATTATTTTGAGTTTCCTCTCTCTCCATAAATTCATTCTGAAATTTAAAGTGATAGATTCTGTGTTATAGCATATCGTTTTGAGTTTCTTCTGCAGTTCTTCTTTTCCATTCAGATATCATTAGTTAATGGCATTGTAGAGTCTTTCATTATACCACATTGTTAAGGGTTTTAAGGAATTAGTTTCCAAAGGGATTAAACGAAGACCACCTGATATAATTACTTTTGTGACACATTTATAAAAATGGCTTAAGCACTTATTCCTTTCCACAACCAAGGAATTATCTCTTAAGAAACAATAGGTGCAACAACTACACAATGAATTATGCATGAAAGAGAAAAATTTTGCAGACATAAGGATGGCGATGCCCACATTGGTGCTCGCACAATGACTTGCCTGCCTTCAGGAAGGCTGAGCTATTCAAAAAGAGATCGAATATCTGCACCGCTACGAGCAGTTACTAGACGCAAGGATGCAGTCGTGGGCTAAGGAATCCCTGCGGTTTTCTCAGACCTTGGATGGTGCATTAAATAGCCTTCAGCAGACACGACACAAGATAAATCTAGCAGTTGAAGGACTGACAACTGCGAAGCTCGTGGATGAAGCATAGGGAGTTGTTGTGTAGAGTTTTGAAGTGGTCTTGCCACTGAAGAGCTTTGTCAAAGCGCTCAAAGCGAATATGAAGGAGCCCACCCCTCAGTGACTCGGGACGAGTCACGATTTTGTGTTGTGGGCCTGTTTGGACGGGGTCCCATAGGGTCAATTTTAGTTATGTTTTTGTATATATTTTGTTGTGCACGCTGGGCATAAGAGTCAAATGAGCTTTGGGGTGGGTACAAGTCCCTAATCAATGTAAATGGGTTTTAAGGGAAAACCATGAGTTTCAAACCATGGTTTGAGACCATGGTATCTGCTTGCTAAGATTAGTATAAATATAGATAGATCGAGTCAAGTAAATATATAGTATGTTTTGATGATGAGCGTTTTGTAAGGGTTTGATCTAAGTCCAGGCTTTAGGATAGAAAGGCTCTTGCTGGCTTTGTGCGCGGAGACCTAGTCCTGGTCGTGTGCGAACTCCACTAGCTACGTGCGCTGAAGGGTAACTTGTATGAGAAGTCTTAATGTGATGGATCTGTTGTATCTCTTAATATGGAAGCCTATTTTGGTGAACTGAACATTGTTATGTGATTGTTGTTATTTATCTATTAATTGCTTTAAGATCGAAATCTGTTCCATGAGGTGTTACATTTACTTCTGTTTTTGATTAAATGCATCTGCGCAATTGAGTTAAGTCTGTTATGTGTGAAATACATTGTTGATGACTAGATCTGATTAAAGTACATATGTTTACTGCACGTGAATATATACTGAAGTACTCTGAGATAATCTGCGACAAGGTTGATCTATTTTTATGATGTTCTATTAATGCGTGCATTTGCATACTATCTAATAAGTTATGTTATAAGTTTGTTTAGGGCCACCACATTAAAATCTTCCTCAGGGTGCAAAAACCTGGTTCCAACAACCCCCCATACTGCGTTGGGTGAGACTTTGATCTGCGCAAGCAGGTCATTGCCGAAAGGGCCAGTAGTTGGAGGGTTTGTTGGTTGCGCAATAAATCCGAACCTAAGTCAGTGCCCCTCAAGCCAACACAAGAAAGCTTCCAGAAATCATAAATTTGAAAAATTATTAAATAGTTTGAACATGTAAGGTACAAACCAGAGGTTTTGAGGTAGTCTTAAGATTTTACTTAGTTTCAGTAAAATTCCATAATATTAATTCATCTTTATTCAATATTAATTAGGAAATTTATAAATCTTCGGTATATATTAAAGCTTAAAAATGTATGATTATCTTGTAACATATTTTGTACAATTAATGTATAATAATTTAACCATAAAGTTATTTTAAATTAATATTTATGATTACTATATAACATACTTTATAAGTAGATGGTCTTCGAGATCTACCAATTTAAATTAATATAAAATCTTAGTCAATGGACCAAAGATTTCATATTTTTATCTTATTTAACATTAACTAAAAAGAAAGTTATGAATTCCAATACAAGTCTTTGCTTCTTACTACACAATTTAATTTTTCTTTTGGTTGATGTATTTGATAAATAAAACACAATCCTTCAAAACTAAATATATTAAAAAAATTTATATATTTCCATCAATATTTTTGAAATCATAAATAAAAAATTTTCACTCTACTTCAATATAAATATAATAAAATTAAAATAACAAAAATTAGAAACTTAAAAAATATGTAAATTAATCACTATATTGCTTCTTCCAAAAATGACAACTTATCGTGATTCAAATACAACTTTAATTCTTCTATATAATTTCAATTATAAAAATTATAATATTTGAATAGTGATTTTAATAAAAAAATATTTTCATCTTATTAATTTTATTTTAATTTAACTATCAATTACTTTTTACATAAAAATAATCCTATTACACTTATTTTTATAATTTTTAAAATGAAATGAAATATCTCTTTCCAAAAAAATAAAACCAACTAATTACTACACACTAAAAAAAATTAAAAATAATTTTTAAAATTAAATGAAATATGTCTTTCCAAAAAAATAAAACCAACTAATTACTACACACTAAAAAAAGATTAAAAATGTGAAAGTTCTAATTCGGACAATGTTTTTCACAAAAATGTACTTTTGAGAAAATCTGTCCTCCTTTGCTTTGGATTAACTCGCTTCATTAATTAATGAGGATAGAAAAGGAGGACCATACACATTCACAAACATGACATACGTAGGTTGGGCCGTTAGATTTAAATTTCTTTAAATTAATAAAGTTATAGATTAAATATGTATCGCTTTAAGGTGATGATTTTTCAAAACTTGCAATCAATATTATTTATATTCTCACTTTATGAGATGAATTTAGTCTATAATTTAGTGAATTTGGTATCTTGGAAACCAAAAATAAATAAATAAATATATTATAATTTAGTTATATCAAATTAATAATATGATAGTTATTATTGATTGCTATCAACAAAAGTTGACTCATCTAAAAACCAAAAAATAGTTGACTTATAATGTAAAACTTTAACTTAAAAAAATAAAAACATCCACGTGTCTTTTACATAAATAATGGAAAATTAGGCCTCTTGGTAGAGCAAAATTTAGAATACCTGTAATGAAGTGAGAGGGAAAAATTAATTACGTATTCAAGTAAGCAAGAAAGAGCATCCTCCACAGCTGTCACCCATCTTTACCGGAAGTTAAAAAATTTAATGTCTCACCGCATCATATTCTATTATAGGGAGAGGTTAAGTTTAAATTGGTATTTCATTCTATTCAAGTTTAAAGTGGAATAATATCTTATTTTGGATAATTTTTAATATTTTAATTTTACTATTATTTTTTATATATAATTATAATTATATTTTAAATTGGTGAATTTAATATAAATATGTTATATATAAGTAAAAAGAAAAGAAAAAATAATAGTTATTGTATTTTTTTAAGTGTGATTTTACAATGTTTTGGAGGAAAATTTTGATTTTAAAGTTATATAAAATCTTTGATTTTTTTTAAAGAATTGGAATAGTTATCTTAAAAATTTATATGAATCTCTTAAGGTTCTGAATGTTTCTATAGAGGATAATATCTTTTTTTTGAAACACATTAACTTTTGTATTAAGCAACTCGCTAATGGGAAATTTAAGGAAAATGGAAGAACCCACCCTCACTTGACACATAAACAATCTCTTAATTTGGTAGTGAAGCCCCTACGCCTTGGAAGTAGAGCCTTATTGTGCATATCTTTAAGAGTGGGGATAAAAGAATTCCCTCTAATTACATAACCATTATGATACACAATCTCTTTAATTTGGTAGTGAAGTCCCTAAGCCTTGGGAGCATAGCCTTATTGTGCATATCTTTAAGAGTGGGGATAAAAGAATTCCCTCTAATTACATAACCATTATGATTAGCCACATTTTATCCAAGTTGTATGGGATTATTTTGGAAAATAAGATTAGCCTTTGGCTTGAAAGCCATGGTAAAAGAGCTTGAGGCCAAGCTAGGTTTAGGATATATCATTCAATAATCGACCATCTTGTAAATCTTAGGATAATTGCATAGGAAGGCCACAATAATGAAATTAATCGCTTCTTTGTTTGTTGACTTTGGAAAAACTTTTGACATTGTTCCTAGAACAAAGCTATGGAAGAGGCTAGAATAGATAATGATTCCTTCCAAGTTGAGGGTCGTTGTCGCAAGGTTGGACAAGGATGTTATTTCCAAGTTTAGGGCCACTAAAGGTTGGTTGGAAAAAATTAAATGCAATATTGGTGTCAAACAAGGGTATCCCTTCCCCAACCTTTTTAGCATATAGATTGATAAGTTAGAAAAGTGTTTGGAACATGCAAGTTGTGATGACTCCATTCTCACTAGTATTGTCATAACTCTTCTCCTTCGTGCTAAAAATATTGTTCTTTTGGTAAGGAGCCATTACAACCTTGGTGTAACAACTCTAGTCAAAACTCACGTAAATAAAAATAATAAAGGAAATATAATAACCAAGGTCATGGGACACTTATTCCAAGCTGAATATTGGGAAAAACATCCTAGTGGGTGTTCATTTGGCTTATTATGGCCAAGGAAGTGGAAAAGGCTTTGGAAAGACAAAATGACATTTTTGGCAATTTAATTATGAAAATAATGGAAATTAGGAGAAAAGGAAGATGAAAGGTCATTGGTTGCATGTGAGGAGGAAAATGAAGGGAAAATAATGGAAAATTGAAGAAAATAGAGGCCTCATTAATAAAAGGGCCTCTGAGGATCAATTGGTACATTTTTGTCAATTTAGTTTTGGAGCTCTCTCTCTATTCTCTCTCTCACTCGTTCTTGGACACTTAGAGTTTTCTTGGAGCACTCTAGCATTAGATCAAGGAAAGCAAAGGAAGGACCAAGAAGGACAAGGAAAGCAAAGATCAAGCATGGAAGAGCAGGATCAAGCATCTACAACATGATTACTTGCAGGTATCGATTTGCATGTGTGATTTCCTTTCTATATTTGACATGCATCGTACATGCATGTCTATATTTGGTTCTCTTGGTGTCATTGGCATGGGATTTTCTAGGTGTGACAATGTTCTTTAGTCTAGCCTTGCCATTTTCAAATAGCCATGGTGTGGTGGGTTCTCTTGTATTTAGTTGAGTTGGTTTTTCGGATGGATTCAAAAATTTGTGAGGTGGTCTCTAAAAGAAATAACACATGGCCTAGGAATCCCTAGACCAGAGAAGGTGGGATTGCGGGAAAGCCAGATTTTTTATGCCTCAATGGTCCTAGGAATCCTCGATTGGTGAATGGTAGGATATATAGTAAAGCCTATAGGTGTGTGCCCTTGATCATACCTAGGAATCCTCAACCAGTGTATGGCAGGATATACAGTAAGACTGGAGGGTGGAGTATTGGTTAGGCCTACGAATCCTCAATCGGTGAATGACGGGATATACAATAAATCCTAGTGACTAGGAGGCAGGAAAATTCCTCACGGTGTAAGTGGAGAATTGCGGTAAAGCCTAAGGAAACCTTGTTTTGTTTGCTTTTGAGTCCCACATTCATGCTTGGAATATGGCACGAGGTTGATTGACTGACAGAAATATTTGGTTCAGCCAATCTATGGTTAGGTGGTTCGTGGAAGTTCCAAACCAGGTTGGATTTTGCATTCATTAATAAGAGCTACTTCTCCTTTGTATTTCATGTGTAAATTTATTGGTTTATATGTAATTTTTATGAATGTTTTATCCTTCATATTTCTGTTGGTTATATGTTGGTTATGAGTATGTTTTATGACAGACTTGATGTATGGTTCTCATCATGTTCTGATTAGAAAATGAATGTACAATGTATATATTTCCTAATATATAATAATACAACTATTGTGATAATGTAAAAAAAATTATTTATGAATCTCACATAAGTATGAGACCCCTATGCTCAGATTTGTTGTTATGACATTTAGATTGCATAATTATGACATATTAATGAAATTCCTGTCATGGCTAGTAGGGATCAGATCAATTACTTGCACTAGTGATTGCATTAGTATCTTTTTTTCATTGTTATTTTTCATTTTTGGAAGTTTCATGGAGTTTTGGGCAGTGGCCTGAGACCTAGCCCTAAAAAAGTGGCTCAGAATTCAGGGTCGTTGGCACATAATTACCTAGAAAAGTCCATAGTAGTTGGCATCCCTTGTTGTGAGAGCAACTGGAAGGCCTCAGTCATATGCATGGCTTGTCATGGGAGTGGCTGAGGGTTCGATTAGTGAAATATCAAGTTGTCTTAGGGATTACTCATCGAGAAGGGTTGGTTGGATCCTGAAGGTTTTTTAGGATGTGTGGAAGGTCAGTTTGGTTTCGTTATGTCAGTTAAACTTCCTTAATTGTACATTAGGAGCTGAATCACATAATAGTTGCCTCTCGTCACATGTTTACCCCAGTGGAACGATTAGCTTGGGTAAATGTGGGAGGAGGGTGTTATAGAGTGGTTGATTGGGATTTATGCGGGAACGAAATGAAATACAGAAATAAACATAGACATAGAGATGCAGCAGAAATAAAACTTCATTTCATTAATATCAAATAACTAAAATATGCTTACAGCTAGAGTGGACATAAACTAGCTAGGGCGATGGTAGCTTATCTCTCATAAGAGACGTGGCAGCTACATGCCTGTAAACTGTGTTACAATGAGGCTCAAAGGCCTATTTATTATTGAGAAACAATGGAAAACCCTAAACATTCAAAAACCTAACCCTAGGAGATGGAACACCAAACAATGGGCCCCGTTGGGGTAGATTGGTACATCAATTTCCCAGGGTTGTAACTTTGGCATATGATCTTTGTTTGACACACACGATACCTTGTTAGAAAGATCTATTTGAGGACTACAAATGCTGATAGAAAATATCGAGTTGAAAACTCTGTCGACTTGGAAACTCACTTGTGTAGACAGTGATTTTCCAAAAAAATGTATTTTAGGGCCTTAAAACGGCTCTAGAAGTTTAGGATCCCAAAAAATTTCCAAAAATAGTAACTTTTGCTACAATTAAGGAAGTTGAAAAAACTGAAAGAAACAAGGCTGGGGGTCCAAGTGGAAAAGGTAGGTGGCCACCAATATCCACCTGGATTATTCCTGCCCCCTTAGGAAGCAATGGTCCCCATTGCGTTGAGTTTCTCCACAAGATGAGGAAACTTCTATTGAACTTGGTCCCTGGTGAGCCACTTTCCCTGGTGAAGGAGTTGGCTAGCTTTGACAACCTGATACAAATAGATCTTTTGTTGTCGGGTGTTCTTGATCTGTGTGTCTATGATCTGATAAGTTGTGGCTTATTCCATACAGTATGGGTTTAACTTTGTTGGTGTTAGATGTTCTCCAATGTCGAATGTGTCGAATAATGGTGGAAAATATGGTTGAAGGCGATCCACATTGAACATTGGGTGTAGGCAAGGGAATGGGGGAACGTCGAGCTCAAAATAATTGTCTCCCGACACCTTGATGATGGTGTAAGGCCCATAACAGAATGGTCTGAGTTTCCAATGGGCTTCGGTTAGGCATTCTTTCTGCAAATGCAACCAAACTTTGTCGCCCACCTGAAACTTGTGTGGCACCCGATGTTGATCATGTCACTGCTTGTACTTGCCATTGGATTTTTCGAAGATGTTGTGGACCTGCTGGTGGATGTGCTGGATGCGTTCAATAAATTTGGTTTCTTTATAAACCTCAGATAGTACATGTGTGGATTGTGTCTATGTGGTCACATGAGGTATGACAACATCAATCATACATAATGGTGAGGAGCTTAGCCTTATGTGTCCTTTCTGCAACAGATCTTGCATCTACGTCTTGATTTCATCATTCTCCATAACAAAGCATCGATAGATCAACCCATTAGGCAGTAGTGCGCCTGGGGTCAGATCAATGGAGTTCTTGACCTGACAGTGTAGAGGAACCCCTATGAGTGAGGAGAAAACACCCTTGTATTCCTCCATGACTTTGTCCATCTGTTGTTGTCGTGCAGGGGAGCCTTATTTGGAGGTTGCAGAAACAATCTTATTTTTTCCCTGTGGGCGAATTGTAATGAAAACAAATTTCCTAGTTTGGGAAATAATATTATTGCATTGCTTTACAATAATCAAAGAGATGGCAGAAGGAGGTACTACCTCTAGTATCCTGTACAACTTATCTCCCAAAGTAATAATAACAAAACGAGGCCTAGACTCATACACAACATGTCGCTTCGAGAAGTATGGTTGGCTTAATAATACATTAGAAACTTCAAGAGGAGAAACATCACACAGTACCTCATATGTGAAGGGCTTGATGTTCTAGGGAAGATGACACTGCTGGCTGACACAAAGATTTCTTCCTTGGTGAAGCCACCCAATGGTATACGACTGTGGGTGTGTTATGGTCACTAGGAAAAAACACTTCACCACCTCTACTGAAATGAGGTTCTTTTGGCTTCTACTATCGACAAGGAATTGCAGTGGAGAACCCTTCACCCACATCTGGGACTAGAAGAGGCGCTCCCCCTCTTTTGGATCCTCGGGCTCCTCCCTCTGGAGCTTGGTGGTGGCAACGGTGGAACTAGGTTCTGCATCAATGATCTTCTTCCCTTTTTCATTCCCATTGTCTGGTTCTGTCTCAGAATCAGAACATGCATCTGATTCAGATGCCTTCAGCTCAACCACTAGTGACTATTTGGTTTGATAATCACTTGTGTTGTAAGTGGAGCTTTTATAAAATTCACACCACTTCCCCGTGTCCTTATTTGGCTTTGTGGTGTTGTTATGAGTCGCCTCAATTTGGCTTTGCCCCTTTTTCTATGGTTTGGGGGTGCCTTTCCCTGGCTCCAGATTTGCAGATCCAAAGTCTCGCTTCTTCTACTTAATTTTTTGCTTGATTTTGGCGGCATATCGATACGTCGCGCCAAGCGAGGTATTGTCAAGAAACTCCATTTCTTCATGAATGTATCTATTGAAACAACTACGGTACTTGAGCACCAAATTTTTCTCTGAATATTTCATGCCCAACTTTATGCACATGGTATGGAACAAATTCATCAGCTCGTGCACATCTGGATCCCTTTGATGTCTCAAGCAACAGAAGTTCCAGAAGTTCCCTTAAGTATGCCTCATGAGGAAGGAGAAATCCATGAAGAAGTTCATCCTAAGGAGGAAGAAAGAGTGTTCAGGAAAGCATTTCTTGACATGACTGATATGGTTAGAATTCTTTATCAAGAAAGGAATGAGATACTGGAAGGAGAAGGATCTAAACTTCACAAGGAAGGACAAGGATCTTCAGGAGGTCACCATGATGAAGACAAGTTAAAGAAGGGAAATGGAGGAATTGGAGGCAATGGAGAGTCATAATCCTCACCCTCATCATCATCATCCTCTACTTCTTCTTTAGTACATCAGCTACACAAGTCAAAGAGCACTGGTAAAAATCATTTTTTTAAAACTTGATGTTAAGTTCAAATTGCCAATGTTTAATGGTGAAGTAAAATGCAAAAAAGCTAGATAATTGGATTAGGAAAATTGGACATCTATTTGAGAAAACATAACCTTCAAGATGATGATACAAAAATTAAATTAGCTTCTTGGAGAATGGAAGGTGCAATACTTGTTTGGTGGGAAACCAAGACAAAGGAGGAAATCAAGAAACATGGTAAGAATATTCTATCATGGTCAGATTTCATTACTGCTATTAAACAATAGTTTTATCCATTAGCTCATATGCAGAAAGCCATCATGAACTGGCAGAACTTTAGGCAATTAAAGGGACAAAATGTGCAAGAATACACCCAACAATTTAGGAGAAGAGCTCTCTTATTAGGGGTAGATTTGCAGAGCCAAGATACTTTGCTAAAGTACATAGGAGGCTTACATAGCTACCTAAAACATACTATTCACATGTTTAACCCCACCATTCTAGATGAAGTTTGTGTTCAGGCCACACATCTAGAAGCTAGAGGGAAAAAACATTTATGAAGAGGGTAGAAAGAAACCTTTTAAGGGTAAAGCCAAGGAAAAGACCTCAAAAGGTAAAAAAAAAAATTCATCTGTGAAGAAAAAGGGATAAAAAGTGGTTTGTAAACATTGTTCAAAATAAGGCCATGATGAAACTCATCGTTGGAAATTACATCCTGAATTGATGCCAAAGAAACCCAATAACAAAGGGAAACAAAAAATTGTTGCTACAACTCAACATGATTTAGGATTTGATTCAGGTGATGAATCTAAAATCACAACCATGGGATTGAAGAACATGAAGGGAAAATAAATTGAAACTAAACCCAGTACGAGTACATCAAACTATTACATAAACACTCCAAATGAAGAAGACAGAATATAATTGTTTCATGTGAGGGTCATATCCAAGTATACCAAGATTGACACATTGTTTGACAGTGGGTCACAAGCAAACTTAATCTCTGAAGATTTGGTTAAGAAACTTAACCTTGAGACCATACCACATCCAAAACCATATCCATTGGTTTGGACTTGTAAGGATGCAAATCTACAGGTTTCAAAGAAATGTATATTGAGGTTTGCAATCACTGCAAATTTTGTTGACACAGTTGAATTAGATATGATTCCGCTTGACATAACTGGTATTGTATTAGGGAGTCCTTACTTGTATGACATGAAAGAGATATTCCATCACCATGATAACAAGTATCATTTATTCAAATATGGCAAGGAGTTCATTGTTAGAGCACATCGCAAGAAGACAAACATTGCTATGGTAAATGTTAGACAGGTAAAAAGGCTGGTAAATTCAAGTAAGAATCCTGTTATTCTTATGATTAAGCCTAAAGCTGATATTAATCATGAATCATTTGAGGGACGTGATCCTAAGTTGAAATAAAATTTATATGATGTGGTTAATGCACATCATGAGATGTTTCATGAGCCAACAATATTGCCTCCAAAAAGGGAAATTCAACATGAGATTCAGTTGCAGCAAGATTGTCCTCTTCCAAACATTGGTATGTATTGCATGTCGATAATGGAGAATTCTGAAATAAAGAGGCAAATCAAAGAAATTTTGGATAAAGGAATAATAAGGCCAAGCACCTTGCCATGCGGTTCACTCATAGTCTCGATACCAAAGAAAGATGGGACTTGGCGCATGTGTGTAGATTTTCGAGCTTTGAACAAGATTATGGTAAAAAATTGTTACCCACTACCAAGAATAGATGATTTGCTTGATCATATGAAAGAAGCAAAGTTTTTCACTAAGTTATATACGAAGTGGATATCATCAAGTAAGAATTGTAGAAAGTGATATATGGAAAACTGCATTCAAAACCAAACAAGGACTCTTTGACTAGCTAGTTATGCCTTTTGGTTTGTGTAATGCACCGAAAAATTTCATGCGAGTTATGGATAGTGTTTTGCGTCCATTCCTTGATGACTTTGTTATTGTGTACTTAGATGACATTTTAATTTTTAGCAAAACAAGAGAAGATCATGTCTTGCATGTGAAAAGACTGCTTGATATTTTGAAGAAAGATAAATTGTTTCTTAAGATGTCAAAGTGTGAGTTTGGAAAGACTTCTTTGGTCTATTTGGGACTTATTATAGGAGGAGGAGAATTGAGGATTGATCCTTATAAAGTGGAGGCCACTGTGAATTGGCCCACACCCAAAACGGTAACCGAGGTAAGAAGTTTCTTAAGTGCAGCTTAATATTGGAGGATGTTTATTGCTAAATTTTCTTCCATCGCAACTCCTATGCATGCAGTGACAAGTGTGAAGAAAGGCTTCCAATGGGGAGGCAAAAATAAGCAAGCTTTCGAAGCTTTAAAAGAAAAGATAAGTTCAGCTCCAGTCCTTTCTTTACAAATTTGAGACTGTTAGCCACCTATAATATTTTGTTATACCAAAAGGTGGCTAAGATCTTTTTGAGCCTCCAAGGAACAAATTTTATCACTAAAAATTGTTGGCTCTTGAAGACTCCTTCTAGGCCTCATGCCTCTGTCCAAAATCCTCATTTGCTGTCCCATTTTATACTCAGAAAAATCTGCTGATTTTGTATAACAAACTGCTGAAGAAACCATCATTTTCTTCCCTTTTTTCTCCATATTATTCCTCTACTTTTCATAAGTTCTCCCTCCATTTATGAAAAATTCCCCTTTCATAGTTAAAAACTCACTTTTTAACTATTTCGGAACCCCCAAATCCATTTTAATCCTTGAAAATTCTCATAAAAATCAAAGTTTCATTGCTATAGACCTAAGCCCCTTGGGCTAAGCCCTAAACCACTTCCCCACCATACGCTTTGGGTCTGGAACCATTTGCTAAATACGATAAGGTGCTAATCGCATCGGAAAGAATCAAAGACGCAAGTCTTTGCCATACTCCAAAAGTTCCGATTGCGATTAGCCTTGCTGCTTAAGACCCCCGATCTCATTATTTTCATATAACCCTAAGCCCGCCCCCGGCGCTTAAACCTTGTGAATATTTTATTTCCGACCCTTTTCCTTTGTTAATTACAAAAACCCTCTTTTGCAAAGTTTTGATGTAATGAGCCAAAGTCACATGTTAAAAATAAAATGGTTAGATCAAAAAGACCGATCGCGCAATCGTGATCGGGGAAATTTCAATGGGTTGATCGGAAAGACCAAGCCCGCAGTTCCGATTGCGATTAGGCCCTCATTATATATAAAGCCCCGGGCCCATCAATTTTCATATATCCGAAGGCCCCGTAGTCGGACGCCTGTCCGCTTTGTATATATGTTTTTTCTCCCCGATTCCATTCTCCACCGTTGATCTGGTCCTTAGATCAACGGCCAGCGCTCAATCGCAAGTTCCTAATCGCAAGTTTCAAATCGGTGCATTTTCTCGCTACCCCCGATTGCGATCCTCTGATTGAATCTGGACCGTCCACGTGTCCAGATCGGACGGTCCAAAATCACTCCGACTTGTTCATCTCCCCACTCTCCTTTTCGCCTCATCTACGCAAATCTCCCACCGTTGGATGTTTTCATCTGATGGATACGCTCCTCCCACGCGTTCTGAAGCAGTTTTTCCCCAAAAATGCAGGATTTTTTAAAAAATTGTTTGTGTTTTGCAGGTCCCAATGCTTTTTCCATTATAACAAAGGAAAATAAAAGCCAAGGGTGACGATCCTCTGGTCTTTCGTTTATCAAAGGGAAAGAAATATAGAGGGTTTGAAGACATGTTTCATCAACGCTTCATAGGCGTTGATGCCATACGAGCCCAGCGCGGCCCTGCACATCGACAAGACACTGTTTTTATTAAAAACACAGTTGAAAGAGTATCAGTGTTGAAGAACAGAGCACAGCAGAGCAGAAGATTGAAGACAAATTCAGGGATTACAACTAAGATTGACTATCAAAAGCCTAATCCCCAAATTAAACACAGTTAAAGAAAAATCATAAGCGTTTAAACAGACAGAAAGGCTTCCACCGTTTCAACTAAAGACGAATTAATTCCTCAACTACCGTAAAGGCCACCTGTTGCCTCAAACCATTCAAACCAAAGGCTGAGTTATTGAAGAAAATCAGATATCCGCCTCCAGCACAGCCAGGGAGTTACTTCTGCAAGGAAACCAATGAATAAATATCTGCAGAGTTACTCCAAAACATGCACAGAGCCTCAAAGTCAAACAAAGCTTCCACCGAGCTTTGATATTTATTGTGAAACAGTTAATGTAGTGATCCACCTGTAAATTTTTCCCTCGAGCCTCTCAAAGGGCCGAAAAGTCTTCACTCTGCATTAACTGTCCTTGAGATATTTTGTTAAAATCTCACCTCCTCATCTTCCTATAAGTACTTCTACAGAAGATGAGAAATTGTTGGTTGCAGAACTTTGAAATACACTTGAGCTCGAGACTTCTATTTGTACATAGTGTTCACTGGCCCTTGAAGCTCTATTTGTGCTAGAGTAGTTAGGTTGAATAGTGAAGATGATTGCTGAACTGAAACATTGGACTTGAAGATTGTAACTGGTTTGACATCAATATAAAAGCTGTTCCTTGGGATCCTGGTCTATATTGACGGTGATGTTATTCTCATTTGTAAATTGTTTTTTTTATTTCTTTTTTCATGTTGTTTCATTTTCCACTGTAAAGAACAGTTTAAACAGGGTTAGGACCTACTGTATATCAGTAACCTTCTCTGGCTGAGAAATCTTTATTTGAATGTTTTCTTCCAATCTGTGTTATTTAGGAATGACTTAATTCAGTTTAGGCGTGAGAATGCTGGCGTTCCCTTGTTTTATCGTTCTAGCTGAATATTATTTCTGAATGTTACTTTGAGTATATGTTCTGTGAAGATGAACTGAAGGAAGATATGGTTAGCCCTGGTCCCAGACTTGTCTGCATCACTAACTGATTGTTTCCCTTGGAATGTGTTAAAGCTGGCTAGTTTAGAAGCACTTACCAGATCTTAGACCATTCTGTGTTATCTTTGTTTTTCCCTTTGTTTTGTATGTTTTCTATTGGAAGTGTGTCAAATGCTGGTTGGTTTAAAAGTACTCACCAGATCCTAGTCTGCTTTCGTGTCCTTCTTAAGTGTTTGTCAAAGGCTGACTGGTTTAAAAGTACTTATCAGATCCTAGGCTGCTCTTCGTTCTGCATCTGTTTAATTCCCCTCCTTGATGTATCACTCCATTCCATAAATCAAACTTTACAGAGATCCTTAGACATAGATGACTTGCCCCTTGGATCACACTTGATGTTGTTGTTCAATTAAAGCCCAAATATGACTCCATAGCCCAATGGACTAAAAACCAGCGTTATATCTATCTATCTGCCAAAACTGTTCTATTTGCTTGCAACTTCTCACTTTTGAAACTTTTTGCACTTAGGACTTTCCCCTCAAGTAACATTTCATGTTCAACCATCCAAAACAAAACAAAACCCTTGGCCTTCATAACTAGCCTAATATCATTACCTTAAGCTTTTCAAAGACAATATCCATCTTTGTACATATTGGAGAGATCCCTCTCCGGATTCAGGAGGGCTAGATCCTAGAATCCCAAAGTTTGGTTGAAATAATGTTAACTCTGTGATTGGACTCTCCCAATCTTGCTAATAAATTACAGAGACCTAACAGAGACAACCATTCGAGATTCAAACCGATGCTAGTGATTATGCCATGGGCGCAGTACTTTTGCAGCATGGTAAGCCTATCTCCTTTCATTCTAAAACTTTTAATAGTGATGTGACTAATTATCCTACATATGACAAAGAACTATATGAGTTGGTACAAAGTGTCGAGAAGTGGAAACATTACTTGATGGGTAAAGAGACTATTGTACACACCGATCACCAACCATTACAGTACTTGCAGTCGCAAACAAAATTGCAGCAATCAAGACATTTCATGTGGATGGGATTTATTCAATAGTTTCACTTGGTTATAAGGTACAAGAAAGGTATATTTAATAAATTTGCAGATATGCTTTCAAGACCAATCATTAGTGCTTCTACTTTACTCAAAAATGATTTTGTTGTACAGGAGAGTTACATAGAACAATATGCACATGACATTGATTTTCAAGATGTGTATGCTAGTTTGAGTGAAGGGAATCAAGTTGAAGAAAAAGATTATCACATGCATAACAATTTGCTGTTTCATTTGGGCAAGCTATGTATTCCACAAGGAGAGAGGCTAAGTGTCATGATAGAAGCTCATTCATCTCTTATTGCTAGACACTTTGGGGTAAGCAAAACAATGGCACATCTACAGAGGTATTGTTATTGGCCTCGCATGATAGATAGCGTGTCACTTTTTATAAGAGGTTGTTCTATGTGTGCAACAAGTAAGCCTAGTAATATGAAGCTTTGATTGTACACGCCACTACCGGTACCATCAAGGCCATGGGAGAGTGTCTCCATGGACTTTGTTGGAGGTCTACCTATGTCAAGAAAGCAACATGATTATCTTTATGTAGTTGTGGATAGATTCAGTAAAATGTGTATACTTATGCCATGTAAGAAAACCATTACTGCTTAACTTTATTTTCAAAATGTTTGGGTTCATTTTGGATTTCCCACTTCTATTGTTAGTGACAGGGATTCTAGGTTCATTGGGAATTTTTGGTCAAATATATGGAGAATGATGGACACAAATTTGAAAAAGAGTACCGCTTTTCATCCACAAACAGATGGACAAACAGAGGTGGTGAACAAAATAGTTGTGCATCTATTGAGAGGATATTGCATCAAACATCTTAATTTGCGGGATGAAAAAATGCATTACATTCATCATGCTTACAACCGGGCAAAGCAATCTTCAACACAAACCTCACCTTTTGAAGTATGCTTTGGGTATTTTCCAAAATTGCCATTAGACTTCATCTTTGGGAAGGATGTTGCAATTGATAGCCATAGTGACATTGATAAGGCTCGAAAGTTCATTGAGAAAATTCATATTATACATCAACAAGTTCAAGAACAGCTTGAGAAAAGTCAAAGAAAATACAAAGAGAGGCATGGCAAACATCAAGTTGATGGTATGGTTTCACATTAGCAAAGAAAGGATGCAAGGGGAAGGTAAAAATATCAAACCCATTCGCTATGGTCCTTTCAAGATCATAAAACAAGTTGGTAATAATGCATTCCAACTTGAATTGCCTTCTTACATGCAAATGTATTCAGTTTTTAATGTTGAAAACTTACACTTGTATGAGCCACCTTTGATTGATGATCAAGGTAGTGATGTTCATCTACCTTCTATTGAAGATTTCTTGCCAGAATTTTTGGATGAGCTCAAAGAAGATACAATCCTTGACAGGAGGACAAGAGCATCCAAGAGGGGAAGTGTTGACTACCTTCGAGTTGGGATCAAAGGCACTAAACCAAGCAAGGTAAAATGGATGGAGGTTGAAAAGGTGAGGGAGTTGTACCCTCATCTATTGAGCAAGTAATCAAGTCTTTTGGAGTCAAAAAGCTTCACAATGGGGAGGAATGATTAGGAGTTCATAAATTTTGCTCAAACTTCAAAGCTACAGGATTGGATTGAAACTAGGATGGTTAAGTAGATCTTGTATTCCTGATTTCGGCACCACGAACGGTTCAAAAAACTGATGTCGTATGAGGAAGATATCGCGTTCTAGTCAAAATGTCAATTAGGTAAATTTGCGATAGTTTGACTAGGTTTGACTGGGATGCATAGTCAGCAAGGTGGAGGTACAGTCAGAAAAAATTAATATTCCTCAAAATATTCCTTTCCACCGGGCCAATCAATGGATGAAAAGTGTCACAATTTTATTTGTTGAATAGGTTTGGAGGAGCCAATCAGAGGCTACCACGTGGCCAGCCCTGAGGCCTCCACATGGCCCTGCAACTGCACAGTAAATTTTTTTTGAGGGTCGTAGGAATCGACCCCCGGACCTCTCGCTGGGCACACACACACATTACCATCTGAGCTACATGAGTTTCATAACCCCTAAGGGTGTGGGTTGTATTTATTGTTTGTTGTAATAGTAGATGGGGGTTGGGAACTGTCGACGGTCCCAACCCACCAGTGGTTCTCATGTTATGGTCACATAACAAACATAAAACACCAACTCGTCCACGCGGTTAGCACTAACCTCCGACAGTTCAACCACAGTTCAAAACAACAACCACAGTTTGCCTTGGGTTTCACCCAACGACGGGTTTGGGGGGTGCGCATCTGGCCACCCCCAACCGCACATTTAATGCAATGGTTTAAACGACAGGAAGGTTAGTGGGTGTGCCTAAAATGGCGGGATTTCCTTTTTAACTCTAGTTAAGCGGAGTTCTCCACATTTAGTGGAGCTTTCCTGGGTGAAACTGGGCAAAAGTGTAGGAGGCCCAATTTTTGCCCATTCTAAGTGAATGAAGAGTCATTTTTGACTAATTGGAGCATTCTGGAGCCATTAGTGTAGAGAAAAAAACCATTAGAGCACTGTAACTACATGTAATAGAAAATTTTTGAGCATAATGAAAGATGGACATGCCATTGGGAGTTGGACCAACAGATGTAGCCTAGGAGGGGTGAACTGCTTCATCATGCATGTTGTGTAAATTTCATGTGGTGACTTATTTCTCTATTTTACACTAATTTTCATTGTTATTTAAGCTTGTTTTATGCTCCTAATTCACTAAAAAATCATCTACAATTCATGGACAAACTACTCAATTCTTATGCAAACTAATGAACCAATTATGCACATGTTTTTAAACTGAAAAGACACTTAGCACAAAAAAACTAATACAGTCATTTCAGATCATGTTTGTAGGGTTGGACATGTGGTAATTAGCACCTTAAGAGAGATTTTTTGCATAATTAGGGTGGTAGGCCTCAAATTTATAGTGTATAGGAAGCACAGACTGTGGGGATGTTGGGGCAGAGCATTCCTCAGATCTATGCAACATTGGATAATATGCAGATAGATCACCAGACATCTATCATTGAGATGTATGGTAAGGTTTGTGATCAAGTTGTTTCTATTTTGATTGACCCTGGATCTAATTATAGTTATGTTAACCTTGACTTGGTGGACAAGTGTGGTTTGAATAAATAATTGCATGCAAAAGCTTGGTTAGTGTAGTTGGCTATATGTACAAAGAAGAGGGTTTGTCATTGGGTAAGAGCTTGTACATTCGATTTGAATGGTATGCCTACATTACCACATTTGAATGTATTGTTTTTGGGATCATATAGTATGCTTTTAGGTATGGATTGGTTATATCTTCATAAGACTAAGGTGAATTTCTATGAAAAAGCTATTGAGTGTTTGGATGACAATGGGGAACAAAGAATCTTATAGGGTAAGAAGAAATAAATATTAATTAGAATGGTGACAACTATGCAGGCAATGCGTAGTTATAGAAAAGGGTGTGTGCTATTTGTAGTGCATATTTCTGGTGATAAAGGTAAGGAGGCTGAGGATGCGGATGTGGAGATATTAAGTACGTACATGATCTTACAATAGTTTTAGGATGTGTTTCAAGCAAATTTTTTAGATTTTTTTCCTCACAAGGAAGTATATTTTTCTATTGAGTTGGTACAAGGGGCAACACCAACATCGAATACATTGTACATGATGAGCACTCCATAGTTAGTAGAGTTAAATTTGAAGTTGAAGGAGATGATTGACAAGGGATACATTAGGCCAAGTGTATATCCGTGGGGTGTAAGAGTGTTGTTTGTGAAGAAGAAGGATGGTACTCTCAGGCTATGCATTGATTATAGGTAGTTGAACAAGGTGACCATCAAGAACATGTATTTGTTACCGATAATTGATTCCTTGTTTGATCAATTGAAAGGGGAAACAATATTCTTGAAGATTTATTTGAGGTTAGGATATAATCATGTACACATTAAGGAGGAGGACATATACAATACAACTTTCTGGACTAGGTATGGGCATTATGATTTTGTTTTAGTTCCATTTGGTTTGACTAATACTCTAGTTAAATTTATTTTCTTGATGAATAGTGTTTCATCGTTATCTAGATAAGTTTTTTATTGTATTCATTGGTGACATCTTAATATATTCTAAGAATGAGGGAGAACATATTGAGCACTTAGCAGTAATATTGAGATTGCTGAGAAAGCATTAGTTGTATGCTAAGCTCAATAAATGCAGTTTATTTTAGACGAAGTTACATTAACTGGGACATATTCTTTCCAAGGAAGGCATAACAATGGATCCATAAAAGATAAGGGTTATCATGGAGTGGGAAACTCCTAGAAATGTGTATGAGGTAAGATCATTTATGGGGCTAGAAAGTTACTATAAGAGGTTCATCAGGAACTTCTCTCAGATTGCATATCCTATTACGTCACTACATAGGCAAGGTAAGAAATTTGAATGGACAGAGGAATATGAAACAAGTTTTAAGCAATTGAAGTAGTTGTTGACAAATTCTCCAGTGTTAAAAATTACAAATCCTGGCAAATATTTTTTGGTGTGTATAAATTCTTGCAAGAGAGGACTTGGTGGAGTCCTTATGTAGGAAGGACATGTAGTATGCTACAAGTCATGGAAAATGAATGAGAATGAGTAGAATTATCCAACACATGATATTGAGTTAACAATGATCATTCATGCACTGAAGATGTGGAGGCACTATCTTCTTGGAAGGAGGTTTGTATTGATGAGCAATCACAGTGGGCTAAGATACTTGTTTGACCAACTGAATTTGAATGCCAGGAAAGTTAGATTGTTGGCCACGATTAATGTTTGACATTTATATCATATACATCAAGGGTAAAGAGAACAAGTTTTCATATGCTCTTAGCATGAGGATACAAGTGAATCAGATAGATGTTATGAGTTCTTACGAGATAGACTTACAAGATCGTATCTTACAAGAAGGACAACAAAATGGTAGGTACATGGATCTTATGCACATGTTACAACAAGGTATAAGTGATCAGGATGTGGATTATCATCTTACAGTAGGTGGTTTGATCTAATATATATGTGTGAAACAATAATGAGCTCAAGAAGACTATGTTAAGAGAGTTTCATGTAAAACCATATTCAGGTCACGCAGGATACCAGAAGATAATGGCAACTGTGAAGAAGTTTTAACATTGGTTGAATCTTAAGAAAGATGTGGCATAGTTTATGTCTAGATGTTTGGCCTTCTATCAGGTAAAAGAAGAATGTAAGCATCTAAGTGGACTACTGTAGACGATTCTGATTCCAGAGAGGAAGCAGGAGGTCATTTCAATGGAATTGATCATAGGTTTTCAGAGGACATCTAGAAAACATGATTCCATTATGGTCGTGGAAAACATGTTGACAAAGGTAGTGCACTTCATTCCAATGAATTCTACGTATTCATCTAGTGATGTGGCACAGGTATTCATCAGAGATGTAGTGAGGTTGCATGGTGTTTTGAAGAATATTGTGTCAGACAGGGATGCTAAGTTCACTTCCAAGTTTTGGAAGGAGATGTTTTTAGGTTCAGGGACAAAGTTGGCCTTTATCACTGTTTATCATCTTCATACAGATGAACATATAGAGAGGGTCAACATGATATTAGAGGACATGTTGAGGATGTATGTGATGCATCAACAGAGGAGATGGGAGGAGTACCTTCTGTTGGTTGAGTTTTCTTACAACAAAGGTTACTAGGAGTCACTCAGGATGAGTCTATTTGAGGCACTCTATGGGCAGAGTTGTAATACTCCCATAATTTGGATTGATCCAGTGAACAAGGTGTTGGTAGGACTAGACATGTTGGCATAGATGGAAAAAGAAATGCATGTAATCAAGAAAAATCTAAAGGAAACACAGGAGATGCAAAAAATTTATGTAGACCGGAATAGGATGTTTAAGGAGTTTTAGGTTGGGGAACAAGTGTATTTGCGCATCAAGCCCAAGAAGATATCCTTGAGGATTAGATCATGTGCTAAGCTGGCACCTTGATTTTGTGGACCTTTCAAGATTATTGAAAGGATTGGACCACTAGCCTATCAACTTGCACTGCCTTTGATAGTGAAAGTCCATGATGTTTTCCATGTGTCATTATTTAAGAAACATTTTAAAGATGTTGATCATGTGATTGATTGGTATGTATTATAGGTGTATCCAGAAGGATAATTCCAACCAGAATCGTAGTGTATTTTGCAGAGAAATATCCTCATGCTCTGAAACCAAGAAATTGGGTAGGCTAAAGTGTAATGGAAGAACTTTGGGCCCGATGAAGCTACATGGGAGATTAAGGATCAGATAGAGGATATGTATCCTTATCTATTTGCTGGTTGAGTGAATGTTTTTGGTATATGTTTTGGTGTGATGTTTTGGTTTATGTACATATGTATATGGATGTAAATACCACCATGAGTTGTGTTATAAATCTCAAATAATCGTTATGGGTGTCATTTATTTATGATTGTCATGTTGTTATGTTTCTCATGTTGGTTTGCTTCTCAACAGGTTGATCATTGAAAATACTTCATCGAGCTAAGTTATAAAGGTCCATGGGAAAGATGTTTTACTTTCAACAGTCTTGTTGGTTGTAGGTGTCATCGAACACCGAAGATGGTGTTCCCCCAATGGGGAGGGATCTGTAACAACCCTAGTCAAAGCTCATGTAAATAAATTTAAGAAAGGAAAAATAATAACCAAGGTCATGGGACACTTATTCCAAGATAAATGTTGGGAAAAACATCCTAGTGAGTGTTCATTTGGTCTATTATGGCTAAGGAAATTGGCAAGTGGCAATAAAAAGGGATTTGGAAAGAAAAAATGACATTTTTGGCAATTTATTTATGAAAATTATGGAAATTAGGAGGAAAGGAAGGTGAAATGTCACAGGTTTCACGTGAGGAGGAAAATGAAGGAAAAATGATGAAAATTAAAGAAATTAGAGGCCTCATTAGTAAAAATACTTTTGAGGATCAGTTGGTACCTTTTTGTCAGTTCAGTTTGGGAGCTATATCTCTATTATCTCTCTCACACATTCTTGGACACATAGAGTTTTCTTGGAGCGCTCTAGCATTGGATCAAGGAAATCAAAGGAAGGACCAAGAAAATAAATGAAAGCAAAGATCAAGCAAGGAAGAGTGGGATCAAGCGACTAGAGTGGCATTAATTTCAGGTATGAATTTGCATGTGTGATTTCCTTGCTAGAATTGGCATCCACGACACATGCGTGCGTGCATTTGGTTCTCTTGTTGTCATTGGCATGAGATTTTCTAGGTGTCATAGTGTTCTTTAGCTTAGCCTTGCCATTTCTGGATAACCATGGTGTGGTGGGTTCTCTTGTATTTGGTTGAGCTGGATTGTCAGATGGTTTCGAAACTAAGTGAGGTGGTATCTAAAAGAAAGAACCCATGGCCTAAGAATCCCTAGACCAGAGAAGGTGCGATTGTGGGAAAGCCAAATTTTGTATACCTCGGCGGGCATAGGAATCCATGACTAGTGAATGGCAGGATATACAGTAAAGCCTAGAGGTGTGTGCCCTCGATCAGGACTAGGAATCCTCGAATGGTGTATGGCGGGATATACGATAAAACTTGGAGGGTGGAGTCTTGATTAGGCCTAGGACTCCTTGGCCGGTGAATGAAGGGATATACGGTAAAGCTTAGAGACTAGGAGGCAGGAAAATTACTCAAGGTGTAGGTGGAAAAATCCAGTGGCATCCATGTTTGTTTAGGGCCTAGTGATCTAGTGGGGATTATAGTAAAGCCTGAGGAAACCTAGTTTGGTTTGTTTTTTAGTCCCACATTCATGCTTGGAATATGGCACGGGGTGATTGACTGAAAGAAATATTTGGTTCAGCCAATCTATGGTTGGGTGGTTTGTGGAAGTCCCAAACCTAGTTGGCTTTTGCATTAATTAAAAAGAGCTTATTTTCATTGGTATTTCATGTGTAAATGTATTGGTTTATATGTAGTTTTTATGGCTATTATATCCTTGCTATTTATGTTAGTTATATGTTGGTTATGAGTATGTTTTATGAGAGACTTGATGTATGGTTCTCATCATGTTTTGATTAGCAAATGAATGTACAATGCATATATGTCACAACATATGATAATGCAGATATTGTGATAAGACAAAAAAGCTTCTTTACGAATATTAGATAAGTCCGATATCCCTGTGCTTAGATCTGTTGTTATGACCTGTAGATTATATAATTGTGACATGTTTGACGAAATGTCTGTCATGGCTAGTAGGGGTCAGATCAAGTACTTGCACCAGTTATTGCATTAGTATCTTTGTTTCATTGTTATTATTCATTTATGGACAATGGTCTGAGACCTAGCCCTAAAAAAAGTGGCTCAAAATCTGGGGTTGTTGGCACAAAACTACCTGGAAAAATCCATAGTTGCTGGCATGTCTTGCTATGGGGGCGAATGCAGGACCTTAGTCACATGCATGGCTTGTCATGGGAGCGACTGAGGGTCCAAATAAATGAAATGCCAAGTTGTCTTAGGGGTTGGCCACCTAGAAGGGTTGGTTGGCTCCTAAAGGTTCTGTAGCATGTGTGGAAGGTTAGTTTGGTTTTGTTATGTTCCACTTCCTTAGTTGTACATGGGGAGTTGAATCACATCATAGTGAATTCTTGTCACCCCAGTGGACCAGTTAGCTTGGGTAAATGTAGGAGGAGGGTGTTACACTTGGTAACCAACTCAAAACCATCCAAAATTTATATTCAAAGATGGGTATGATTGTCAATACTGACAACACTAAAGTCATGAAAATTCCGCCATACAAATATTTTGGAATTGACTTCCATCATAAATTTGAATAGAATTATAACACTAATCAAAGGATAATTGGAGGTTGGAATGATTACTGTGGATTTGAAAACAATTACAAGTTGGTATATCTTTGGATTTCAGATTAAAAAATATATATTTTTGAGACTCTTGTCACTCCTATTATTTTATATGGATGTAAGGTTTGGTGTTGCAATATATGTAAAGAGTATGGACGAAGATTGAGCATATCCAAAAGAAAATTATAACCTACAACCTCAAGATGAAAGGAAATATTATGTACCGTATCCTCTTGATTGAAACAAGTCTTTCTCCCATTGAAAGCACGATATGATTATGTATCTTTTGGATAAAAATAAAATATATAACATGGAAACTAAGATGTTTCTTAAAATTACTTCTAACTATAGCCAAAACCCCCACCTTCTACTCAAGTGAGGGTTGCATAAGGATGCCCAATCTTGGTTGGACCATTGAGGAATAAAGGAAGATATCATCTTGTAGAATCCAAATAAAATTAAAATTATTATTACTTCTAAATTAAGAAGAAATTGAGAGGAAATAAAGAGTTACAGGGAAAAATGAAAGTGCTATATTATAAGGAGGTGATCAACCCCAATCTTGAAAACCAAAATCATCTTTCTACCTTGACTAGTGTTAAGGAAGAAATGAGCATTGCCAAGATAAGGACTAATTCTCATGAACGTCATAGTGAAACTTGACATTGGTCGATTCTCAAATTTCCATGGAATAAAGAGTTTTTCACATGTGTGACCCTAAGAGGTGTTAGCCACCAATAAAATTTGTCATACCAGATGGTTGCTAAATGATTTTGGAGCCTTCAAGGAACAAATTTTATTGCAAAAAGTGTTATCTCTTGAAGACTCATGAAGGCATCTGGTCATTAGTCTTAATCTTCATTGTTGTTTCCATTTCATACTTTGAAATTCTGCTGTTTCCATAAGTAAAAATACTGCTGCAAAGACCTTTTTCCCTCTTTCCACCACAAAACTAACCTTCACTTTTTACCCATTTCTTCCCATAAAATTCCTCTATTTTTCATGAGTTCCCTTCTTCCATTCATGAAAATCCATTTTATAAGGTTTAAAACTCACTTTTAAGCCTTACCGAAACCCTCGAATCCCTTTCAAAACATTGAAAAACAATAAAAAATCCATGTTTTATGTTTCACGCTTTAGCCCCCTTCAGCTAAGCCCCCTAACCACTTCCCCACATGTGCCCTTGCCATAAAAACCAGACGCTAGTCCCATCAGTGCTTATCGCATCGGAAATGAATCAACGAGTGCAAGTCTTTATGTTTCTCGGAGGTTCCGATGTGATTAAGCCTTGAGTACTAAGCCCCAATCCAATCACCGCTTCATATAACCCTCGGGCCTGCATCCGGCGCTTAAACCTTGTAATAAACCATCCCTGATGCATTTTTCCCTTTGTAAAACATTAAACCCATTTTTCCTATGTTTTAATTTAGAACCCGTTGGTTCATGTTATGAAATAAAGAGAGCCGTTGATCTTAGGAACCGATCAACAATGGATGGAATACCGCATCGGAAGTTTTGAATGGGTTGATTGAAAAGCCTAAGCCTGAAGGCCCAATCTCGATTGGCCCATATATACATAAGCCCCGGACCTATTAATGTTCCATATAGACTAGGCCCCGCAACCGGGTGCCCATTGCATCGGAAGTTTTACTTTGATGTGTTTTAATGTTTTCCCCACCTCCGATTGCGATGGCCCGATCACGCAATCGCATCGGCCCTTCTCCGATCGCGCTGATCGCATCGCAAGTTTCATCGGGTGCATTATATTTCTTCCCTCGATTCACTCTCCACCGTTGATCTGATCCTTAGATCAACGGTCTGCACTGATCACATCACAAATTTTCATCGGGCACATTTGTTTGTTCGCCCCGATCGCCGATCTCCCGATTTAATATCCACCGTCGATATTTATGGGTCTAGTCGCATCCGACGGTCCAGATTGTTTCCGAACCCCATTCGCCTTTTTAATGCATTTTTCTCCCCCAAAGGTTTTTAACCTTATTTCTTAAAGTTTTTCGCCATTTCTTTGAAAAGGGACCCCTCCGCTTTATCTCCTCCCAATTAAAACCTGACCGTCGATCTCTGCAGATCGACGGATCTGACTTATTCTCTCCCCGACCCTCCTTTTGATATCGCAAATAGATCTACATCGTTGGATGAAGCCATCCAATGGCCACGCTCTCTCCCGATGCCCTCTGAAGTAGTTTTTCCAATAAACGCAGGATTTTATAATATTTGTGTATTTTTTGCAGGATCTAATGGATTTCTAAATATTTAAAAAAAGAAAAGAAAATTAAAGCCAAAGGATGATGATCCTTCAGGCCTTGTTTATTAAAGGTATCCATTTAAAAGGTTTCAACACCACACTTCGTCGGCGCATCATGAGCGCTGATACTATGAGAACCCTCCGCTGATCTGCACATCAACAAGACATAGTGAAGATTAATATAATCAAAGAGTATCAGACCGATAGCATGGAATCAAAGTGGAAAAATATTTGAAGACTATTAACACAGTTCGGAGGGATTAAGACATTAATTCGACTGAATCAAAGATCTGATTCACGATTAAAGAAAGTTTGAAGACCAGAAGACAGGGATTAGGCTTCATTAATCCTAAAACACAATTCAATTATATTAAAGGTGTTTTAGGTTAAAATAAAAATATCTATCAGTTCGAAAAGCCTACACTGCCACATCAGGGGCAAATTGAATCCCCCAGCTACCATAGAGCCACCTACAGCCTCAAAGTAATCAAAAGGAGGCCGAGTTATTGCCAGACCAGGAGAATTTGCATCAATGCGGCTGAACAGTTAATTCCACCAATGGAACTTATTGTAAACTTTCAGCAGAAGTTATTATAAGGATAACGCAGAGCCTTAAAGTCAACAAATTCTTTCCAGCGAGCTTAATAGTTAATGCAAACCAATTAATACAGGAGAAATATTAGAATGTTCTCCATTAAGCCCCTCAAAGGCCGAGAGACAGTAAACTGTATTAATTGAACTTAGAAGATATTTATCCCATTCCACCTCCTCATTTCTTCTATAAATACTTCTGAAGAAGATGAGATAGGGGTTGGTTTTTGTTTGATCACTAGTTGTAATACTGAAACTCTTTGAAATAAATACATAGTCTGTTGAAGTTGAAGAAGAAACTGAAGTCTTGGAAGCCTTGATGATGCTGTTGCATACTTGTTCCTGAGAAGGCTCTATCATTGGATCCATGAGCTTGGCTGTTGGTGAAGTATTCTGAACTGTTTTATGTTTTCCCCTGTTTTCATTATGTTCCATAATTTCTTACTATAATAGGTTGAAATTTTTAGGCTAAGAAATGACTCTTGGAAGCACCTTAGACCTGTTTATCCTTCACTGTTTCATGTTTTCTTCTGCTGAAGTATTTTAGAGTCTTTAATCTCTCTCTTTAGTCTTCATGCTTGTTTATTTCCTTGATAGTTCGAATAGTTGGTTTCAGCATGATTTATGGTTCTCCCTACTTGTCTGCTGCCACTTAAAAAACTGTTATTGAAGTCTCCCTTTGAAGTTCTTTGTTTACAGTGAGTCAAGGAGGTCTATTCTGATCTTGCCCTTTGTCCTTGCTTAAACAGTTGGCTTAAAGGTAGTTATAATTATGATCATAGATGTATTTAGGTGTCCCTCCTCTATGACTGCAATTATCAGTGAATCTTTTATGTTTTCTAAAGTCCTTTGAAATAAAATCTTTGAGGAAATAGGGTGTTCCCCGAATCTTAGATTTCATTTTAAAAGTTGTTTTGAAATCATTATTTGCTTAAAGGTGTGATTTGTAGAATTTATGGTTAGCCCTATCTATCAAATAGCTCTTTATTGTTCAAATTATGTTTTCAAATTCCTGTTGTTGAGAATTAAACTTCTCTTTCCAAATTATTGATGTTCATCTCATTCCAAAAACGAAAGGATCTTGTGGCCAAGTTAGATTTGCCCTCTGATATCCCATATCCATTGATGAGTCTGTTATGACCTTTTCTTGACTCCATTGCCCAATGAACCAGATATCTCTCCGTTCTATATATCTTTCCTAGGCCTTTCATGTTCTGCTGTATCAATCCAACCAACCAACCAAACAAACAAACATCTGCACTTAATAACTAGTCTAAAATCAATACGAAGCACACAAGATAAACCTTTGCAAACAAACATTTGAGAGATCCTCTCTGAGAACAGGAGGACTAGATCCTGTAACTCTAAAGATTGGTTCTGATGTTGCCTTGTCTTTTGATTTGCCAAACTATCAAAACACGGGACACCAACAAGAGGGTTGAAGTTGAAAAACACTTTCTCTTAGATTGTGCATATTGTACTCATATTCCATTTAATTTTCAAAATATCTCTAACACTACCAACCTTTTGGACATTTTAACTATGGTGACATGAGCACCATTCTCACTTCTTTTTTAGCATAGAAATAAAATGCTAAAGAATTTTGATTTGTCTCTTACATTCTTAAGGTCTTGTAGACCCTATAGATCTTATTATATGTTAATCACCATCATCCTTTAAATTAAGGATTTATTATCCTTTGAATTAAGATTTGAGTAAATTGTATATTTGAATTTAATGTAATTGTTAGTGTATAAAATGATTAATTAAAAAATTCCAAATATTTAATAAAAATTTATATTAATTTAACACACACATGTATATATTAAATTTTAATGAATAGACTAATTTATAGATAAATTGACCTTCTCACCTATATCGGAGTTTGATTTTAATTAAAATTAACTAGAAAAATAGTCTTAAAAAATCATTTCGTATATAAATTAGACTACTCCTAATTTTAATAATAAATATTTTTTGTAATTATAAAAATAAAAAACTAAATATATAAATAAATTATATAATTTATTTTACTTAATTATTATATATATAGTTAATATAAAAATACTTTATTACTATGAATTCATCTATGGTTAATTATTTATAACCCAACGTTAATTTGATTTCACTTGCCTTCAATATATTTTTCCCATACACCTTTATATATGTGAAATGAATCTCACCTAAGCAGTACGAATATTACGCATACACCTTTATACATATACATATATATATATATATATATAATATCCCCGAAGTACGAATATTACGCATAGTAGTCGTCAACGAACCCCTTATCTCCTCCTTATATCGGGGCAACATGCCCGAACGTCTTTACGCGAATGGAGGGCTTGTCCTACCTCTTACGCGTAGATAGAGATCTTTATTTGGATTAATAAAATTAATGATTTATATATTTTTCTTTAAGATTTATTTTAATTTTCAAAAGAGGTTTGTGTTTCAAGAGATTTGATTTCAATTTCGCTAGATTTGAAGTTAAAATAGATATAGGCTGTTTTAATTTCTCTTTCCAAATAAGTTTATTCTACATGAATACTATGGGTTCGTATAAACATGAAGCTCCCTTTTCAAATAAATTTATTCTACATGAATATCATGGATTCGTATAAACATGAAGCTCAAAAACCACTAGTAACTTGACCAAATCAAATTTACTTTAACTACTTAACATAAATTAATAAAAAATAATAATAGTAATGCACCATTTTTATTTTTATTATTTTAATTTGAAGTTATTTTATAACCTAAGATTATTTTTATTTTATTTTCTTGAGTCAAAAATTTATAGACATTATAATATCTCTACCATGAATTGGAGAGCTTTGTGCAAATTAAAATTTTATTCATGTATTTATTGGATAGCCAACATTTTAAATAACTAAAATTTATGATTTGGTTAAAAATGGTAAAAAACGAAAAATGTTTAATAATTAAATTGTTTATGAGAAATACTTTCCATTGAAGTCATATTTGGAATATTTTATCTACGCATATCAAACTATTGCATGAAAAGTAATACACTCTTAACAACTAACTAATACACATCTAAAAAAAATAGAAAAATAAAAATATAAACAAACAAAAAAATAAAAATATATAATAAAAAGTAAATTAAGATAAAAAATATAATAAAAGGTAAGTTAAGATCCAAATTAATGAACAACTAAAAAGAACATAAAATAACATAAATAGATTAGTAAATATCACCACTTAACTCAATGGAAAACAAAATTATGAAAAGAAAAAAAAAAAACAATCATGCAAAAATAAAAATATATAATAAAAAGTAAATTAAAGTCAAGATTAATGAACAACTAAAAGAATATAAATAGATTAATAAATATAACAAAAATAACTCAATAGAAAACAAGATTATGAAAAGAAAATATAAAATGTCCCAAGAGAACAATCAAGATCTTTAAATAAGGAAGAGACTAAAATAATAAAATTAAAATTAAAACAATTAAAAATATATAAATAATAAAAAAAATTCAAATAATTAAAGAAAGTACAAAAATATATTTTGTTTGTTAACGTGTTTTAAACTATTTAACTATCTAGTGTAGTTCATTGCTAGGATAAGATGGAGAATCTGATTTTAGCATCTGATTAAGTAAAGAGAGTGTGATGTAGAGATAATGAAAGAGAGTGTGATGTAGATATAGTTAATTTTAAAGATTATATTACAATGGTTGATTTTGAAAAAAAATATCCTTTATTAATAAGGCATATTTTAGAATAAATTATTATTATTATTATTATTTTATTTATTTTTAATATTGAAAGAAAATTTACAAAGACTATTTTTTTATAAATAAACTAAAAAAAGAAAGAAAAGGACTAAGCTATTATAGATTGTTCCATTTCAAATTTATCATAAAAAATAATATTATTAAATTTATTACTAATAAATTAATATACTTCATCTAAAAATGGAGGCTTATGTGATTGTGATTAAAGCAAAACTCTTTGCTTATGTGATCATAATTAATGCAAGAATCTTCGAGATAAATCACACTAATGTTGAAGGATAGAAGTGTTTCGAACCTTTATTGAGGTTCATCTTTTTGCCGATGATGAACCTTAGTAGGGGTTCCAAATGCATTGATCCTAAAGCATTGACATGATTTATCTGTAAGAGTTTTGCTTTAATATAATTCATATTTTTCAGTTTATTTTATTAAAAATATATATTTATTTAGTTTATTATAATTTTTTTTGTAAGTCAAGGTGATTCTATTGGTCGGAAAGATAAAAACAATAATTATGTTTTCTCAAAAACTTATTGGCCTTACCCTTATCGATTTATTGGCCAATAGGTAGATCCCCAAATAAATAGCCACTTTCTAGAACAGTCCAAGTGCCAAAACTTAAAGGGTTAGACATACTAGAAGATATTCAAAATCAAAATACATCCAACAAACATTAAGATTTAGAAGTTAACTGGAGCAGGATAACGAGGACCAAAACCTAGAGATGAAGGAAATCTAAAATCACAGTGAATGTATTTTTTCATACGGGCCAACCTTCCTTCAAGATTGTTCGACTTCTCTTGTATGCACCATTACCCTCTCTGAATGTTGGCCAAGCGATCTTGCATGTTCCATTGGTTATGTTGAAGGTCGTTCATGAAACTAATGATCACATTGTGATCCTCATGTTGATCTTGACCGAATTGTTCCAAAATACGAGTTACATGACATAACTAACTATCAAGAGGCTCCACAAAAGGGGCATGAACCACATTGCCCATCCACTGGGGTGGGTGGGGATCTACTTCCTTGCCCTCGTCACAGTCTCCCAACCTGTGGCTGTCGAGTTGGCCATCTTCCTCCATCCCCCTTTTGACCTGCCCATGGTGGCATGGCATACCAACCTGACCAACAACTGAACTTACAGAATCCATATAATCCTTTTGCTGGTGGCCCCTCGAATCGTAGTAGCAACATAGCCACAAGCCCATAAATTTAGGAATTCACACAGAAATAATGTTTGCTGGAAGCAGGTTGGGAAAATTCACTGACACCGGAGGACAAGGACAGAACCCCCCACAAATACCATAGGCCACCAACAACCAACAATAACCAATAAACCATGTGCATCTAGGATTTAAGCCAGATTACAAGCTTCACACCCTTGGATTCAACCCCGGGTCTCTTATTTCGACACCAAACACGTCCAAATGCTAAATTTTTGTAGAATTGGGTAAATATTATCTCCCAAACACTCACAATAGATTTTCCTCGAGAAATCCCACTCCTTGTATGACTAGCCTAGGGCATGAATTAACTTGGCCTACTCCATACAAACTTTCTAGACCACCATTAGTGCACATAAAACATGAAAATCTAACCTCCTTAGAAATAAAGAGTTCTACTATAATTTACATATGATGACCAACATCCTCACAAACAGAGTAAACCCCCGAAACTTCTAATAATTGAAAAAAAAACAGACTATAAAATTAAGACACCACACCTCTCGCCAAGCCAAAAAAGGCAAAGGCAAGTATCACAGGGAAACTTAGATGCACGAGACCTAAAAATGCAATTATCTCTCACATTCTCCACGTGGTGAATATAGAATGAAGCCTATGATGATAGGGTCCCAAATGTGTTGCCTATAAACCCACATTCCTTCCAATATATCCCCTTCAGAATGAGTTGGCTCCTAGCGTCCCGACTCCCAACTTCTAGTTTCTCAATAAAGCAGTCCTCGAAAGCTTGACCCCTTTCTCTAAAGAAATATAGACTTTCCTCCTAATACCTCACATCCCATACCACCCCGAGACTTAGCAGAGCCCGAAATCAACCAATGCAATAAACACCAACACATGGAGTTGTCTACTGACGCAACAGAATTGCTCGGATGATAGTTTTTTGTTGGAATCTGGTAATTTTTTTTCCAAGAAAGTAGGTAGTTGGTGTGTTTGAATTTCGTTTTGGATGGTGGAAATGGATTCAACACCATCAAAAACCTTTAGGGCACCCAAAATACTAAACTTTAATGATTGTAACCCAGATTTTAAAAAATCTTTGCCGGAATTTTTCATAATCTTACCCAGTTTCTTGGATTATTATGTGGGTTTTTTAGACTGACGCAACAACTGCCTTCCTCCACAAACATCAACTCATGACAAATATAATTAAATGTCGCATAGGATTACATGAAGGCAAAGTGCCACACCACCCCTTCTATTTGACAAGAGGATCATTTGGGTGGCCAGCACCCACACCAATCCCAAGATTATCTACACCTATCACTCCATCAAGGATTAATTTATTATAAACTTAATAAACTATATGGGATCAAATTCTAGATTAATCATATTATTTGATGTTCATGAAATTGGTCTTCGTTTTGTGAGCATAGGTAGAAATTGGATCAATAAAGTTGGTATATTTAATGTGTTTATTTTTTTTTATCTGTTTATTATTTTATAAAAAATAATTGTGGAGCTATGACTAGCCTCGTCTTGTACAAGCATAAAATCAATAACATGGGAGACCATAGGCTTCCTAAGCTAGCTTTAAACTCCAGCCAAAACCAAATAAGGCTCAAACGATGTTGGTATAAGGATACCAGGGCCTAGTTAAACCATTGGGAGATCGATGAAAATGTTACATGACAAAATATTAATAACATTAAAAATATTGTTACTTCTAAGTTTAAAGAGAAAATGCGGTGTGAAAAAGATTTCGAGGCTAAAAGAAAATTAAGATATTATAAGGAGGTCATCAACCCTACTCTAGAAGATCAAAAGTATCTCTCTGTTTTAACTAGCTCAAAGAAAAAAATTAATATAGCCAAGATAAGAACGAACTCTGATGAGTTCCATAGTGAAACATGTCGTTGGATAGTTCATAAAAGACCATGGGTGGAAAGGATGTGCCATCTCTGTGAGAATATGAATATTGAGGATGAAAATCATTTCCTCTTAGAGTGCCCTGCGTAAACCCACATTAGATTTCAGTTTCATAATCTTTGTTGCAATACCGACCTTCCTAACCTTTTAACATGTCAAAATTATAGTGAGCTCTAGACGCTTGTCTCCAAGCTCTTTGAACATAGGAATACAATTTTAAATCAAACTAAATAATTCGTTTCTTTAGGTCCTATATACCAAAATTTAGTCTCAATGAACGTTAACCATCATCATCATCAAATAATATATAATATTAAATTTACAATTTAAATTATGTATAATTTTTTTAAATATTCTATATATATATTCCAAAAACTTATATTTATATTTATAACATTTTTTAACCATTTTATAACTAATCTCAGTTCTTTTACATTATTACGAGTTCCATTACAGTAAATAGTCACTCCCACTTATGAATAATCGCTCGCTATCTTTTATTTGAATGTTATATTATTATAAGTTTTAAATTTTTTGATAACTACTTGAACTTTTAACCTTACGCTATATGCATTTATCATATTAAAACATTTAAGACACATTTATCATATTAAAATATTTAAGACTTATTAAGAAATAAAACGTGACTGTTAATTTCACTGATTCCACCCTATTATTTCACTTATTAATTTTATTTATTGCTTTTTATTTTGGTTTAATTTTTTTGAAATTTTAAACAAATTTTATCAAATTTATTAAAATTTTGAAAATAAATATTGAAAATAAATAAATATTAAACTAAAAATTTAAAAATAATTTAATATTTTTAAAAATATAAATAGCATTTTTATAATTGATTGATGGTTATTTTATTATGAGATTCCATTAATTTTTCTATTCAGCAACTCCCCATATTTAACATTTGTTTTAAATGTGTTAGAGTTGCTGCATATGAGACTAATTTAAATTTAAATATGTTAGATATGGTCCTAAGAGAGGAAAGGGTTCTGTAGATAATCATTTTGTGAGTTTTATGGAATCTTCCAACAATTCTTATGAAGTAGACTGTTTTCTGAGTCGTGTGATTTCTGATTTTCAAGTATTGTCCAGTAATGCTGTTTGATTTCTCCCCTATGTTTCTGCGCCTTACAGCTTCATGGTTTGACTGCTGTGTGCAGTATTCTTTGCTTCTTTATAGCTGTAATGATTAATTCAGGTTTATTTGAATGTCTAATGCAGTTACAAGGCGGAGAAAGTTTTTACATCTCCACGAAGCCGAGAAATAGCTGTAACAAGAGAAATACTAAGTAATATCGGCACCTAAATTGTCATAATAAAATGTCTGTCAATGCAATGCCAGCGTCCGCACAATTTGAACCTGAGATCCATATCCACAGTGATGATAGACCGATGTCTCAGGATGCAGAGCCGAATGCCGGGCCTGATGCAGAGCCTGATGCCAAGTCTAATATTAGGCAACTGACACACTCACCTAGTGGTAGAGAATTGCGAGCATGGATCAGCGAAAGTGAATGGACTGATTATCTTAGAGACGATAGCCATGTTCATCGAGAACTCACGTCCATGTCGATATTTAGAGTTCCTGAATTTATGAAAAACACCAAAAAAGAAGCATATGTCCCTCAAAGAGTTTCCTTGGGTCCATATCATCACAGAATTGCAAAGCTTTCTCCAATGGGCCATTACAAAGGAAAAGCCCTGTGTAGAATGATGAAGGGGTACAATATGAATACGGGGTTTTACAGTGACTCAGATAATGACTCAGATAATATTAATATGGATTTCGCCAATCTTGTAAAGAAGGAGATCCTGAATCTGGAGAAAGAAATAAGGTATAGCTACCATGAAATCGTCGATTGCGATGGAGAGACCCTCTCTCTCATTCTAAGTTTGGACGGTTGCTTCCTTCTACAAGTATTAGGAAACCTAGCAGGGAATATAAACAATAACTCTCTGGAAGCCATGAACATGTTGACGTTGTGCCGGCAGATGGAAAATGAGTTTGATGAAATGAATGATGAATATTTCAACGCCTTGATGGTTCAAAGTAAGGAAAATATGATAATTGGGGTTGCTTTAAGAGATATAGTGAACGACATTTTGATGCTTGAAAATCAGGTACCCTTCATCGTTCTCCGAAAGCTAGTAGAATTGGTATTCAACTTGACCGGCGATGATGTCAACAATAAGCTTTCGAAGATGGTGATGGCTTGTCTATGGCGTTTTTTAAAACCTCATTGCACATTTCATATAGAGCAATGGTGCGATGAAAAACTAGCTGGTGAAGAAGAAGTTCATCATCTTCTCGGTTTCTTGTACGAAGCCATTGTACTTATAGGTTTTGGTCCGATTGAGGATACGGATCGTCGAGGTCCTGTGTGTAGCATCTGTATTGACTGTTTAGGCAGATGCATTAGGCAGCACCAAGACAGATTGAACGAAGCACCGATTCAATTCCAAAGAATCCATCCTGCAGTGAAATTAAGAAATGCTGGGATCAAATTTAAACCATCTCATGGAGGCATCAAGGAGATTAAGTTTGACCGAAAGAGCGCCACAATTTTTCTTCCTCCGATCTGCATCACAGATATCACAGAGGTGCTCTTCCGTAACTTAATTGCTTTCGAGGTGTGCAGGCCATTTCAAGTCACTTATGTGAGTTGTTACGTGAATATCATGGACAACTTGATCGACTCGCAAGAAGACGTGGCTCTGCTAAGAAGGATGGGCGTCCTTACAAACAGGCTGGGAAGAGACAATGAGGTTGTCGACCTTTTCAACGGTCTAAACAAGGCTACTGGCCCTGAGAACCTGTTCGATGTGTTCCACCGACTGACAGTAGGAGTGAATGCACACTACGAAAAGGTAATCTGGGTCCAGCTCCAGCTTCCAAAGCTTGTGCAGGATTATTGCTCAACGCCTTGGAAAGCTTTAGCTTCGGCTGCGGCAATTGTCCTACTGTTGCTCACCTTGCTACAGACGATCTTCTCAGGTATGACGGTACATAAGTAGCCCCTTTGCTCTTTGCTTCTTCCAGATACAAGCAGTCCCTCGGCTGTTTTATTATTTCAGATATAATTAAGCCCTTCACTGTTTTCTATCCCAAGTAAATAAGACCAGTGTAATTTATTAGCACTCGGTTGGCAATAGCCAGTATTGGCTTCGGCTGCGGCAATTGACATACTGTTGCTCAGCGCGCTGCAAACGATCTTCTCAATTATATCGGTATATAAGAAGTAGCCCCTTCGATCTTCTCAATTATATTGGTATATAAGAAGTAGCGCCTTCGCAATTTTATTCTTCCACATATAAGTAGGCCCTTCATAGTTTTTTCTCCCATATAAATAAGACCAGCAATTGATTAGTACTCTGTTGGCCATAGCCAGTATTAAGATTTGGATAATGATGTATCACCAGATTTATAATCCGAGGTTACTTTTCCTGTTAGTTTGAGTGATCTGTACTCATGCTGTATGAGATAGCCTCGAGCTTTTTATTTAATAGAAGTGATTTGTACTCATTTAGCACAAGTATCGAAATTTGTATGAATGAGTCATGAAGTATGGGATAGGGAGCTTTTATTCAATCGAAGTGATCTGTAACGATTCTGTGGAAGTATCGAAATTTGCATTATCACTTATCTACGAACATTCTTCTTCTCTTTCATTTTTTACGCATAACATGAAAACTAGGCATATATTAATACCATTACATGTTGTTATAAGCGGTCTGTAATTTTCAAAAAGTTCATTTTAAATAATGTATAATATATACAAATTAGGTTTTAATAGTTTTTAAAATTACATGAAATAAAAGTAAGACGGTTGAATATATATATATATATATATATATATAATATTGTATTTATATCCAAATTACATTTCAATTTCAAATAATTATAGAGAAGCCAAAATAATTAATTTTGATCTTTATGAATGTTAACTATTTAATGGACATCTGAATATCTTAGTATCTAACTTTTAGGAGAGGGGTCAAATAATTGACTTCATTTGTGAATTGATCTTTTTAGTGACCATCAAATTTTTAAGATATTTTTAAAATCTGTAATGGATATAAGTTCAACTTCTTTCTTATTTTTTAAAAATCTGTAATGGATATAAGTTCAACTTCTTTCTAATTTTCTAGAAAAACAACAAAAAACGATGCATTTGATTGTTAGCCTAAAGCTAGTAAGGAACTTATAAGTTTCCATGCATTTAATATACAAGTTATTCTATTTTTTTCATTAATAAAAAATAAAAATAAAAAAGAAAAATCATATTTTCGATCTTTCATAGTAAATTAAAAAGTACAATTTTTTGGGTTGCATAGCAACACACTAGATATCTTAAATAATTGGACTCAAAATAAAATCTTAAATATATCTTAAGACTTAAATAAATCTATTTTCACTAGGTTTGTTTTATGGTTATAGTATCAATCATTGATTGTAGTATTCATCATTGTTTTTGCAACTAGAGTGTAGACAATTTACCAGATTTCAAAAGTAAGGTGTTACCAAACTTGCAATAAAGCAAAGAAGTATGCAAGAAAGTAAACACACTCATTAAAACAAAATAGACTACGCGTAAACCTTTCAATGGATTTCTACTCAATGGGATTTGGAAGCTTATTGTTGTAACCCATAACACAAATAGAACAAACTGTCTTTGGAAGCTTATTATTGTAACCCATAGAACAAACTGTCTTTGGAAGCTTATTATTGTAACCCATAGCACAATTAGAACAAACTAGACAATCATGAAATAAATCAAATAGATAGACATCAAAGATGATTCGTGTTTTTATTGAGACTAATAGATATAATGATTTGCATTAAATGCATTTATTGAACAACCTAAATAAATGCAAACTAATTTGAAAAATAAGTATGGAAAAATAGACTAATAAATTGTATATAGAAATTGATAAATAAATAAATACAACCATGCTCAAATACATAATTAATTGAATAAATAAATAAAAACACATAACAATTAGTTAAATTAAACAACCAGTAAAAATAATTACTTAAAATACACAACCCTATATTCTATTGGAGTAGGTCCTTCCATAGAAGAATGATAATATTTATCAACACTTTTTATATGGAAAGCATAAATTAATTTAATTAAAGAAGGTAATTAAAAGAAATTAATATTTCATATATATTAAAAAAAAACCTTAAATAATAGAAATAAATTAAATTAACTAATCAAATCATAAAATATGGAAACTATAAATTACAATTAAAATAATAGCTTAATAATTAAATTAAGCCTAGTCTAATAGATAGAAAAAATGACCATTTCTCTCATTACTTTTTATGGTCAATTTTACCCAAAATGTAGTAGATATTTTTTAGAATCATAAGTTTAAGTTGTTTAATTTCCAAAATTTCAGTGTCTCAAAGGTTTTTCAGTGTGCTGCGTCTCTTTATGCATTCAAAAATGCATTTTAAACAAAAAGAAATCACAATCTTGCTCAAAATTGTATTTTTGGATTCCCATAAAAAAACCATTTTGTCGATTAGTTAGACAAGTCCATTAAATTATTTCATTATGATTCAAAAATTGCTCTAAGTCCTCCCTATGGAATGAAAAAAACTCTTTTTATACTAATTTTTGTTTAAATTTAAAATAACTACTAATAAATGGGATCCAAAAGTTTTTCATATGATTTGCTAACATTAGCAAACAATAAATATGTTTCCACAAGTTTCTCATGTGGTTTGCTAATAATTAGAAAACAATAAACGACTCATATATAAACCCAAAATAATTATTACCATCTTAGCTAATCATGTCTAATATTGATCCAAATTGAAATAATGGAACAACTATATAATAACATCAACTTAAGTTTCCAATTAGCTCCAGTTTCTATTGGCTCATGGTTTTTGTGTCAATTCACAACTCCTAGAGTTACAACACTAGAGTTGTAGTAGCAAATTGTGACACCAAAGTTACAATAGTGAGTTTGGGCACCAGAGTTGTAGCATTAGAGTTGCAACATCGACGTTGCAACGGGGAGTTGCGACACTAAAGTTGGGAAGGGAGTTGCGACAACAATAGGGCTTCTTATTGGATCTTTTGTAGCAATAATAAGGTTTGTTTATCTTATTATTGCTCTCATACTTGTTGTTGTTTGCTTACTGAAAAAACTGATAACCATTGTTGTACATATTGAATATCAACGATGAAAACACATTTTTTGTAGGAATGGATTCTATGGTAGCTTCTTCTGTTGTAAGTTCTTATGGGGCAACCTATTTCTCTCTAGATGATAGTTTTCTCCTTCCATCAAGATAAAAATGATCTATTATCTATTGGATATGTTTCTTAAAATTGTGGATTTAAAAACTCTCATGGATTGAGCAGGAGAGACATGGCATTAAAAAATGTGGAATACCTCTTCCAGCTGATTATTGTTTCGTTGTTGGTTCTTGTGCAACAACATCAACAACAACTTATTTTCTTGTAATTTCTTGTTATCATGTGGCAGAGGGAAGGCCTTCGATTATTCTTACTTGTTGTTATTATGTGGTAGGAACAAGGAATTTTATTGTTATTATTGTTGGTTCTTGTGTGGAAGCAACAAGGAATTTTATTGTTCTTACTTTTGGTTCCTATTGTTGAGTCATAAAGGTGACTGTTTTAAAGGTAACCTCAATGCTTTTCATTAATTATCAACCCAGGGAAAGTCTTGTTATTTCAAGAGTGTAAGCACAGTATATGCAAGTGACATCGGGGAACAACTGCTCTAAATTGTCACAAGGAGGATTGCCTAATTCTTGAAGTTCAATCAAATCAACTTGGAAGTAAATTATGAAATGATTCTGATTCTCCAAGGGAGCTAACTCTATTCTAAGCATATGCAGAAATAACTACTTAAGACTGAAAATAGTAAACTGCAATTGAACATCACACTATGAGGAATTGAACAACAAATTTAGCGAATTGAACAACAAGTCTAATAAAATTAAACAACAATTAATTATTCTAGATTTTGCAATGGAATTCTCTTTCTATCAACTAATAACATCCTTCTGAATTAAACATCAACCAAATTCTCATAATGATGATAAAAAGATCAACGTCAACTATATGTAGAATTAAACATCAATCAATTGTTGGAACTAAACTAACAATTGTAAAAGCCTTGAATTCAGATAAAATAACATGAATGGTAAACTAGTCTATTAAGAAGGAATATATAACATTTGTTGCTCGCAATTAACCAATTCAAACGATATATTATGAAACACAATGGATAATATTGAAACACAAATTTTTTAAATAAACGTAAGCACAGAGGTAGCAGAAGAACCCCCAGGGTTAGGCCCAAAGCCACTAGAAGCCTACTGCTAAGGAATAATCAGAAGTTTTCTATTCCAAAAACGCCAAATTCTTCATTAATTCACTGAGCAATACATTAGTACAAAACTTGGCAATTCTGTCCGAGTACGTTTATTACAAAAATATTAAATTATAGGAATTGTTTTTCTTGTTCATTCTTCGACCTTTTATCACTTAAAGGTGCATTCAGGAGTAGTAACGAGTCTTTCTCATTATGGGACCCTCCTGCTTCGCGACTGTGGATTGAATATTCCTAGCGTGGTTGTATCTTTCCATCTTCCACCGATTCGTAAGAGCCACTATGATTCTGTTTGTCTTCCTTGTCAGTTGTCTTTTGGTTATCAAAAATTCAACTGCTTTTCTTCCCGATCAATAAAGATAGTGACAAGTCAATTCTTACGTTATTAAACACTCCTTTTATCATTAGTGCATTCTGACTTGGCTTTACGTTATTTTCTTTACTTTGTTGTTAAGATGAAGGGAAAAAACATAAAAGTACATGACAAATCGTGGTGAAGATGGGGTGAAATGTACCTTCTTCTTGGCCCAACATACTCCCCTGCTTACATTTTTGCAGGTCCTCGTGCAAATAAATGGTTGAGGTGTAACTGGGTTAGAAAATATGCAGGGTATACCTCCTCTTTGTAGAGTCTAAAGCCATGTATCTGCTTGATCTTTGCAAATGCTGAGTTTGTGTGTCCCTATGGTAACTCATAATCATGATGATAGTCCTCGGGGGGGTACCAGATGAGGGGCCACCAATATCTACACCCTATCCATGTAGGGCCCATGCTCAAAATTAGGTTGTTGTACAGAAGGAACCTGGAAGCAGCAACTTTGAAGTTCCTGTATCAAAATGGCTCTATGTTCTTCACATTGTTTGTAGAGGCTAACCATCTCTGTTTGGCTGCTGCCAATGCTTCTTCCTGAATGTCTTGGAAGTATGTTCATCCATGCTGCACAATATCTCCGTGGATGGGCCCCAACTTGGATATCACTCCTTTTCTCTGCATGAATTTCTTTTGCTGGGTGAATAGGTATAGGGGTTTAGTGGGTTCCCCCCTGACCCATAGGTCTAGACCATGCTCTCTCTTCTAAAAGGTGTTGTAGGCCTTAGCCCATCGAGTTTCGCTCTTGGAAAAAGATAGGAAGGCCTGGAACTGAACGTCCCTTATGAAGGGGCTGGGATTAATGTCCCTGTCCTCCTCTAGAAATAAATTGCGTAAATATAATTCACACAAAAGATGTTGGACCTGCTCATCCTGCTCATTGAAACACTAGAAAAATTCCTCAATGGTTTTAAAAGTGGTGGGCTTCCTTGCCCTGACAACCTTTAATTTCAACAATAAATACTATTCCACTAAGAATAGAGCATAGTTAGTGGCTGGTGCCCTGCAAGTTAATACATCTGAGTAAAGAGAGAAAACCATACTGGTTTTCTTCTTAGCTTGTTGCACTTGCTCCTGTGATTTCTTTACTTTTGTCCTTTCTTCCCTGACTTGAGAAAATGTTTCATCCTCAGTTGCAGAAAGGTCTTTAAATCGCTTCAGTAGTGCCTGATATTCCTGTAAGGGAACTACTTCCCTTCTGCACTGGGCCAATTCGTGCTAGACTTTAATTAATTCGTTGTGCAACTTCTGATTGGCAACTTTTTATACTAGGGGAATGTAGGCAGGTGTAAATTTTGTTTGAGTCCCCTTATCTTTTGTAAGTTCTAGATTAGTCTACATAGAGGCTTCAGTAGTGTGTATCAATGCCGTTTGTACCGAGGCTTCAACATTATTCATTAACTCAGTTTGTACAGAAACTTCAGTGGTATCTATTAATTTTGTCTGTACAGAGGCTTCAGCTTTGTACATTAGGTCAGTCTGTACATAAATTTCAGTAGTATCAATCATTTTGGCAACAAAATCTATTTGGGTTCCCATGGTAGTTAATTTCTTCTCAGGATTCTGAGCCTTGTTTGTTTCTTTCAACTGTTTCCTCAAATATTTTATCATTTTCCTCAATCTCGTGCATTTCCTTCTCAATTTCTTGAACTTCATCTCAGCTCATTTTTCTTCTGGCGTAGTTTTGGCAGGAGAAGAAGGAACAGTGGCTTTGGCTTTGGAAATGGTTGTGCCAGTTCTAGCAATGGTGTTTTCTTCAGGCGTCCAAGAGTTTATTTCAACATTAATGTCCTAGCTGGGTGAAATAGAATTTCCTTCAGGCGTTAGGGGGACCATTTCAATTCTTGTATTTTTTTCTAATAGAACAGTGTATCCTAATCGTCTTCCAGATTCAGCTATTCCTTCTGTCTAGTTTTTCCTACTCATCCCTTCATTTTTAGAGGGAGGTAAAACCCTTGAAGCCTGCAATTTGTCCTGATGAGGTAAGATTTCAGTGTGTCCAGAGCTACTGGTAGTGGCAGGCTGGTTTAACAAGTTCCCCTACCCCTCAGATTGTTCATATGGGCTTCCAATTTCACGAGATGCTCTCATTTTCTTAATAAATTGAGCCATTTCTTCTTCATAGTATTGTAGGGATATTTTTTGAGGGCTTGAAGGTGGTGTATTGGATGGTCCCGCCTCATTTGGAAATTTAGAGGTGTGTTGCCGTAATTGCAGCCTTTCAGAACATCTCCGTTTCCCTAGTTCCGTGGTCGACACATGAATCTGTTTCCCTCTTTCTTTACTGGGTATGGTTATTCTGGGGAGTTCAATATCTGTTCCAAAGGGGTTTTCCTCAGGGGCAAGCAGGGTAGGATTAACGAAGCTATCCCAAGTTATCTGGTGTATTTCTAGCTCATGAATGATGATTAATTTAATCAGGCCATGGTGGCTGACAAATGCTAGGGGGTTTTTGGCTTTTCTAATTCGAACAATAGTATTGTGAAATACAAAATTTAGAAAAAAAAGGTACGTTAATTGAAAATTTTCGCTTGAGAACAGCTAATAGTTTAAGTTGGCAGGACTTTACCACATCCTAGCGTCCTTCGCATGTGATGTATCGTTGTATGAACACTGCCAACTCTTGCTAGGGATGATGTAAATACGCAGGGTTAATCCCCTTTCCTTTTTGTTCCAATGGTTCACCTGGGTCCTGGTATACTGAGATTGCTTCCTGTAGGAGAACATGTTTTTCAGTCCATTTTTCTCCTTCCGTTGGTAGTTCGGAGACCTCAACAGTGGCATCATCGACAACAGGTATAATCCTTCCTCTAAGTATGGTATGTCCCTCCTGCAGGTTTTGCAGGAATTTGACTGCTATCTCTGTGCTAAACCCTTGTAGTCTGTGTAGATATGGCAACTAACCAACTTTCTGGAGAATGGTGCGAGGTGCTTCTGAGATTTGGAAGGTTGTGGGTTCATTTCGGGGAGAATTCCCTCCCATGGATGATGTGTTATCTGAACTAATTTCTCCTTCTGTCTGTGTTTCTTCTGGCCCTGTTCGTTAAAACAAAACATTGCATGCGAGAGAAAAAAAATGCAACCTCATATTGTAAATGCAATGATATTTTAGTCCCATTAGTGTATCCAAAGGAATTTGTGCGGGGAATTCACATGCTTATTCATTATGGATATTTTCACCCCCTCCTTCAGGAGAAGGGCGTCCACGTCCTTAAGTACAAAAGAGAGATTGCAGCAATCATGAATGCATTCAAGGCAAAGGTAAGTTATCAGTAATCACAACTGTATGAGAGAAGGGTGTATGTGCCTTGGATTTCAAGAAAAGAGGAAAGATTGCAACAATTATGAATGCATGTGAGGCAAAGGTCAGAAATCCATATCATCATAACTGTACGTCAGGTGGAAATGACCGAAGAAAGGGAGAAAAGCCGAATAGCAATTATTATGATAGGATGTCCAATTTTGACGGTGCAACATGACAAAAGCATGACAGTGATGTATTATGATGGATGTTGCCATCCCTTAATTCAAACATGAAAAATAATTCATTCATTCATAGATAATTATGTGGATATATAGTGATAACACTTATTCAAGTAGTGCATTTATCGTGGGAATGAATTAATAGGAAATAAGGCATATATAAAATTAATTGGCTATTCTTAGAAAAATACCTCCATACCACAAGCAGAGCCAATGTTGCCAGCAAGTGTTCATAGCCTCGATAGGGTTGCTATTTTAACTCGAAGATGAGCCATAATCCTCTATGTAAAAGTAGACATTTTTCTTATTTTATAGAGAGATCACTGTGCTAGTGTTGTGGCCAGATAATCAAAGTGCCACTCACTGGGGTTGTAATAGAGTGATCAGGCCAGCTCGTGATGAGACCTCTTGTCCTTCAAGCAGTTTGAGCTGTCGAGAAGGTCACTACCTTGGTGTGTTTGTCATTTTGAGCATGTCACCTGTTAAACCCTTATGATCATGGTAGGCTAGCTCGTGATGAGACCCCCTATTCTCTCTTAAAAATTTGCATATAGACATAATAATTTTTGAAAAGTAGGAATTTTGTTTATTTTATGGAGAGACCACTATGCTGGTGTGGTGGCCAGATGGCCACAATGCCACTCATTGGGATTTTAATAGAGTGGTCAGGCCGGCTCGTGATGAGACCTCCTGTCCTTCAAGCAATTTGAGTTGTCAAGAAGGTCATTACCCTGGTGTGTTGGGCATTGTGGGCATGTCACTTGTTAAACCCTTATGATCATGGTAGGGTTGCTTGTGATGTGACCCCCTATTCTCTCTTAAAAATTTGCATATACACATAATATTTTATTGTTATTTATACATGAAGCGAGGCTCATTAACTCCTTAAGAGTTTGGGATGGTGTGAGAAGTAAAAAGAATGCCAATGCAATTAATATTCTTTATTCCTATATCCTTATGTCAAGGAGAGTTACTACTTGAGAGTGTAGAAAGATATACCAACATAAGACCATGAAAATGAATTGTCTAATAGTATGTTTGAACAAGAGATGTTTGTCCCTTCATTGCATAGATAAGCCATGCCAGCTTTTAGAGTAGAGATTTCCATCAAAGTTCCAAAGGATCACCATATTAGTAGTATCACTGCTTTTCTCCTCTTTAGGTGCCAATTCCCTTTCAGAAATGGCTTTTATGAAAAGGGTGTGTGAAGAGGAGTGGCTATTCAAAAATAGATCATTAAAAAAAAAAAAGAAAAAAAAAAAGAAAGCTTTAGAGAGAAAAGAAAAAAATCAGTTGTTCCATTTGATCGAACAACAACTATTCTATTGAATTGATAAGAGAAAATAAACACACAAAGCACAACCGTTCAATTGAATTGAACAACAACTGTTCAATTCGATTGAACAACAACCATTCAAAGGTTTGAAGAAAAAAAATAAACACACAAAAATACGACCATTCAATTGAATTGAACAATAGTTGTTCAATTCGATTGAACAACAACCATTAAATTGGATTGAACAACAACTGTTCAAAGGTTTGAACAACAAAAATAACACATAAAACACAACCGTTCAATTGAATTGAACAACAACTATTCAATTCGATTTAACATCAGCTGTTCAATTGGATTGAACAGTAGCCATTCAATAGGTTTGAATAGAAAAATAAAAACACAAATTGAATTGAACAACAACTGTTCAATTCGATTGAACAACAACTGTTCAATTGGATTGAACAACAAATGTTCAATTGGATTGAACAACAATTGTTCAATTGGATTGAACAACAACCATTCAGAGGTTTGAACAACAAAAATAGACACACAAAAATATGGCTGTTCAATTGAATTGAACAAAAGATGTTCAATTGGATTGAACAACAGTCGTTCAATTGGATTGAACAATAGCCGTTCAAAGGTTTGAACAACAAAAATAAAGACAAAGAAATAATATAGTTATGAACATGAAGAAGTGTTGGAATGTAAAAAAATGAGAAAAACTATAAATTGCAAGGGATATATATACAATAATTACAAAAATAAATAGCAACTTTTCATGAACTTAAAGCTGCGGGGCCATCACCCCCTGCAGCTAATATTTGGATGGTGGGCTCATCACGCACCTACTGGCAGAAAGACTCCTTTGTAAGTGGTTTGTGATAGAGGCGCACTCAGTGTCCATTGAATCAGAAGGTGGAAATAGACTCTTCTATGGTAGTCATGGTAATGGTACCATTGTTGCGTACTTCTTGAATTTCGTATGGGCTGAGCCACCTTGTTTGTAATTTACCTAGGAAGTCTTGGAATATGGAGTCATAGAGAAGTGTGCAATCTCCTTTCTGGAATGTATTATTTTTGATGAGGTTGTAATTCCACTTCGCTCGTTGTTGTTGAATAATTTCAGTATGCTGCTGATCAGGTGATCATGTCCTAAGTTGAAAAAATGCTCAAAATTGGTTGAAAATAGAATGAACGGATAGGCCTCATCGATACAATCCTGGCACTGTAAACGACACTCAAATCCGACACTGTATGTGAAAGTTATGCAGGTTTGAAGTTTACAATATCTTTCAAAAACTGAGTTTCACCAGAGTTGACTTGACTTTGGAAATTAGTAAAAAAAAGAATATTTTGGGAATATTCCTTGGAATATTCCTCAGAATATTCCCTACTGGCTTATCACATGTTGAAAAATGGCAGCTCTTCATTCGATTTTTGGTTGATTGTGTATGTTTTAGACCAATCGTGGGCTACCACGTGGACCCCTGATCGGAGAAATGGTGGCTATGAAAAATTTGTTGTGAACCAACAGAATTGAACATGCGACCTGTCTTGCACAAAGTTACAAATTGTATGGAGCAGAAAACAAAAGGGGCTAGCCCCTTAGGGTTAGCCCGAATCATGTGCCTCAGCGCTATAAATGAGGGCTCTCAAAAAACAAAGTAAACGGTTAAAACAACCGTTACATGTGCCAGCCCTTGGGGTTAAAGTTAATGCCACATAAAACTGTTTCGGTTAACATTAATGCAAACGGTTCCGCTAGTGGTTTGGGCGGAGGTCCATGTGAACCCGCCAACCTTATAACATTTAATACTAGCTAACCTCTCGGCTAAACTAGAGCGCGCCACCAAATCTGGCTGGTTTTGGCCAAATTTTCGGAGTTAACTGCAGTCCTTCCAACTTTGGTGGATTTTTTTTTGGCAAAATTGGACAAAATATTGTTTTGATCATAACTTGATTACTGAACCTTTTTGGACAAAATTTTAGTCAATTTCAACTATTCTGAGCATTCCAGAGCCATTGGAATAGGTTGTAGAGCCATCAGAGTTTATATTTAGGTACTTTTGCTTCAGGGAAGCTTGGAGAGCCATCACGGCCTAGAGGGTGTTGGAGCTGTTTTGGGCTATGTTTAACCATTTGAGGTGAAACAAAAGCCAATTTATACTAATTTCTGCATTCTAAATTCATTTTTATAACTATTTTGGTCTGTTTAGGCCTTATTTTCACTGTATTACCAATTTTGAGCATCATAATATATCAAGGACATGCCCATTGGGAGCCTTGGACCCGACAGATGTAGCCCAGGAGGGGTGAACTACCTCATCATGTTGCTGTGTGTTTATCGTGAAATTATTCTTCTATGTTATTCAGATTAAAGTTGTTAAACAGTAAATTTAAACAACACTCCCTCACATCTAAATTCATAAACAGTTACCAAGAATACTTTGTTTTACTTGCAAGACCTTTCAAACACATTGCACACTTAATTTAATGGAAATGAATACTTTGAACAACAGTAAAAATACTTTCATTTTCAGATCAGATGGTATCAGAGCTCAGGATTAGAGCCTTAGAAGCTAGAATTTTACTCAACATTTGTTTTGTGTAAGGATATAGTTGATTGTTTGCAAGTTTTGATGCTTACTAGGCTTAAACTCAAGAGAGGTGAAGGAAAATTGGTTAGTGCACAAACTAATCCACAACCAAGAAGGGTCATAGAACCACTTCCAAGAGCCATAGAAGTGGCTTCAAGCATGTCTTCAAGAGAGGGAGAAGCTCCTGGAGATATGGATCCCAAAGAAGAGGAACACGTATTCCGAAAAGATTTCCTAGACATGATAGAGATAGTAAGGATACTCTACCAAGAAAGGAATGATAGGCTTGTTGGAGAAGGGTCTAAAAATTAGAAAGAAGGAGAGGGTTCTTCAGGAGGAAAGAAAAGTGATGACAAGTCAAAGAAAGGACACGAAGGAAATTGGTGATCCACCATCCCCATCTTCATCCTCTTCCTCTACATCAGCATCCTCTACCTCGATGAATCAATCTCACAAGTCTAAAACCACTGGTAAAAGTCCATTTTTAAAGCTTGATGTCAAATTTGAGTTGCCTATGTTTAACGGTGAAGTCATGAAAGTGCAGAAGTGTCCTCAGACACACAACTTTATTGATCAAGCAAAAAGATTACATAGCAAATTAGAGGAGTTTACACACGTAAACTCACACTTTCACATTCTCTCATTACACATTACAATGAAAATAGGAAACTAACCTATTTATAAGCTCTATGCTCTAACTTAATCTAGTTATGGATCACTTGAAAAATAAACAAGTGTCCATTTACAATAAATGAGCTTCTAACCACTCTACTAACTTCACTCCTAACTTAGAGCCTAGGAAACGACTCTTTTCTAGAGTCCTAATTTTTAATAACAAATTTCTAATTCTAAATATCTCAAAGATTTATTAAATATTCTAGAATAATTATTAATTTAATATCTTAAATTAATAATTATTTTATTCAAACTTTATATCCTATGATAATATTTATTTTTGGATCATCTAACATTCCCCCCTATGATCCAAAGATACATTACAACAGATACCAAGTTCATCCCTGAACTTAGTAAACTTTATTCTACCAAGAGGTTTTGTGAAAATGTCGGAGGTCTGATCTTTTGAAGGAAAAAACACTAGCTTGATGACGTCCTTTGCAATGAGAGATATGATATGATGATACTTGGTGTCCACATGCTTTGTCTTTGAATGGAAAACTGGATTCTTGGCAAGCTTTATTGCTGATTGATTGTCGATGAATAATGAAGTAGCTTCTGCTGGAGGAATCCCCATGTCCTGTAAAACTCGACGTAACCAAACAATCTCACATGCTGCTTCCCATGCTGAAATGTACTCTGCTTCTGCTGAAGAAGTGGCCACTGTAGTTTTCTTCTTGCAATTCTAGGAAACTACAGCTGACCCCATGTTCATTAAGTAACCTGAGGTTGATGCCCTATCATCAATACTGCCAGCAAAGTCAGCATCTGAAAATCCACCAAGTACAAAATTTTTAGTCTTTTTGTAAAGAAGAAAAAAATATTTTGTTCCTTGGATATATCGAAGAACTCTTTTGGCTGCATTCCAGTGGCTGTCTAGTGGTTCCTGCATAAAACGTGAAAGAATACTGACTGCATAAGATAGATCAGGACGAGTGGTTGTCAAATAAATCAAGCTGCCAATCAACTATCTGTAAGTCGTGCTGTCCACCTTTTCCCCCCCTTCAAATTTTTAAAGTTTTAAGTTTTGTTCCATAGGGGTAAGGACAGGCTTACAATCCTGCATTCCAAATCGCTGAAGAATTTCTGCTACATATATACTCTGGGAAATGAAGATCTGATGTATACGTTGGAATACTTCAACTCCAAGATAGTAGTGAAGTAGTCCCAAATCTGTCATCTTAAAACTTGCATGTAACTCCTTTTTCACCTGTCCAATGTGATCATCATTGTTGCTTGTAATGATCAAATCATCAACATACATAATGAGATTGACCAGATATTTTCCCTGTTGGCGCATATACAAAGTATCATCAGATTCACTACGATGAAAACCAGCTTTGCGAAGGTATTCATCCATTTTGGCATACCAAGCGCGGGGAGCTTGTTTTAATCCATATAAAGCCTTGATTAATTTGCAGACTTTATGTTCTTTCCCTTTAACTTCAAACCCTGGTGATTGTGTCATGTATACATCTTCCTGTAAGTCCCCGTTGAGAAAAGCGCTTTTGACATCCATTTGATGAACTTTCCATCCTTTTTGAGCTGCTAAGGCAAGTGTAAGGCGAATGGTGTTCCATTTGGCTGTGGGAGCAAAGGTCTCCTCATAATCGATCCCTTCTTGCTGCGCAAAACCTTTAGCAACAAGGCGTGCTTTATACTGGTCAATATCACCATTTTGCTTGTACTTAATTCAATAAACCCATTTGCATCCAATACATTTAACATGTTGAGGACAATAAACAAGTTGCCAAGTGTTGTTGTCTTGAACTGCCTGATATTCATTAACCATTGCTTGTTGCCATGCTTTATGTTTTACTGCCTCTTGAAAAGAAGAAGGTTCAGTAAAATCATTTGCTATTAAAGCAAAATTGCCTTCATTTCGTTTTGATGCCCTTGTTCCTGTTTTGTTTTGTTCATTAGGCCTTACATCTTTCAAGAGTTGAACTGCCCATTTTGGAAGTTGTTGCTCACTTGTTTGAGGTTCTGAGAAGTCTCCATCATTGTAGAGGGGATTAATGTAAATTGATGTTCGTCGTTCAGGTGGTGAATCTGGAGAATCACTGTTAGAAGAACTGCTGCTAATTGGAGACGCTGATGAACTGCTAGAAGACCCAAATGATTTTGTTGAAGTAGATGGACTGGATGACTCATCTTCAGAGGAAGGAAAATCAAGTTCATACCAATTTGGTGAAGTTGGTTGACTTTGCATATTTTCTTTTCTTTTACTGCCCTTAGTTTCTAACTTGTGAAGAAGACTTCCGATTTCTTCAGCACTCTTACTCTCTGTTTCATAAAAAATGACATCCCTACTCACAATAAATTTTCCATTGGTCAAAAGACGATACCCTTTCTTTTCATCTGAATAGCCAATCATGGTGCATTTTAAACTTCTTGAATCAAGCTTAGTTCTCTTTTCTTTGGGAACTAAGGCATAACAGATGGATCCAAAAACTCGAAGATGTTTAACTTTAGGTTTGAAACCAAACCAAGCTTCATAAGGGGTGATTCCTTCTAAAGAAGCAGTTGGAGATCTGTTTCTTAGATAGACAACTGTATAGATTGCTTCTGCCCAATATGTTGGACTTAACCCTTTGAAAGTTAACATGGATCTTGCCATGCCTAACAATGTGCGATTCATCCTTTCTACGACTCCATTTTGCTGAGGAGTGTAAACATTTGTAAGATGACTTCTGATGCCATTTTCACTACAATAGGTTTTGAATTCATTTGAATTGAATTCTCCCCCATTATCTGTCCTGAGAGTACCTATCTTTTCTTTGGCTTCATTTTCAACAAGTTGTCGAAAATTTTTAAATTTCTCAAATGCTTCTGACTTGTTTTTCAAGAAGTAAACCCAGGTCATTCTACTGAAATCATCAATAAATAGCAAGAAATATTTGCAACCACCTAATGAAGGTTGTAGTGGACCACACACATCACTGTGAACTAGTTGCAACAACCTGTTTGCATGCCAAGTACTTGTTGGAAAACTTTCTCGACTTTGTTTGCCATAAATGCAGGCTTCACATTTAGCATTTTCTTTGTTGAAAGTCAGAAGTCCTTTAACCATCCCTTGTTTTTGAAAGTGAGAAAGACTGTCAAAATTCAAATGTCCATATCTTACATGCCATAATCTTATAGGTGAAATTCCTGTAGTAACTGCCCCTGCAAAATCAGAATGCTTTGGAATAACTGTCCCTTTCATCCTTAACAGTTTTCCGTCTTCATATCCTGTCATCACTATTTGGAAGTTCTGTTTGACTGAATTAATCTTAAATAAGCCATATTCCATAATTATTTGATGTCCTGCTTGTCAAATCATGACCAAGGACAACATATTTGTCTTAAAGGTGGGAACATACCACACATTGGAAATCAATTTTTCTCCAATGTCAGGGAGAAAAACTTTGACTGCACCTTTTCCATAAGGCGTATGTTTGGTATCGTCTGCTAGAAAGATGGAATTAAGATGGCACTCTTGAAAATTCCAAAATAAATCTCGTCTACAGGTCATGTGCTGAGTTGCTCTTGAATCCAAAATCCAAGCATCTTCATAATCACTCTTAATATAAGAGGAAATTTGGATTGCTGGTGAAGAAGTGAAGACATATTTTGAGTCATTATCATCTTGATCTTGATTATTTGCAAATTGTGCTGAAGGCTATTGAAACTTAGAAATTTTATTGATAGATGTGCAACAATCTGAAGCATAGTGACCAACTCTGTTACATCGCCTGCAAACAATTTGACTCAAATCGGTGCCTCTTCCTTGAAACTGTCCTTTGCCTTGAGACTGTCCTCAACCTCTACTTTGTCCTCTGTTTTGAGATTGTCCTCTCCCTGGATTCTGTCCTGGGCCTTGCTGAGATCCTCTGTTTTGATTGTTGCCTCTTCCTTGAGAATTGTTTCTGCCTAAATTGGAGCCTCTGTTGGAGTTGTTTCCTCTGTGTTGACTGCGACCATGACCTTGCGTTGCTTGATTTTGATTAAAATTACCTTTGCCTTTGTTTTTGGAATTGTTAGCTGAGGAGTTGCTAGTATTGGCTTCTGTGAGAAAAACATCTTCACCAACTTTCTTTTTCTTCCCAAAAGTTTTATCATGTTGAGTCAACATTTCGTAGAGCTCATCAAAATTTAGCTTTTCTAACTTTCCAGTGAGTTGTAGAGTTTCTAAAAAATGTGTGTAAGAAGAAGGAAGCCTAGCAATTAAAATTGTGACCATAAAACTATCATCAACAACTTGAAAACTAGCATTAACAATTTCCTGCTTAATATTCTTAAGTCTGGAGATGTATTCAAGAATATCTCCTTCTTCAGTCAATTTTTGATGCAACAATTTTAATTGTAGGTCAACTCTTTTTGATTGAGGCTGAGTATCAAACAACTCTTTAAAATTTCTCAAAGCAGACCAAGCATCTTTAGCATTTTCGATATGGACATACATTTCATCATTGACAAAGGATTTAATGCGAGCTAATGCTTTGGCATTTTTAACTTCCCATTTTGCTAGTGCAGCTGCATCTGTAGGTTTATTTGGCTTTACATCTCCATCACAAATATCATGCCATAGTTCATTATAAACAAGAGTGCTTTCGATGAGGCGTTGCCATGTTTTGTAAGATTTTGAGCCTTCAAGCTTGTCGGAATCAGAAAAGAAATTAATCAACTTAGACATTGTAGTGTTAAGATTTCACACCACAAATCAAGCTCCTAAAAATATCAAGATGCGCTACACAAAAGCAACACACGACACAAAAAAAACGAACTATCGGGGCTTGGCCTTGACCCTCGAATAGTCATCAAAACAAGAGAAAATTGACTGAGCTTTTCACTTGGCTCTAGTCAATTTCTCAAATATTTACAAGGAAACTTTCAAAATTTGATTTTTACAATAGTGCTCTTGCAAAATCTGGTAAAAAAAAGTTACCCCCCCTCAAAGTAAAATTACTTTGAGTCACACTATCACTCCATAAACAAATTACAAAGCACAAATCTCCTTATTACTCCAAAAAATTACAATACCCTTATTAATCCAAAAAAAAACTATTACAATATTATTAAAAAAAAAATCTACTTATTCCTCCAAACACAAAGTTCCACCTTATCGCTCCAATTATGATTTAAAAATCACAATTAAAAAAATTAACTCCAATTACAATATGAATAATTGACTTCAATGGAACATTGCAAAAACTAAATGCTTTTGGTAAAAAAAATATTGAATGTTTTTTTTTTTTGTGGATCTTGGCCGTAGCTTACCAAGCTTCCGCCAATTGAATGAAAACCGCAGGCTCATCAGCGAAGGAAAATAACGCTTTATAAAGGTGGGTTCAATGCTGGTTCAAAGGCAACTTCCAATTAAACACTAGCTGAATGCTGGTTTTTAAAACGTGGAAGTGCAGAATTGATGCCACAACCAAGTGCAGAATTGATGCCACAAAAACGCTGAATCGATTCCACAACCAAGTGCATAATCGATGCCAATTAAACGCCACCAATCGATGCCAATTAAACGCTGGTTCGGTGCCAATCGATGCCTCTTAATGTTGAATCAATGCTGGTTCTTAATGCTGGAAGCAGAATCGATGGTAAATGTTCTTTGGACAAACCTCTGCATAAACCTTTAGAAACATGCAAAATGCTGGCTCAACGCTAGTTGTATGGTTTTTTCATGGCTGGTTCATAAGCTTGGAACGTTGGTTTCAGAAGCGTAGATTAAATTTACATAACGCTGGTTTCAACGCTTTCAACACAACTTCCTTGTTCTACACTCGTTTTCTCCTTTTCCGCTCGACCTCATTTCTGCATTTCATTGCTTTGCCCTGTAATATTTTGCTGATCACTTCAACGGAGTTGAGTTTTCCATGACCTGTTAGAGTTGGAATCTCCTCCTCACAACATTACCATGGATCTGATACCACATGAAAGTGCAAGGGTGTCCTTAGACACACAACTTTATTGATCAAGCAAAAAAATTACATAGAAAATTACAGGAGTTTACACACGTAAACTCACACTCTCACATTCTCTCATTACACATTACAATGAAAATAGGAAACTAACCTATTTATAAGCTCTTTGCTCTAACTTAATCTAGTTATGGATCACTTGGAAAATAAACAAGTGTCCATTTACAATAAATGAGCTTCTAACCAAACTACTAACTTTACTCCTAACTTAGAGCCTAGGAAACGACTCTTTTCTAGAGTCCTAATTTTTAATAACAAATTTCTAATTCTAAATATCTCAAAGATTTATTAAATATTATAGAATAATTATTAATTTAATATCTTAAATTAATAATTATTTAATTCAAACTTAATATCCTCTGATAATATTTATTTTTGGATCATCTAACAAGTCAATGCAGAGAAACTTGACAATTGGATCAGACAGTTGGAAGTTTACTTGAGGATGCAGAACATTCATGAAGACGACACCAAGATTCAGTTAGCCTCTCTAAGAATGTAAGGAGCAGCATTGGTATGGTGGGAAGCCAAGACCAAGGATGAAATTAAAAAACATGGTAAGATCACTTTATCATGGGCTGAATTTATTTCCACAATTAAACAACAATTTTATCCATTAGCTCATTTACAAAAGGCTATCATGAATTGGCAAAGTTTTAGACAAATTAAAGAACAAAGTGTTCAAGAATACACTCAAGAGTTTAGAAGAAGGGCTTTACTACTTGGAATTGATTTGCATAGTCAATATACCTTGCTGAAATATATAGGTGGTTTACACAATTACCTTATACATACTATCCTTATGTTCAATCCTACTAGTCTAGACGAAGTTTGTGTGCAAGCTACACATTTAGAGGCTAGATGTAAACAATATTTTGATGGGAATATGGATAGTGAATTCAAAGGCAAAGGGAGGAAAATAAATGCAAAATCTAGGAAAGAAAAAGGAAAGTTATTTTGTAAAAACTGTTCCAAAACAAGCCACGATGAAGACCGTTGTTGGAAGCTTCATCTAGAGCTCAAACCATAGAAATTTAAAAACAATGATAAGGCCAAAGAAAAGGGAAAAACTATTGCAACTATTGAAAAAGAATTAGGTTCTGAATCAGGTGACAAAACTAAAATCATAGCCATGGTACTAAAGAACATAAAGGGAAAAGAGATTGTAAATGAAACAAATCCCAGTTCTAGCATGTTAAACTATCACATAGAAGCTCAAAATGAAAAGAGGAGGATAGAGCTGTTTCATGTGAGGATAATAGCCAAAAACACAAAGATAGACACACTATTTGATAGTGGGTCTCAAGCAAATCTCATCTCAGAAGAGTTAGTCAAGAAGCTGAAACTAGAGGCAATTCCACATCCAAAGCCATATCCACTTGGTTGGATTTGAAAGGATGCCAATTTACAAGTCTCAAGAAAGTGCATGTTGCGCTTCACCATAACAGCTCATTATGTTGATTGGGTTGAACTGGATGTAGTACCGCTTGAAATTACAGGTGTTGTGTTGGGTAGTCCATATTTATATGACAGAAAGGCAATCTTCCATCGCCATGAGAACAAATATCATCTGTTCAAGAATGGAAAAGAGTATATTGTGAGAGCACATCGGAAGAAGCTAGAATCTTCTTTAGTCCATGCAGGGCAATTGAAAAGGCTTGTCAATGCAAGTGAAATTCTGACTTTGTTGATGGTTAAGCAAAAATATTTTGTACATTCTCCTTTTCATGTTATTGCTGATGTGAATGATGATATGTTTCAGCCTGAAAGCAAGTCATCTTTTGAAGAATACAAGATGTTGTAGAAGGTGCCTTTGATGTCAATCAGTACAAAAAACAAAGTGTCGGTGCAGAGTGGTGCAAGAATCCAAAAGATGGAAATACATTCAAGCAAGGAGGACACAAAGTTCAACATGGGTCAATGCTGGTTTCAGAATGGTAGTTTGTTATGGCGAGAAAACTTGGTTGGGATTCGACACAAGTACATGGCTCATTCAGGAAAAATTCGCCATGAGGACAGTTTGAAAGGTGAATCTTATTTTTAGTCTTCATTGAAGTTTGACCATTGTAGAAACAATATTTATTTTGAAAAATATAGTTGCTGTTCTGCAAATTTCAAAAATTTGCATCATGACTTAGTCAATGTTAGCAACGGTCAGTCAATGGATTCAAGGAAAAATTTATCTTTTTATGAGAAGCTCAATTTGATGAAGTTAGGAAGATTTCAGTGGTTCAAGGTTGGAAGAGTGGAGAATCAGTCTCCTCATCTTCATTTTCTCTAATCAGAGAGATTTTGTGGGTCCAAAAGCTTCCCATTTGGGAGGTGTGATCAGGTGATCATGTCCTAAGTTGAAAAAATGCTCAAAATTGGAATTGCTCAAAATTGGTTGAAACCAGAATGACCGGATAGGCCTTGTCGATATGATCCTAGTGCCATGAATGGCGCTCAAATCCGAAATTGTATGTGAAAGTTATGCAGGTTTGAAGTTTACAATATCTTTCAAAAACTGAGTTTGACCAGAGTTGACTTGACTTCGAAAATTATTAAAAAAAAGAATATTCTGGGAATATTGCTAGGAATATTATAGGAATATTCCTTGGAATATTCCTCGAAATATTCCCTACTGGCTTATCACATGGTGACAAATGGAAGCTTTTCATTCGATTTTTGGTTGACTGTGTATGTTTCGAACCAGTCATGCACTGCCACGTGGCAGGCCGAGAGGCCGCCACATGGCCCCCTGGTCATAGAAATGGTGGCTATGAAAATTTTGTTGTGAACCAACATAATTGAACATGCGACCTGTCTTGCACAAAGTCCGTGGCTAACCGTTGTGCCACACGGTTACGACTTAACATGTTTCAAAGTCAAATTGTAATTGTTGTTACAAATTGTATGGAGCAGAAAACAAAAGGGGATAGACCCTTAGGGATAATCTGACCCATGTGCCTCAACACTATGACCAAGGGCTCTCAAACAGAGGAGTAAACGGTTAAAACAACCGTTACATGTGCCAGCCCTTGGGGTTAAAGTTAATGCCACATAAAATTGTTTCGGTTAACATTAATGCAAACAGTTCCACCAGCGGTTTGGGAGGAGGTCCATGTGACCCCGCCAACTGTCTAACATTTAATACCAGCTAACCGCCTGGCTAAACTGGAGCACGCCACCAAATCCAGCTGGTTTTGGCCAAATTTTCGGAGTTAACTGCAGTCATTCCAACTCTGGTGGAGCTTTTTTTGGCAAAACTGGAAAAATATTGTTTTGATCATAACTTCTCGATTACTGAACCTTTTTGGAAAATTTTTTAGTCAATTTCGACTACTTTGAGCATTCCAGAGCCATTGGAATAGGTTGTAGAGCCAAAAGAGTTGATCTTTAGGTATTTTTACTTCAGGGAAGCTTGGAGAGCCATCAGGGCTTAAAGGGTGTTGGAGCTGTTTTGGGCTATGTTTAACCATTTGAGGTGAAAGAAAAGCCAATTTATATTGATTTCTACATTATGAATTCAATTTTACAGCTGGTTTGGTCTTTTTAGGCCTTATTTTCACTATATTACCAATTTTGAGCATCATAATATATCAAGGACCCATTGGGAGCCTTGGACCTAGCAGATGTAGCCTAGGAGGGGTGAACTGCCTCATCATGTTGCTGTGTGTTTATGGTGAAATCATTCTGCTATGTTATTTAGATTAAATTTGTTAAATAGTAAATTTAAACAACACTCCTTCACATGTAAATTCATAAACAATTACCAAGAATACTTTGTTTTACTTGCAAGACCTTTCAAACACTTTGCACACTTAATTTAATGGAAATGAATACTTTGAACAGCAGTAAAAATACTTTCATTTTCAGATCAGCTACAGAGGAAGTAGCTGTGTTTCATCCAATTCATTTATTTGCTGAATCTTCTAATCTGGGCCTCCGTTAAATCCAACCCCACTTCCTGGGCTGTTATTAGGGTCTTTATTTCGAATTTGATAGGAAAAATTGGTTGCTTAAAAAATACCATATGGTATGGAGAATATCTAGTGGTGTTTCACCATGTTGTGCGGTAAGCCCACAAAGCCTCCAGTAGTCTAGTAGCCCAGTCCCGACAGTGTGTTGAGACTGTTTTAGTGAGAATTGCCTCCAGGAATTTGTTGGTGCTTTCGACCTGCCCGTTTGCCTACGGGTGGTAGGGAGAGATGACTCTATGGACGGCGTGGTGGTTCTTCAGAGTGGCTGTAATTTTATTTCCCACAAACTATGCCCCTCCATCAGTTATCACTTCCCGAGGTAAGCCATATCGCACAAATAGCTCAAAAATAAAATTGATCACAGATTCTTCCATAGCTCTTGATAAAACCATTGTTTCTACCCACTTCGTCACATAATCTGTAGCAACCAGAATGTAGGTATTCTGATTTGATGGTGGGTTGAATGGCCTAATGAAGTCTAGTGCCCATCGTTCAAAATGTTCACTACTAGCTATGGATGTAATGGTATTTCGTCAACTTGGCTTGGGCGGCCCATTCTTTGGCAAATATCGCAGGCTTGGACATATTTCTTGGCATATTTAAAAATTGTGGGCCAATAATAGCCCATTTACAATACTTTGTACCTCGTTCTGCGATCTACAAAATGGCCACCACACGGTTCATCACGACAGGCCCATAGGATGTCATAAATCTCATCTTCTCAGATGCATTTGCGTATGTGCATATCAACTCCTGTATGAAAAAGATATCCACTGATCCAGGAGAATCTAGCACTACGCTGGACAATCAGCTTCCGTTCCTATGATGTCAAGTGTCTTGGCAGCTTCCCTACTGCAAGATAATTTAATACATCTGCGTACCATGGCATTTTTACTGCTACAACGAACAAATGCTCATCTGGGAACTGATCGTCCACTGCTAGTGAGTCGTCTGTCTTTGGAACTCTTGACAAGAAATATACAACTATGTTCTCCTTCCTTGGGTGGTCTTTGATAGTTATGTCAAAATCTTGTAAAAGCAACAACCAACAAGTCACTCTTCCATTTGTAATAGGTTTATTGGCTAAATATCTAGTGGAAGTGTGATCCATGTACATGAATACCCTATAGCCAGTTATATAATGTATAAATTTATTAATAGCATAAATGATAGCCAAAAACTCCTTTTTGGTCACTGTATAGTTTAATTCTGCAAGAGTGAGATTCTTGCTGATATAATAAATAACATAGGGATTTTTATCTTCTTCTTGAGTGAGAACTACCCCTATCGCTATATCGGATGCATATGAGGAAATATGAAAGGGAAGCTCCCAATTGGGTCTGCGTAAGATTGGTGTAGTCGAGACCAATTTCTTTAAATATGAAAAAACAATATCACATTTATCAGACCAATGGAATTCAACATTTGCAGTTAATGCATACATGGGTGCAACAATTTTTGAGAAATTATTTATAAATCTACGATAGTACCCTGCATATCGAAGAAAACTATGTACCTCTGTCTGCGTACAAGGCATGGCTAATAAAAGGATTACCTCTATATTTGCCGGATCTGCCTGTATTTCAGCTGTAGTGATGTAGTGCCCTAGGATTACTCCTTTGGTCATCATCATGTGACATTTTTCATTTCTCAAACACAATCTGGTAGCAATACATTGTTCCAATACTTTTTCTAGTGTTTCCAGTGCTTGATCAAAATCATTTTCATATGGGGTAAAGTCATCCATCTAAATTTCGAGTCCTTCATTTATTAAATCAGAAAAAATGCTGAGTATGGCTCTCTAAAATTTTGTTGGGGAATTGCATAACCCAAATGGAAATAACCTATGGGAAAATGTACCCCATGGGTAGGTAAAGGTTGTTTTATTCTGGTCTTTAGGGGCTATCTAGATTTGATTATAACCAATGAACCCAACAAGGAAGGTGAAGAACCACTTCCCTGTCAATGTATCAAGGACCTGATCAATAAAAGGGAGGGGGAAGTGATATTTATGTGTTTATTTATTTAGTTCTCTGTAATCCAAAAAGATTCACCATTTCCCATTCTTCTTAGGAACAAATACTAAAGGAGAGACCCATTTACTGTCCGAAATAGGATAGACGAAGTCTACATCGATCATATTTTGCAATTCATCTTTTACAATGTCATTTAGATGCGAGTTTAATCTCTGTTGAGGCTGTCGAATAGGTCGAGAATCCTTGTCATTATAAATATGATGTGTGCATAGTGGAGGATCTATACCCTTCATGTCTGGGTAGTCCCAAGCAAATGCTCCCTTATATTTCCATAAATCCTTAATGAGATTTTGTTGTTGGTTACTATCCAGACTGCCATTGATATTTACAACCTATCCTGGTTCAATTTCAATTGGTATGCTATTATGAATAACAGTCGTGGGTATGTTCTGATTATCAATGTCTACTAAGGAGTCTTCTTGTGCTTCATTATCAAGAACTTCCTTTAACATTTGGCATTTTAAATTTTCAGAAGTAGGTGGTTGATTCATGAAGTTATTATTTACATCATCATCAATTTGATCTTTGAATTCGAGGGCTTCAACTATAGTCAGCGGTGATCGGATGTTTTGTTCCCAGTATGTATGTGGTTTTTTATGAATATTTACAGTGGGAAGATTTGGTTTGGTAGGTGGGTATATGACAATATTTTTTATGGCATCACCTCTAGCAATGGTCATGCTTCCTGCCCGACAACCTATGTAAGCGTCGGTTGTTGCTAACCAAGGTCGTCCCAGTATCACATGGTTCCCATCTAACCTACTTTTTGGGTTAATAACTAAAAATTTTTCCAGATATTCCCATGAGTCCATAGAAACCAGGATGTCCTATAATATCCCTTCTAGTTTGATAACAGATCTGTCAACAAGTTCCAACAAGGTGTATGTAAGTTATAACGTTATTATGCCTAATTTCTTGCAACTTTCCGTGGTTAAGATGTTGATGGCTGCCCCTAAGTCAACCAATGTGTTCAAAAAGGAGTGGCCAGAAGTTTGTACCATTACTATGGGGTTCCCTGGATCCTCATATTTTACTGGTGTTTCTTTACCCAAAATTAATTCTGACAGTTTTCCCACTACATGAACAATTGGTACAATTTTTTCTTTCCTCACCTGTTTCTTTCTGCTCAGCTCTTTAATTTTCTTGGCATAGATAGAATGTCTTGGATAGCCTGCAGAAGAGGAATTTTTATGAAAATGTTTTTTCAATTCCCCTAGGAGATCAAAATTAGAAGATACTATTGGTTTAGGCAATGTTAATCTCTCAGGAAATGGAGGGGAGGAAATAATAAGTTTTCAGTGTCCCTTTGGTCAACTGTGTCCCTCGCTTGCTTTACCTCTGTTTCAATCCTAGTTGATTATTTAGGTGTTGTCGTAATTTCAGATTCAAGTTGTGGTGGGGTCATATCTTATGTAGGTATGATAACACGTCTTTATCTCAGCCTAAGTTTATTGCATTTCTTTTGTTCAGTCTTGGGGTTTGAATTTTCAACAATTTGGATTAGCTGAACGAACCTGTTATTGGGATTAGGATTGGGTTGAGCTGGCTGTTGAGGATGCATGATAGGCTGCAGATTGTGTTGGAATGGGTATGGAGCTGGTAAGGTAGGTTGATTCTAAGCCCCTATCCCCATCGGTAGATTTGTCATTCCCAGGGGTCGTTGCCAATTTTGAGACCAATTTGTGTTCTGCAAAGTGGACGCAGGCCACTGGGACTGATAGGGATTGTTTTGCTAGAAAGGGGGAGAACAAGGAAAAATTAGCCAATTATTACATTAAGAGGGTTGTGTTGGCCAAGAAGGCATAGGAAATGATTGATATGGCAAAGTAGAAAAGGGTGATTGGTTCTGCCAAGTTGTTGTAGGGTTCTGTTGGTTAAATTTTGGAGAAGAAAAGAACTGAGGTAGGTCTTGTGGCATACCTGGTTGTGCTTGCCACTGTCGATGTTGGCTCATTAGATAGACTGGTTCTATCTCTTCTTCTGCCTCTTTAAAAACCACTTTCAACCCCGGAAGTGAAGGGAAATGGTCAGTGGCGTGGTCCTTGGTACAAATACCACACGTCTGGACCATGTCTAATGGACATTCTCGTTTGCTATGCTTCTTCCGACATCATGGACAAAAAACAACCAAGTTTTGTTCTGCTATAGCTTGCTTCTGCTTGGCTTGTAGGATATCTAACTGTGTTGTTAGGGTTCCCAAGATATCAGTTTTAAAATCTTCTAAAATATTACCAAATTCTGCTCTGGTCACGTTGCCACTGAACTCTTTATATTTCCTTGTAGCTGATTCTCGCCCGGTTGGCCTGCTTCACGTACTACCTTGAGAACACCTGATGTGCAATGCAATGATGTTATCATATTATTCTTGATATATGTCCCCTTTTCCCATTATATTAAGTGTTTTTACCCATTATTCTTTCATTCCCTTAATCATTGTTGCTTTTAAGATATCTTTAGACAATGTAGTATATGGAGATCTCTACAAATTATATTGAAATCTTTCAACGTATTCTTCTAGTGTCTCATTGTCCCTTGTAGACATATTGAATATTTTGTCTTTTAATTCTCGAGTTCGACAGTAGTCTTGATATTTATTAAGAAAATAGTTTTTCATTTGATCCCAACTGTGAATGGTTCCACCACCGAGCCCCATAAACCAACGTAATGTTGTCCCTTTCAAAGTAAAGGGGAATAATTTCAGTTTCTAAGGGTCAGTGGTGTAGTCATATCCCCTACATAGGAAATCAAATTCATATAAGAATGCATCTAGATCTTCCGTGGTCAACCCATGGAAGGTGGGGATATTTTGTAATGGAATAGATTTCATAGGGGCATTTGCCACTGGATCAACAATGTGATACTCCAGTGTTGATGTCTGCCTTTGGTTTTGGTTGTTTTCCATTTGATAAAAAATATGCCAATAATCTTCAGGGATTTCTTGTTATGGGTGAACAATCTGAGTGAATTAAGGAGTGGATTTAGAGGAAGCCTTACAACACTTCCCTGATCTGGGATGCCGAGTGTTTCTATCTCAACCACTCTCTCAGGGGATTCAGGATCTGGAGTTTTTACTTGTGCTACACTGGTAGTTTCTCCCCCTCCTTCTTGCAAATTGCAATAATTTCCCTCTCTTGAAGGGCCAGGACTTACATGCTCAGTAGTCTGAAGGATTTGTTCAGGCCCTTCTGTTTCACTATGAATCTTGGTGTGGGCTGCATATGGTGAGGCTGTTGCCTGAGGGAGTGTAGTAGGAATCTCAGTAGGAATGGTTCTGGGTCCTACATATGCCTAGGATTCAGCTTTCTTAATGATTTCGTCTATATATGTTGTTCTACCAAGGATCACCAGTCCTTGGAGTTTTGTGGCTTTAAGCGGGGAATTTTGATCTAGTTCTATCTTTTTCTTCCTAGTCATAAAACAAGAACACCTATCCTATTAAATTCTGCACAATTGATGAGAAGCGGTCTGGAGAGAAAGCATTGTTCTTGATGGTACACAGGTTCTTACATCTCGTTTTCAATACCTAATTCTTTCACAGAAAAAGAAGAAAGAAATAAAGGACATCACTTTTAAACACTCTCCCCGGCAACGACGCCAAAATGTTGCGTCATAAAGGTGTCTATTTTAAAGGTAACCTCAATTATTTTCATTAATATTCAACCCAGGGCAAGTATTGTTATTTCAAGAATGTAAGCACAGTATATGTAAATGACATTAGGGAACAAATACTCTAAATTGTCACAACTAGGATTTTCTATTCTCGAAGTTCAATCAAATCAACTTGGAAGTGAATTATGAAATGCTTCTGATTCTCCAAGGGAGCTAACTCTGTTCTAAGCCTATGTAGAAATAACTACTTAAGACTGAAAATGGTAAACTGCAATTGAACAACACGCCCTGAGGAATTGAACAACAACTTTAGCGAATTGAACAACAAGTCTAATAAAATTAAATAGCAACCAATTATTCTAGATTTTGCAATGGAATTCTCTTTTAATCAACTTATAACATCCTTCTGAATTTAACATCAACCAAATGCTCATAATGATGATAAAATGATCAACGTGAACTATATGTAGAATTGAACAACAATCAATTGTTGGAACTAAACTAACAATTGTAAAAGCTTTGAATTCAGATAAAAGAACATGAATGATAAAATAGTCTAGTAAGAAGGAAGATATAATATTTCTTGTTCGCAATAACCAATTCAAATGATATATTATGAAACGCAACTGATAATCTTGAAACAAAAATTCTGTAAATAAACGTAAAGCACAGACGTAGCAGAAGAACCCCAAGGGCTGGTTCAAAAGCCACTAGAAGCCTACTACTAAGGAATAATCAGAAGTTGTCTATTCCAAAAATGCCAAATTATTCATTAATTCACCGAGAAATACATTAGTACAAAACTTGACAATTCTGTCTGAGTACATTTATTACAGAAAGATTAAATTACAGGAACTATTTTTCTTGTTCATTCTTCGGCCTTTTATAACTTAAAGGTACATTCAGGAGTAGTAACGGGTCTTTCTCATTATGGCACCCTGCTACTTCGTTGCTATCGAATGAATGTTCCAAGCATGGCCGTATCTTTGCATCTTCCGCTGATTCGTAAGAGCCACTATGATTCCGTTTGTCTTCCTTGTCAGTTTTCTTTTGGTTATCAACAATTCGGCTGCTTTGCTTCCTTGTCAATAAAGATAGTGACAAGTCAGTTCTTACGTTATTAAACACTCCTGTTATTATAGATACCTAACATGACCATCTCCTTCAAAAATGTGTTATCGTCAACGCTTGAGTATTTCTATATGCTTATGTATAAAATTCTCATCTTCCCATGTGGAATGTTTAGCAGGTAAGTTCTTCCACTTAATGATATATTATGAAATTAATCAATTCCGTAACTATCAAGTTCTTGTTTCCATGATTGCTTTAGGCTCAAATATGGTTTTTATTTCCTCGTCAAGTTCTGGAAACACTGTTTGAATTGGGAGCTTCTCAATGATAACCTTCTTTAAGCATGAAACATGTAAAACTGGGTGTACTTGAGAAGATGCAGGAAATTCCAATTTGTATGCCATAGTACCATTCTTTTGAAACACCTTATAAGGACCATAGTTCTTGGGTGATAATTTATTATCCTTCTTAGCTTGATCGAGGGACATTTTTTTCTATGGTTGTAGCCATAAAAATACCTAGTCACCTACATTAAAACTTCTTTCATTGTGATGCTGATCTCCTTGTTGTTTCATTCGATTTTGTGCAAGAGTGAGGTTATCATTTAAGACTTGTAGAACTTGTTGTTGAGGCTCGGTGTGATATTCCACAACTTGAACCTTAGAATTTTATCTTAAATATGATGTGATGGATAGTGGATGATATCCATAAAGTTCCATAAATTGGGGTCATTTTTGCTGCACTGTGGAAGGAATTTTTATACCACCATTAAGTTAGAGCTAACTACTTGACCCATTGTGTTTGTTTATTAGATACAAAGAAATGAAGATATCCTTCCAAACATTTTTTCAATATCTCAGTTTTCCCGTCAGATTGAGGATGATAGGATGAGCTATGAGCTAATTGAGTACCAAGCAAAGAAAATAATTCTGTCCAAAAATTTCTAGTGAAAATGGTACCCCTGTCACTTTCGAAAATATTTTGGTCTTTTTAATTGTTTCCATAAATGCAGTAGCAATTTTACTAGCTTTAAAAGGATGAGATAATGCACAAAAGTGTGCATACTTGGTAATTCTATCAACTACCACCATGATGACACTCTTTCCTTCAAACTTGGGTAAACCTGTGATAAAATCCTTTGAGACCTCCTCCCAATGTTGACTTGGAATGGCTAAAGGTTGTAACAAACCCGTGGTCTTAATTCTCTCAAATTTATTTTGTTGGAAAACCAAACATTTTGCCATAAACTTCTAAATATCATATTTAAGGCCATCCCAAAAAAAATACTTCTTTACCTTATGGTAATTTTTTAAAAATCTTGAGTGCCCTCCTAACGGGGAGGTTTGCAATTCCAAAAGAATATTTTTCTTGAGTTGGGAATTATTACAAATATATAAGAAATATTTGTACCATAATGAATCATTTTCCCAGCTAAATATATCAGATGTATTGGGATCTTGTTGCAACTTTTGAATGAGTTTCCATGTAATATTCTCATTTTAGCACACAACTAAATGGAATATTAAAATTTTGTTTTTATCACCTAGCAGCTAAATAAATGGGTAAGGAAGCCAATGCTTATTAAAAACATGAATAAAATCCCTCAAATGTGAAAGGGGATGGTCATAAGAGCTGGATTTCACACCCTTATGTGTGAAAGAGGACATTTTCATGGAGACAAGGTCAAGTTTGACCAAGTCAACAACGTTGGGAGAGGAGGTGGAGGGCACTTGGATAGACAACGCAGTATGAATGGGAAGAGGATTATTTGGTGGAGGAAACCCTAATGAGTGGGACCTATGGAGAGAGAGATTTCACTTGTTTAAAAGGAGGGCAAGGCAACCATTATTATTCATGATTTAGATTATATATTTCTTTGTCTTTTTAGACTTGTGCATTCTCCTGCTGTTTAGCAGAGTTGCAATGCTGCTTAGCACAAGGATTTCCTCTTTAGGAATATTTCTCCTTTCTTGAGAGGCCTCTTGAAGGATTTGTACTGATTTTCCTCACATCCAGGCTTGAGGCCAAGCATCCTCCTTTAGCTGCAACATTATTTCTGAAGCAGAATAATGTTGTGTTGCAGGGTGTTGCAGTGAGGGTTCACAACACCACTTCCATCACTTGTTTTTTAGAGGAGGAGTCTCTCTTTCCTTTGGGAGATCATTTTGGACGCCCTTGGAGCTTATTGCAGATCTCAACATTGGGCTAACTCATTCCCTTGCACCTACATCGCAATTTCCTTCTGTGACTGCGTTATTTCTAGTGAGCATTTGCAGTGGGGCTTTCGCAGATTGTTTGGAGGGTGAGATCTTTAGTGATAGGATCAGAATTTCACTTGAGAGATCCATTGGAGGAGGTATTTTCATCAGATGCAACATCTTTAGCCTTCTCCAGTCATTTCCAGTTCTTGAGTTTCAGCTGCTACCCTGCAACTTCGACATTTTGCAGTTTTGCATATTTCAGCCAATCCTTCCAGTATTGTCTTGAGGTAGTGATTCAGAGCATAGATGTTCACTCCAAATATTGTAGGAGCCATGTATATGCAAATATATGATGTTTTACACTTCCTGTAGCAGTGCTCCATCCATGATTGTGCAGTTATTGTTCATAGGCACTCTGCCATGTAGCAATATTCCACTTTTAGAATGTGTATTGATGGGAGGCTTGTTTGCCTTGATCCTTTGAGTTTTATTGCTATTATTTGATGCTGATTCATAATAAAATGGCTCTATGGTTTCCATACATTTTGGTATGATTTTTATTCACTGCTATTTCTAGTTTATGTCTATGTATTGCTGGATCTCCACATTTGGAATATCTTAATATATTCCCAGTAGTGTAGAATTTCCCTATTTTGGGATATTACATTCCAAAACTCTTCGTCATTCTTCCATTCATCCCTTTCTGCATTTATCGAATTAGCTTGCATAATAGAAATGGTACAAAGTAACGCTTCCACATCCTCATCCTTTCTTGAGAGTGCATCCACAACAAAATTTTTCTTCCCTTTTTTGTAGATGATTTCAAAGTCATAACCCAACATCTTTGTGACCCTTTTTTTCTTCTCCTCTGAAGATAATATTTGTTCCAAAAATTATTTAAGCCTATCATGATTTGTTTTTACCTTAAAGTGCCTTCCCATTAGGTAAGGTATCCATTTTTTTAGTGCATGTAGTATTGCCAACATTTCCTTATAAATAGGTTTGTGTAAATACTTTCTTTTGATTGGATGACTTTAAAAAGAAATGGGTTTTCATTCTTGCATTAAATAATATTGATTCCATTTCCTAAGGCATCACATTCCATAATAATTTTTTTTGTGAAGTATGGCATAACTAATACTGGTGCTTGGCACATCATCTCTTGAATATGTTTAAAGGCCTTAGTTTCTTCTAGAGTCCAAGAAAATGCATCTTTCTTTAGTAATGTTGTTATAGGTGCTTCTATTATCCCACAATTGTTCACAAACTTGGAGGATTGGGTCCATGAGTACCAGGGGCAGATTGGTTGGGATTGCCTCTCCGCCTTCTTTGAGAGGAAGGGGGATTAGTCACGCCCTGCTGTGCAAATACTTGCCCTGGAGGGGGCTGTAGTTGCTGTTGCGGGGTTGGGGGAGGCAAGGGAGGTGGAAGTGCATATGCTGAAGGAGCTGGCGCACCAGGCTGCGGATAAGGGTAATGGTTAGGTTGGGCAACATTGAGGTAAGCAGGAGGTTGGGAAAAATGATGAGGCATGCCGTATCCTGGATACATGCTACCTGGAGGGGGAAAAGTGCTAGAGGTGCTGGCCCCTCCTTGAGGGAGACCATAGCCCATAGGAGGTTGAGCATACGGATGAGAAAGGGCTCCAACGATACTGTCGGCGGAATGAGATGCCCCCGGGGCGTTAGCGCCGTCGGGCCTGGGGAGGTCAGGAAGGACAGTATAAACATAACCAGATTGAGCGTAGATCAGGTCATATTTCAAGGCTATCTGGAGGGCAGCTTATTTTGTTTGAGGGAAATGGGAGGCGACATCTTTGCCAATGGGAGCTAAGAGAGTGCGGAGGAACCAGTCCATATAAACCCAATCTTCGAAGGGGGGAGCTCGACATAAGCTTCGTCTTCTTCGCCATTCCTGAACATGGGTAGAAAGGCGAGTTGAAGAGGTTTGCTTAAAGGAAGTCAAGAGCTCCGTACCAGTATCATATCAGAGAGGGAGCTGGAAATAAGATAGAAAGGCTTGGGCAATGGTCGCAAAGGTGGTATGGGAAGAGGTGGCTTGGTCAACATACCATTTAGAAGCTTCACCGGTAAGCGTGCGTTGGAACAACCGCAGATGGATGGAGTCATCGGTAATGGAATTGGAGGAACACCACATGTGGAAAAATCGGACATGGTTGGTTGGATCTTCTCCAGAAAGGCCTTCGAACTTAGGGATGTCGGAGGGGAGCTTGGTTGGCATGGCAGGCCAACCAACATCGTGGCGGATAGGGTCATTGATCAACTGATTGAAATCGGGGAGGCTGAGGCCTGCGATGTACGACAGCAAGGGGGCAGCTGAGGTAGTTCCTGTGGCGGTTCCGCTAGTAGTAGTTCGACATTGAACGGGTTACCGTAGCGTTGAGCCTTTTGAACCGGACTGTAGTGAAGGTGGCGAGCCGAAGTAAAGAGGGCTTGATGAATCGAAGAGAGTCGAGTGTGGACTAGGAGGAGGGCGGCTGGGCTGTGGCCCAGGCAGGCAGGTCGATCAACAAGCGAGGTGAAGGCCGAAAGTCGCATTGGGTGCACAGCAGGGCGCAATGGTGACAACACAAACAACGAGAAGAACAATGACGAAACAAGGCGGTGTGGGGGTCAGTGATTACAATGTGAAAACGAGGGCATAAAGGTGCGTTAATTGATTTTAAAGTGTTTAGCCGGTATGAACGGTTCTTCTTCACTTAGGGTGAGTGTGTGGCGTGCGTTAATTTTAATTTTTAAACCCTTTTCGTTTTGAGAGCAAGAGAAAAAATGTGCTGCGTAACTGAAAATAATGCTACAAAAACAGTATATAATGCTGAAATAACAGAAAATTAACAGCTACTATTGCATCGATTCAACCCAAAAACGCGGGTCTCTCAAAAATAATCTAGAAAAGGGAAAAAATCTAGTCAAAACACACTAAAATAATGCCAATATATCTAGGGTTGAAAGGGACAGGGATCTAAAGGGAAAAGCTACTGAAAAGAGGTGCAGATCACAGCCAAGAGACAGAGGCAAGGTGGCTAGAAAAAAGGAGGAAATCAACAAAAAGCAGAAGGGGCAAGGAGGAGGCCCTAAAGGGAGGTCCAAACAAAACTACAAAAGGTAATTTGAAAGGAAGAAGAGCTGATTTAAAGGGATCTGAAAAGGAGGGATCTGACCTGAAAAAGAAATGGCTGAAAACTCTGAAAATTTAGACACTTACAACAGCTAAAACTCTTCCACAAAAAGTGGAGGGTACTGAGGCCCTAGGGGGCTAGATTCCCACTTAGTTGAGTAAAAAGAGCAATAATAGGTCTAAATGGGCGGAGACGGAGGTTAGACAACCCTGACAGAGGTTCAGAGAAAACCCAGAAAAATTTCAGAAAAATTCCAGAAAAAAGTCCAGGTCGCAGTTTTTGACCTGTTTTTCGCTCAGGTAGCAGTTTTTGGGCTGTTTTCCGCTTCCCAGGTCGTAGATAATGGGCTAAAAAGTGCGACCTGGAGTCCAGGTCAGAGTTTCTGGGCCGAAAAGTTTGACCTGAAGCTCCGAGTGTCCCGGCGGCAGATTTCCGAAAAAGTTGCCGTCTCAGTTGCGGTTGATGTCTGTCACCTACGCAATAGGGCCAGAAACACGCGGAAGTTAGAAATTTTAATGTTTTATGGTTTTATAGGTGAAAAACAACAGGAAAATAGAAAAAAAAAAAAAACTGAAAAGAAACCCTAGGGTCTGAAGTAGCTGGATATGCAGGAATATGAAAAACGACAGTGGTCGTAATTCAAAACCCGTGTGGAGTCGCTAGTTGTTAGTATGAATATTTTGTCGAAGTGTACGAAAAAAGACCACTTTAGCTACGCATAACTAATAGCCCTAACATCAAATGTGGCTGTCAATATCTTCAGATCTGTAGTTAGTTGATCAAGACAAGAGCTGCAAAAAACCAGATCTATGCATAGAAAGACATTAAGCAGTAAAAAGAAGGGTTTGCTCCATATATCCAATAGACAAGACAAGAAAATTTTTTTGAAATAATTTTTTGTATTAAGGGCACCTGGGAGGAAAACAAGAAGATGTTTCCTATTCTCCTCAATGGGAAGGGTTCTTGGAAGTCCTCAGCACTTTAGATCTAGCATTTCTCTCTCCTGTTGGTGTAGAAAAACCATACAAAGAATAGAACTCAAAGGGAGCTCACACAGAAAATAGTGGAAAAATGTGACCAAATGTATAGATCTAGAGTGATCTAATAGGCAACAAAAGGTGAAGAATGGTAGGAAAAACCCTCCTATTTATAACAAAATATTGGGTCATTCTAGATCTTGGTGCATGATTAAAATAACATTAACCAAATCTAGATCCACCTTTTATGGAATATTTTATTATATTTGTTGGAGGGAAAATGTATTTGACTTGGGTCAAATCCATTTATTTGTAAGTAATAAATAAATAAATGATTTATTTATCATTTTAAGGAAGTGGTTGGATGATAATCAAATAAATAATGATTTATTTAATTATTTATGGGTGATTTAGTCATATTTAACAAGGAATATTATTTAAATAAGATTTAAATAATTATTCCTAGAAAATAATAGGATAAATAAATATTTATCTAATTAATTTCTTTGTTTTGGGTTAAACATGACCCGGAAAATCAAACAAATATAGGTTTGTTTAATATTTCCTTTTGGGGTTTCCTGTTTAGACCATAAACAACCTAATAAATGTGTTTTATTAAGTTATTTTACATAGTGAAGGCAATTTTACTTAGGGTAAAATTGGTCTTACATGGTGTACTTGGGTCCATCTAATGATAGTGGGTTAGATGACCAAAAAATGGTGTAACAAGTGGTACCCTGGCAAGTCTGTTCGGGCAAGGTTTGATCACACCTTTGAGTGTTACACGTTAGCAAGTATCTACGTAGGTTGACTAACCTCAGAGCCCATCTAGAAACTGGGGTCCCTATGCGCAGAATCACCCTACTCCAATACTTCCCTGAGTGAAGAATACCGGTCCTTGCATAGGTGCTCCGTGTAGTGTTACTGGCAGTGCTCCTAGCCTGCATTCCATGGGAATATTAGGTTCAAAAGGCTTCTGACTATCACCTACGTCCTCCTGGCAAGGCAGGTTTCTTTCCATGGTAGAGATGCGATGAAAATTCCTGATGGTTTGAAGACATCGAAGCATCGAGACCTCGTGTAACTGACCTTGCCAATTTTTCAGCTCCTCATCAGAGTTAAAAAAAAGATTCATTGTCCTTTTCCCAGCAAAGCATTTGTTCATCTGTGGGGCAAACCCAATCTTCATCCTGCGCAGTTAATTTATAAATGTGATCTAATTCCTCCTTCTCATAGGCTGGCTCTGTATACCGCGCACCCTCTGCTGGATCTAGTGTTACTATAACACGAGTACCTTTTTTTTCAAACACCATGCTGCGCTTCTTGAGATTGATGACACCCCCCATGTCTATTGCCCAGTCCAGTCCGAGGAGCATAGGGTATGGGTCCGTGTCTTCCACAATTTCTATGACTTCAAAATCAGCTAGGACCCTTACCCCTGTGATGTTAACCATGACTTTTGGTAACCTACCCAGAGGGATGATATTTTTTTGATTTTTCATTCGCAGTTGGATGGTGGACCATTCCAATTTTGGCTCTCCCATTCGTTGCCATGTATTCTTTGGTAGGACGTTCACATCCAATCCAAGATCTAAGATAACCTGATCCATCTCATAGTCACCGATCTGTGCAGTTAATAGCATCTCTCTTCCGGTGCATTTCTTATAGCTGTATAGTTTGTGTACATCCTTGGTTTTAGGGATCAAGTTGGGCCAAGCTGTGCAGGTATTCAGTAGTGCTTGGAGATTAATGACGGCTTGTGGATTCCTTAGTAATTTCAGACACACCTTAAAAAAGGGCTCAACTCCTTCTATCTAAGGTTGCGCGGGGGCTACCAGTGGTGCTTATTCCTTGAAATATACTCCTTCCCGAGAGGCAAGCTCTTCTTTGGCTCCCTAGGTGACCAGCCTGCTACGTGTCATGACTTTTACACTTGGATCCACCTTCCTTAGCTCAGTTTTAACTCTTTTTACATTCTGCGTGGGGGTGGGATGCTTTTCCTGCATCTTGGCTATTAAAATTGGGCAGTCCTCTACCCCATGATCCAGCTGCCTAGAATATTTGCATGATGGATTAGTGGCATTTGGGCATTCTCTGGAAAAGTGCCCTATTTCTCCACGGTTAGAACAGATTAGCTGCCCATGTCCTCATCCTGCACTTCCTCCTCAACCTCCTTTGCCTCGGGCCGGTGATCCTCCAAAGTGCGCAGAAAGTCTCGAAGATGTAGGGTCCGATTGTACCCTATATAAGTTTCCATGATCCATCATTAAGTCATAAGTATGATAGATCTGCTCATCATGTCCCATTGATTGGCAGAATTGGCACCATTGTTGCTTTAGTTCTGGGACATACACACCTAGCCAAGGGAAATGGTTCATATCATGTAGTCCTACTACCTGACAATCATCACACCATAATGCAGGTCCGCTTGAACCTGGTCATAAATGGACAGGTTCCCTACTTGCCCCTGGGCATATCGGACTAGGTCCTCCTGCGTGCATATAATCCGTCAACAGAGGGTACTGATCCTTCATATGGCCAGTCACCCGGCATCGTATGCACCAGAGATCTGCATAGCTATCCTTTCCTCGCTCTTTTTGCTGGTTCTGTATCTCCATATGCATAGCCCCAAGTTGTTCCTAGATTTGTTGTACACCTGCTGACGTATCCTCCCGGGGTGTAGCTTCTAGTTTTATAGCAACTTCCACATTTTTCTCCTGTGACTCAAAGCTATGATGACTCATCGGCGTGCGCAGGTGAGGTAACAACATAGTGATGAACCACTCTGTATGTTGTCTATCATCATATTAGAACTCTCCTTCCCTGATCGCCTTCTTCAATCGCTAATCAGCCTCCCATACTAACTCAGACGCACCTTGTTTGAAGTCCTTTACTTCCGCTACCAGCTGGGAATAAGATTTTGGCTTTCGGAATTATTGCTTCAGAGCACCTTTGATATGTTTAATGGATGCGTTCCAATTTTGGGCAATGCATCGCATATACTAGTCCAGGGCTCTGTCTTCGAATGTTAAAGATAGCTGCACCTTCTTTATTGTGTCACTCGCCACATTTTGCGCAGTCCAGACGGAGTCTGCCATGAACCAAAATTGATCCATATCCTCATCTCCTACCCCCTTGAAGGTATGAAATTTCAGATGCACAGATCGCTATCTAGGGGAGGTGGTGGTATGGGTGAATTCTTACCTCTAGGTGGCAGTGTAGCTGGGGGATCTTGCACAACTGGTTCTTGCAGTAGATTATAGGTGGATCTCCCTCTATCAAGGTTGGTTCGATAGTACTTCCTACTTCGTGTTGTGTTTTCACCCAAAGTAGTGCTCATTCACCTCCGCGTTAGATCTCCCCTATTCGCTTGTCATTACCGATCCCTCTCTCAGACTTCTTCTAGTCCTGGCAACAGAACCATTTGTTGGCTTGAGGGGTCCTAACCCAAGTTCGGTGTGAAAGGTTTATCAACAAACCCCTATACTACTAGCCCTTTCAGCAGTGACCTGCTTGCACAGGTCAAACTCTCACCCGAAGTAGTATGGGTGGGTGCTGGAACCAGGTTTCCGCACCCTGAGAAAGGATGAGTAAGGCAAGCAGAGCTGTGCTAGGTCCCGTGATTCACAGGTTATCTTGTACTGTGCAGAGTTAATTAAGTCTCTATTTTCATCCACGTGCACTAGATCTATAGTTATATGCTTGTTATAACATCAATACAGTAGTACATAAACTGGAACATAACAGATCTAGATCCCAAAATTGCAGTACATAGATCTTTCGCAGCTAAAAGACAGAAAATGCACAATACAATAATTATCAGTAATTCACACAAAAGTACTCACAGGTTCAATTCTCTAACAATCTTTCACGTTCATTCATTCATCAATTTTTCCTTACAATTCCCTTCCCAACCTGCGCACATAGCAGCAGGGTCTGCACATAGCTGGACTTGGATCTTCGCACACACAGCCAGTAGGAGTCCTTCCCCCAAAACCCAAACAGATATCTTAAACCACTATCTGCATCAATAGCTCATCATTTCTTATCCTTTACAATAAAAAATGCATCTCTATTTATAACAATCTAGCATAGACTTTCCTATGGCCTGCAACCCATGGTTTCCGGACCCCTAGTTTACCCTTTCACCTATTACAATTCTTTTGGGGCTTTGACCCACCCCAAAACCCTGTAATAGACTAAATATAATAAAAAATATTCAAAATGGACCAGTTTCGCAGCTTGTTAGGAGACCTCGTTCCAAAAAAATTGAACCAAAGAAATAACACACATGTAAACCTTCTTTTCCATGCATCTCTCCCCCTAATGTCATTCACTTCTTTCCAAAAAGGAAGTTGATTATGTGGACCTAATTGTCATCAAATTCTTATGTTGTTGGCATGTTCTTCTCTTGAGGCTATGCACCTCTCATTCACTTCTCCAGTCCTTTTATAAATAGATTGTATAGGAGACTTTCATCCCTACTCTGAATCTGAGGAGGAGGATACTGAATTCAATCTCTTATTTCTGACTATATTTGTCTTTGGAACAAATACCTTGTCTTCATTTATGATCCCTTTCTCTATAAACTTTCCAATGCCTTCTTCTATAATTTTGCATCTTTTTGAGGGAAATATAACTACGTGTCCTATATCAATCATTTGACCCACACTTGAGAAGTTTTTTCTTTAGCCCTTCAACCAATAATACATCGGTCCTTATGTATTTTTAACATCAAGATCAAATCTACCTTTTCCTAGCACCTTAACGAGTGCACTATTTCCAAGAGAAATAAATCTACTTTGCCAATGCACCCTAGGTATTCTTGAGAGAGATAAATATATGTTTATCTCTATACATGTGATGAGAGCATCCACTATCTATTTACCAATGATTTTGTTCTTCTATTGTGCATAGAGCAAGGCCACACTTCTATTGTTGCTAGTTTGTTTTCTTCCAAGTTTTCATATGAAGGCTACTAATGGAGATATATTCTTATGGGATTTTTAAAAATGTATATGTGTTCATTTAATGTCTTATTGTCTGAAATTTATAAGCAAATTATTTGTCTTTCTACTACATTCTTTTGCCACATGTATGAATTTATTACATGTATAGAACCTTATGCGACCAGATTAGGGGAGAAAAGAGTCATAGTACTTCTGTTTCATGTTCATTTCCTTTTTATATGGTATAAAATATATAGCATTATGACCAAATAATTTTCATGTAAGAAATATCCTCGAAAGAAACATGGGTACCTAGGAACTGATGATCTTCTTGTGGAGAGACTGTTTGCTTGAGGTGTAAACAATCTACTTATGTAATCTACTGCAATGTGACTAAAATTGTGACTAGTAAAACATTCAATATCATCGATTAAGGGAGATAATGAATTGTTGTTTCTTATTTTGATTTCAACATTTTTTCCATAATTATTCTTAGGAGAAAATATTGGTTGCTAGTTTTGCTACCTTTTTTATTATTTATTAGGATTTTCAAAATTTTCTTTATTGTCTTTGAAATTGCGTGTATATGCTTGTGAGTTGGATTCTCCCTCCACAATTTCACAAAAAACCAAGGCCTGATTTAATGCAGGGATACCTTTGATTGCTAATAATATTGTCCAATATCTTGGTATTGTCATGAAATCTCCATTTTTTGTCCTTTTATGTTTATTTATGTCTTAATGAGATTACCTTTGTTTCTAATTTATCACAATTATCCTCTTTTTATCTTATATGATATCTTATTTCCTTTTAAATTTGTATTTCCTCTTCCAATTATGTCCTTAACTCGATAATTTCCTTTTTAATCCAATTTTATTTTTCTTCAAATACTTGAAGTAGCACCTTATTTCATTCATTTTACTTTTCTAGATTAGACTTTAGAGAGATGATGTTAGATTCAAGTCCTTCACAATGTATTTTCCCTTTTTAAGTTTTTCAGTCACTAGTGTAGTGTTTTTTGATTCATCATGATCATTGTTTTCATATGCTGCAACTTGACCTTGACATTGTCAATCCTTTTCAATGCAGAAATAAGTTTTATTCTAAGTTTGAATTCATTATCTAACCTTTCTTATTTTAAATCTCCAACACCATCTGATATTATGGAATTTGTTTCATAACCCCACTCATTTTGTTATAGGCTACAAGTTTCTTCTTTAGATACATTGAATGTTTGGAAGGTAAGATTACTTTTCAATTTAGCTAACGGATAAATTGCATCCTTTCTTTCACTTTCATGGATGGCTTGTAGATTATCCCATATCTCCATTGTGGATTCATAGTGCATAAATTTCTCAAGTTTTGAATCAAGTATGCCACAATAGGTTTCATTTATTTCCTAATGATAAATCTACAATTCTTGATTTGATGAAGGAGTTTTCATATATACATTACACACTAATTGCCAAATGTCAGATCGTAAGTGATATTAATATAAACATCATGTTGTCTTTCCATGCCTAATAGTGTGCATCATTGAGTAGAATCATACTTTGGTTATCCATAGTTACAGACATGAATTGTTGCCCTAATAATTTACCTTTATCAATAATTGTATGATAGTGCCACTACATGTGATACCTTGTGTGTACTATCACAGTTCTCTAGAATATAATTCCTCCTTTGAATTGTCTTATTCTTGTGCTTCCTTTCCATAATCCATTAGATATCCTTCCAGTTATTAAACTGATTCTTGAAGGACTTGGCTTTGATACAAATTTTTAGAAATATTGTGGGGGGTGTTGATGAGCCCCTGTGTTGCAACAAAAATTCTACAACTCCCAAAGCTACTAACTTAAATTATCAAGTCGAGGTTCGTACAAGCTTAAGAGTGGTCAAAAAATTGTATGTGCAGTGGACATCTTAATCTTCCTTGTATGACTCCCTTTGATGCACGTGAAATCAGGAAATGAAACAAATCCAAATGAGAAAATATCTAAGTAAGTCATCAATATAAGTTGCAAAAGGTAAATAAAAATAAGTAAACATATTCTACTTTTGTTGGAAAGTAAATCACAAAAAGGAAATATGTTATGTTTGCAAAAATGTAAATGAAAATGAAAATGAAGAAAATCTAATCTATCTTACTAGGAAAAAAATATAATTAAAGGAAATATACTCTAGTTTGTAGGAAATAAAAGTCCTGTATTACTTTTGTAAGCCTAGGAAAGTACACTTTTCTTAAAGTAAATTGTGGAAAACAAATCTAGACTAATTGTAGAAATAAACATTCGAGAAGAAAATAATGTAGCAGTTAAATGGTGACTTAACCAATCCTCAGAACAAACAAAGAGGTCTTAGAGCAATCATATGATATAAATCTACTTTTTTCTGGGAATTTGGAGTGAATATGGGAAGGGAAGGTCTAGAAAACAAACTGTTATAGGATTGCTACAAGATAGTTGTTTCTTGATTTAGCTTGAAAAATGCTCAAAAAAATAAAATTGAAAGGAGATGGGGTATTTTTTTTTTTATTACAATTTCTTGGGATTCAAATAAATATTTAACCACTTAAAAAAAACCTTGCTAACATGTGTTAAAATTATCAGAAAATTACTATAAAAATCAGAAATGCTGGAATTAGTGAGCTAGTTAACCTACCAAATGCTTAACTTGAACAAGTGAAAATGCTATGGTTTAATTTTTTATGTTAAGTAGAATTATGTTAGGAGTCAATCCAAGTGGAACCAACTCAAAATATTTTCTTTGACACGTGCTAAAATTCAACAGAATGTTACTACTAAAAACGAGAATGTTTAAAGCAATGAACTAGTGAGATGATCTAAGTACACAAATGCCTAAGATAATCAAGTGAAAATGTTGTGGGTTAATTTTTTTTATTAATTTGAATAATTTTAAGCTTCAATACAAGTGGAATTAACTTGAAATAATCTCATTAACACGTGCTAAAATTTAGCAGAAAATTGCAACTATTCTGCTACATGATACTTCCAGAAATTTTAGAATTGTGAATTAGTAAACCAATGCAAGAAGCTCAACGATGAATATGAATTTGAAAAGATTATATGAAGATGCATGATACTTGTAACTATTTAAATGATTTTCAAAAACACTTATTTAAATAATTTAACAAATCTAACATACAACAAGTGAAACATGAATATTAAGTGAAGAAATAGGAAATGCAAGAAGAAGAAGTGCAAGTGAATAAGAACTGTAAAGAAGATAAATAAATTGTACAACAAGGCTCTAAGGCTCCTGGGATGGAAAATACGAAGGATACTTAGAGTCCTATTAAGCAAACCAAGCTTTAGAAGCTAAATATGACACCAAACTTCATTATTAGATTCAATCCAAGTACATCCTTGCTAAAAATGAAAAAGAGAGTTAAGTGCCAAGTTTTCTTCACAAGAAGACTAAGAAAATCATGCCCCTAGAGGAAGATTCGAATGTATACTTATAAAAATTGATGGGAGAGCATCCTCCTTGAAAGAGACAGATTTCCCCTCCAAAATCCCTTAAAAAGTGGATCTGGTTCCCAATAGTAGGAATCTTCATTAAATGTCTGGGAGCACATTCCTATATTTTCTCACTCACTAGATCTCGAGGTTTTATTAAATAATTTTATAATATCATGTTCATTTATTATTCAATATTGATACATCCTATAGTAGGGAGCATGTCCCTATATTGTATCATTCAAAATTTACTCAATATTCTACCAATATTCAACAAAAATAAATAATATTAGGCACATTATATGAAATTATCTCAAAACCTTCTTAATGAACATGTTATCACTTGATATGACAAGCTGGCTTGTGTCAACCTTCAACCAAGAGTAACTATTTCAAACCAAATTTTAACTGGAAGTTAGCCCTTCTAGTCTAAGAGTGTTCTCTCAAAAATACTTATAATATTATGTATAAGCTCAGTTATAGATGGGTAAATCTGAATCTTTGCATGATTTTGCAGGTGAAAGAAAGTGTGATAATCACCACCATTGGGAATGGAGTCAGTTAAAAGATAAATCAATTATAGAAAAACTTTATTTTGTGGAAACTGAGGCATTTTTGGTTGAAATGATGTGAAGTAAATATTTACAATCAATCACAACAAATTTGAAGGAAGTTGGAGTAATATTACAATGAATTCCAAGTAATCAAACAACCTATGAAAGCTGATAATAACATAAAAACATGATGGGATGGAATCAAACCAAAAATTGAATCTTAGGTTGAAAATAGAGTATTGTTGCAAATGTACTTCTTATAAACTGGATAAAATGTACAAAATATTTTATTTCTCATGCAGTCGACCCTTGTAGAGTCAAATTAATACTAATATATAGAGAGACACCCCCATCTGTCATTAATTACAAAATCTCCCACCTAGGGCTAGATTTGATCATCATGATAAGAGATCTAATCCTATTTGATTTACAAAAAATATTAGGGATTTTATGTTTTTATACAATCTAAATTCAAATAGGATTCTATCAATTTATGATCCCTCAAAATTTTAATTGTTGAACCTTATCGAATCCAACCAAATGTTGAGTTTGTTGAATGTGTTGATATGCTCCTGCCACGTGGATGTGTTGACATGGTTGACTTTACTCACTTATGTTCCTGGAAAATATGAGTTCTTTTGATGATGATGTGGATAACCCTGTGACCTATAACCCATATTATTTCTTTGTTGTCTGATGACAGATCAAAATTTATAACACATAAAAAGTGCTTTGACAGTTTTGTAGCAAAATTTGGTAGCAAGCCACAAAAACATTCTTCTAGTTTTTCTTTGATCTTTTTGTAAGTTCTGAAGTCTTCTCTTATGCATTTTAGCTAAATTCATAACATAGAAATCATTCATCTGAAAGTTTCACTTGAATTTTCATCAATGATATGCTACAACAATTTCGTAGTAAATGTTCGGCTTAAATATGGGGAATTGCTACGAAAGTTTGAATTTTCTGATTTTTTATTTTCTTATGACCTTTTCTACCTTCTTATCACTCCTTATAGTCACATGTTTGTTGCTGAAATAAGCATTTTAGCATAATATGGGGGAAAATGTGATAAATTTACCATACTCAAGAGGTGCTTGCTACTTTTGCTAAAAGCTTAAGGTTTCCTTTTGAGAATTCACCTTTGATCAAATCTACTTGAGTTTCCAATCCTCTAACTTGTTTTTGGTACTTACTTCTGTCTTCCTGTCACTATCTGTTCCTTTTTTACATATGCTTTAACGTCATGTGAAATGGTAGAGTTCTCTTAACCATTCTTCTGGATTTTTCTGCAACTTCATCATAGAAGTCTATCTACTTTGACACCTACTCCATAAACTCCTTACCTTATAGTTTGGATTCTGTCACTTCTTCTCTAGCCTCTCTCAATTGTTCTTATAAAACTTCTATCTGGATTTTTTTTTGGCATGAGTTATTTTCCTTGTCTTCTCTTTGCTAGCTCTACTTTTTTGAAGGGCAGTTCTGATATCTTTTCTGTTTATTACATTGATCTTGTTACATGCTTTCTTGGTTTGAAAATGAAACCATGTTCCTCTTATGTAAACTCAAGTTTATTAGCCCTCTTGTTATTTTTATGATTTCCTCTCTCTGTCTCTGACTTGTTTTTGCAACTTACTTCTCTATGTATATAACCACCTGTTCCTTTTGTACATATGCTTTAACATCATGTGCAATGGTAGAGTTATCTTCACCATTCTTCTGGATTTTTTTGCAACTTCATCATAGAAGTCTATCTGCTATAACACTTGCTCCATCAACTCCTTACCTTCTATTTTGGCTTCTATCACTTCTTCTATAGCATCTCTCAATTTTTCTTGTAAAAACTCTATCTATCTTGTTTCTTGCACGGGTTGTTTTCCTTGTCTTATCTTTGTTTCCTCTGCTTTTTCGAAGAGCACTTCTGACATATTTTCTGTTTGTTGTATTGATATTGTTACAAGATTTCTTGGTTTGAAAATGAAACCATGTTCCTCCTATGTAAGCTCAAGTTTCTTAGCCCTCTTTTCCTTTTTTTTGATTTCTAGTTTCTTTTTCACTTGTAAAGGCTGAAAAACTGGACTTTCTTCAAGTTGAACGACTTTTGGAATATCAACTAATTTACCTTTCCCTCTACTCTGATTTATAGTCATCCTTTTCCCTGTACTTGTGGAAGTATTTCCTATATGTTATTTTTCTGGTTCTTTCTCTTCCTTAGGAGTTTTGGACTAATATTTTGGAGTTTTTCTAGAAGGGGTAGCAACATCTAGCTCATAACCACTCAAGAACAAGAGAGTAAACCATTCTCTATTGAATTTATTCAACTCTTCTAAAAAAAGAAATTTTATGAGGCCATGATGAAAGAGATAAGTATTGCTATCATCGGGTTTAGCTTGGACTTTATCAACCATCTTCCCCAAACTTCTAGAAAGATAAAAAGGGATGTCTAGATCTTGTTTACCTGTAAATTGTAAGAGCAATATGAAGTGATACTTGTAAATGATATTGAACTTGCCTTCACATGTAAAATATTTCTAGATGAAAATAAAAAATTTGGAAAAATATTCTTTAAGGAAAACCCTATAAATGCCATTAGCCATGCCAATTCCTCTATATTCATCCTTGAGAAAATCATCATAGTTGAGTGACTGGAACTTCTGAACATTGAACCACATCTCACCAGTCCTGGGAATTTTTGTAGCACACGAAATGGTATCAAGGGAGACTAAAAAATTCAACATGCCCACCTTCATTTATGCTCCTATGAAATTCACAGAAAAATCCTTAGCAATCTATCCATGCAAACCCTGTAACTTTTGGCAAAAACGCAGGCATCCAACGCTGGCAAAATACTCACTGAAAACAGGGTGTTATTCCAAAATCCACATCTGTTGTCTCATAGCGTACCACAAAGTCTCCTTTGTATTTTTTATTATGTGCCATGGTTGAAACACGTAATGAGCTCCTTCTTTCCACCTGCAAAATCTCCTAATGACACCTAGACCTCTGTATGACAACAAAACCAACTCAAAATGAAAAAGAGAACTATGGATCGTGTTATTTGCAATGTGACATTTGGGGATCATGGATAAAGGTAAACTCTGACATATACTCATGATCCATCGAGAATATAACCCATGATTTAAAAAAAATGGACTATCACCAGCAACAAAAAGGTTTTGTAGTGGAACAGGTGGCAGAAGTGACATATTTGTTGCAGAAGTTTCGGGAACTTCCGTAGAAAACCCTTTGTTTTCATAACTGGACTTGCTATGAAATTTGACAAAAGTGGCTAAAAAATAATCATCAACAAGTGAGACCGACACAAATTATGATTTGGACTCCGAATCATATTGTGGACCACACTTAGACTCTTTTTTACTCTACACACTAACTAGGTGACCAAATTGACACTTTGTACATGTAATTGTATTTTGAGAAAATTTAAAAACCTATATAATATTGAAAATTAACTCCAAACAATATCTAAGTGTTATATAAGATAATATAACACATAATAGCTCAAAATTATGCCATAAAATGCAAATAGAGAGGTTACATGTGTTGAAGGATGGTCAGTCAGGCCTTAAATTTTATCTAATTTGGAGGCCCATCATATCCCATACTGAAAGTGTTGTTAATTCTCTGAGAAACTTACTAACCTAGTTGTACCTCATTCACGACCCTAATGGTCTCTCTCTTGTACAATTTTCAGTCCTTTCTCTTAATAAGATTTGTTGTAGGTTCTGCAAGGACAAGCATAAAACATAGCTTCTCTTTTCATGCATTTGTTTAATAGTATTTTCAAGCATAAAAAAATAACTTTTCTTTTTGCAGGTGAAATTTTTTAGCTTGTAGGGGAAAGTGGAATCATATCCATTGCATTCACATCATCTCCCTTTACACCCTCATTCAATCTTCTCTCATTCTTCTAAAGTACCTATGCAATAGAAAAATCACAGTTTTTCTAGAGACCATCATTTTTCCTTTTCCCCCATGTACAAGATGGGATCTTAAAGTTTTCTAGGCTTGGAAAGGTCTTCCACATCCTTTCCCAACATGTTGCTAACTTTTTCCACCATTTTTCATCCTCTGGAACCCAAATTCCTTCAGATGCAATCTTGTAGAAATATAGAGAAACATGTAGCATCTTGTAGTAGACATGTAGCATCTTGTAGCACATCACAAAATATATCATATCTTGACTAGAATTACACCTCATGCCTAATTCTTTCCTCTTACCTTTCTATAACATATTCTAGGCCTTGGACACAAGCTAGAAGATATCAGGGACCTCTTGGAAAGCCTCTTTTCATCACTGTGGTTTAGGTTCTATTTTGATGGTGAATGCCTTCTTTACTTTTGTTACCTTCTTCTCTTTTACGGAATTGAATATTTCCCAATGGCATTTGGATTTCTCCATTCTACTATTTGTGTCATAGCAAGTTTGATTAGGTCTTTCTTAGGCACTATTGTTTTAGCGTTTATGAAAATTTGTGCCTCTGCTTCTAGCTCTTCCTCGAATTTTTTATTTTGGATTATATCCCTCTTCTCCATCCTCTTTTTCTTCTTCATTAGGTTCTTTGTCTCCTTCTTAGATGTTGGCTCTTTATGGTTAAATCTACCTCCCATGTACCCTACTATAACTTCTTCAACATTTTCAAGAAAATCTCTCAATTGTTGTTTTTTGAGTAGCTTAAGGTTTCAAGGAAGAGTTGAGAGAGGCGGTGTTCTTATTCTGGCTGGAGGGAGAAAAATTACATGAAAAATTCAAAGCTTACTACCTTGTTTCGCTCAAACAAAAAATATTTTTTGAAATAAAGAAATTTAACTTTTAAGGGTTTCCTATAGGATGTTTGTACATTGAAGAAGAAATTAACAAAATTATATGACTCTTTTTGCATGGGAGGTGATGAAAACTAACTACTTAGCCCTCCCTAGGAGACTCCTTCATGGTTGTGGGGGTTTGGAGGAAAATTCACACCAATTTGAACCTTTTTTCACCTCTCGCCTCGATCCTGTAGCATTGTCTGCAATGTTGTAACCACATTCTATAATCATGTAGCAGTTTCCTATGATCTTATAGCACATGTTGTTTGACTCTATAGCTTCTCTCTAGCAACCGAGGGGATCCCTGGTCATGGCTAGGTTGACTCTCGAAGTCTTAATCTATTACTGTTTTAGGAATGACTTCTTGGTACAAATGAAATTCGAGCTTGTCCTTTTATTCCTTTTGTGGTTTCGTGGTGGGCTCAAATCATTGTATGAGCTAGTCCCCCTACCACTTTCGTAGCTTCTCAAACCCATTGGCCCACTCCTTGAAATAGTCACCCTTCTTTTTGTTGTTTTCCCCACGTTGCGTGAGAGAGGCACTTAACTTCACTTAACTATTCAAGGTCTGAGGAGACTGTTGTTAACCTTCACCCTACAAAACCTTCTCTCTTGTGCATCGACAATTTTTTTTTAACCATAATATGCTCAAGAGGAGAGATGAAGAAAAATGCATACATGTTCCTACCTGATGATCTCTAGATGCCTTGATGTCTACATGTTGCTTAAAAAATGGTGGTTGCTATTCTTACTTTTTGAGGTGCTATTTTCCATGCTAGTTTCTTTATGCTCTAATCGAAATTTTGAGAAAAATAGTTTTGTAGATATTTTTTGATAGGTGCATGACTGAGAAAATTAAAGTATGTTGATGCAGGTCCTTCAAATGGTGGATCAATATTATTTTTTTGGAGATGAATAATGATCCTGTAGAAGCTTCTCGAGAGTTGTGTGGCTTCCCAATATCACAAAGATTATCCTCAAATGCTTTAGCATGGCTAAGTCTTCACTCGGTTTTTTCCAAGTGTCTCCAACTGTGGTTTTGTATGGTTTGTTCAAGATGCTATAAGATTGGATTATTTCTTGTAGCAGTAACACAAGCCCCTCCAATACCACAATAATAATTATGAAATGCATTTTGATAGGGTATGATATTATAGAAATATTTTTCATTTCAATATTTCTATTAATTTGATATTTTTAGGTGTCTTAAGTTAATTTACATGTCAAATCATGAACGTTCATGACATTAGCAACATGACAACGGTCAAAAGGAAAATTGTTGTGGTTTTTCCAAGTGGTATTCTTTGGTATTTCAAGTTCAAAATTGTAATAATCACCATCAAAATCCTCTCTTAGCCACCATGGGAGGTTTTTGCATGTTTTCCTTTATCCAAGATCTCCCAGTTCGCCATTTCTTCCATCAGATGATCAATGTTGGGTCATGTCATGTGGATGGAGGTATGCTACACAACTGCGTTGTGCTTTTGCTACAACAAGAAGGTTTGAAGTTTGAAGTTTTTTGTATGGCCTAGAAGTTTTTTCATTAGTTTGAAATGTTTTATGGAGCATTCCATGTTATCCTAGTACCCTCAACATGTCATATGGTGTTTGGAGATAGTATAAGCTTGAAGCGTTGTGCTTCTGCATTGCGTTTTCACACAATCATTGTATTTTCACCATATCTATTACAACCTATATTGTTTTTCAAACAAATTTTTATAGTAGATACAAGGGGGTGATATAAATAAAATCACATAATTTCACGACAAAATTCTTCACTTTTTTCAAGAAATGAGGCACCATCATCTACAACCTTTTTTGTATTTTTGTGCAATCCGTGAATCTGATTTGGCTCAAATTTTTCATGGAGAAGGTATATGACTACATTAAATTTATGTTAAAAAGATAGCTCAATCTAGCTTACCATTTAGGAGATATTCGAAAAATATTTTTTATTTTTATTTTTTTGTTTTGTTGAATTAGGAGGTTGCGTAGCATCAGCACTGCCCTTTCACATAGTCAACTTAAAGAGTCGTTTATGACCAACTGGAGAGGAATTTTCAAACACCAAAATAGGTTTGTGCCACAAATGGGAAAAATAACAAAAAAATCTCTTGGGTTTTACACTTCTATCATGGTTTGGAAGGTATGAAACTATCTTTGAGGCCTATTTTTCAAAAAATAAAATTCTTTATTTTCCTTCCTATTTAACTCATTGTTTTTTGGCATACTTTTCTAATAGATGGAAAATAAGATTTGAAAAATAAAATAATTTTTTGTAAATAAATATCCAAATAAAAAAATCCTCTTTCATTTTTTTCACAAGTGTTATGGTTTTGGAATTACCGGTGTCACTTTGAGACCCAGTTTTCACAATTTCACCAAGCCAGATTTGGTGACAAAGTTCTAGAATTTTTTGAAATTGGACTTCGTGGACCTCCAAATTGGCATAATTGATTCGAAAATGATTTGGATGATGAAATTTGAAGAATTTTCTACCAAATCCCATGACTGTTTCTTCAGTTAGCATATTTTTGGTTAGTCAAAAACCAAACCCTAGTTAGTAGGATATGAGCAAATTTTCCAAATATTTTATTCCTAAAGCATTGTAACATCTTCCACCTTTGGGAAAAGGATGGATTTTGACCCCCTTTGACTTAGGAAGATCATATTGTATATAATTCATTAATATGAATTTATAAAGGGTTGGTTGGTCAGTGTGAAGAAGCAAGGATGCTATTTTTTATTTTGTATTAATTTCTCAAGTGAATAGAAGAAGGTAGCAGGAGTTTAACGAGGATTCTTGTGTTAGACATTTGTTGGTATTTTTTCCTCTGTGTTATAATTTTTATCTTATGGTTTCTATGGTTTAAACTTATGTCTTCATCCTTTAGCCTCAGAGTAAATATTGTAGAATTCACTGTTGTGCTATGTTTTATATAGGCAGAACATTTTATGTTTCTTTTCCTCTTAATGGAAATTTGAATTCATCGATGACTTGATTCTATGATTGTCATCCTCATGATTCTGTACTCACCCTCCCTACAACAAAATCAAGTTATATTATCAGCAAAACTTCCTATCCTTCCCTTCCTAAATCACTTTCACTATCCCTATTTAGTTGAAATCATTAGCTGAAACTAGTTATATGTTGAGTGGTATTTATTTTATTACCTACATTCAAAACAATAAACCAAATATGTTCTTCTAATCCTCATAACCAGCCTAAGATAAAAAATCCTTTAGTCATAAGGTTGGATGATAAAAAACCTATTGAGAGAGCCCTTGCAAGGCTTGAAGGGTTGAATCCTAGCCTAAAAGTGGTCTGTGGTTACCTTTGTAATCTTTTTTCAGCCTAAAGGAAATTATAGAGTGATAACACATTTGAAAACTCTAATAGTTCATGGTGAACTCATGGATAGGGACAAGAAACATTGGTGGCGGTGAAATTTGTGGAAGAAGGGGTGAAAATGGGGTTTTCCATGGACAAAGACGAATTTTTGGATAGAGAAGTGACTAAATGGTGTGGAGGATGGATGGTTGAGGTGTGGTAGACTTATTTTTTCATTCACCTAAGGAAAACATAAGATCTAACCCCTCTCTTTATGCCTCTCACAATCCTATAGCAAAATTGGGACAATCTTGTAGCACTACAAGTGAAAACTATAACATACTTGTTTAATGCATATCTCTCAAATGATAGGTTGGATTCACCTAATTTTTGTTTAGCATGTTTCCATCATCCTTATGCATCTCCCCATAAAAAATATTGGCCAATGGAAGCATGAATATCAAGAAAAATAGAAAATGGTTGTAGGTGATGGTGGAAAATTTCTTGAAAAGTATGCATTGGAATTTGCTGAATTTTTTTAAGAATGTTACCATCATCCTTATGAATCTTCCTATGAAATAGCTCGACAAAAAAATTCACGATTTTTGAGATAAAAAAATTTATATCCTTTTTTTTTTGACAATCCTATAACAATAAAAAACATTCATGTAGCACTTAAGGACAATGAGGAACATCGATAGGAAAGGCCTGGGAATGATGAGAAATAACATGGTGATGAGTGTGAGGATGAAAAGAGATGTATGGACTTTGTCTTATCCATGTTGGAGCATCTTGGCATAGAAGGTGGGAACTCAATGTCGATTTCCTTTGACTATATGTTTGCTTCCCTGATCAACTTTTTGTTTCTTGGGCATGTTGGAAAGACCCTGCATATATAAAAGAGAGGTACAACAAAATATTTTTTTTCCCTTTTTATTTTTCATATACATATATTTTTTATAGTCTTAATAGTTGCATCAATGAGGTTTACAACCAACAAGTTTTCCTAGGCGCCTCAAATGAGGTTTTCACCTAGGATCTTGTTTTTTTTCTTTCTATTTTTTCCAACCCATTGACTGCCTCATGGAGATTTTCAACCAGTGATCTAATATTAGGTACCTCGAAGGAGGTTTTCAGCTGATATTTTATTTTTTCTCTTATTTTATTTTTCCTCTTTTTTTTTTTTCCTATCTTACTCCAGTTAAAAAAAATCTCTTTCAAGTATAGGAATACTTCCAATGGAGCCATGTGCATAACAATATGACAAATAAAATCATGTGTAGGCTAAAATCATATGATTTGAAATGTACTTGAATATGAGAGAATAATTGCTTTGACTTTGATGATGCCAAACATTGTTGAAGACAATTGTGCTCCTCCTTAGTTATTGTCAGGAACCAAAGTTCAATATAGGTATGATGCCATTGGTTCTTTTGTTCATATAGATGCCCCAATATGTCTTCTTCTGTCATGAAATTTATATCTTCTACTATTTTTTGATTAGGCTATTGAACACATGGAGGATCTGATGATAAACATAATAGAAATTATTCAATCTCGGGCTCCAATGGTTTCTCTCCATCAAATGTAGTACATGACTCTTATAGATCTTCTCCTTCTGGATCTTTTTATTAAATGATAGCAAGAGAATATTTTTTTGCAACACTCTTTCGAATCCAAGATGAAGACCAAGAGGAGTTGATTGTAAATTGCATACCTCAACATTGTAAGTGGGTTGAGTTACATTATTTCTTGGGTTTGGAACTAGTTGTGCAGGTAGTTGAGCGAGAGTGTACCTTTGGAATGGTTGTGGTGGAGGTGGATGCTATGGATAAGATTGAGTTTGGTATGGAGGTGTTGCAGCGGCTAAAACCACCCTCCAAAATTCTTCCATTGCTTAGATTTTGGAGCCTAGAATTATTTTCATAGGAGCTTACCTTGCACTTCTACTAGGTATCTATGCTTTTACTGATGCTCATCTTTCATGTTTTCTTGTGTTTACTTTATTTTTAATTAGAAAAATGTTCTAAGTCACAAGCTAACCTCCTGTCTAAGTCATGCACAACAGTTCTGGGTGTGCCTCCAGAAACTGTGCAAATCATGGAACCAGTCTTGACCTTTAGGTTCAGAATTGTGTAGTCATGACTGGCAGTCAGCGTTGAGCTTGGAAATTGCACAGTCATGACAAGAAGCCCAACATTGATCCCATAAACTGCACAATCAGTCATTGGACTCATAAACTATGTAGTGCATTGAGCAACGAGTTTCCAGTTCCCCTAAATTGTGCAATCCTTCTCGGTGATTTGCATGAAAATTTTTCACGAAAAAATAAGAAATGAAAAAAAGAAAAAATCATCCCTAAAATTTAGGGTTCTATTTTTAGTAACTTGAAGGAAGCACACTTTCTATTTTTTGAAATTTCTGCCATGTGTTTCTTTTTCCTTGATTTGTAGCATGCATGCCATAAACCCTAATTTATTAAATCTATTTAATCAACACCCCTAGATCTCATTCTCACATTTGATCTTGGAGCTCTATCATTCTTGAGGAGATCAAGGAACCTTCAGTGTGATCGTTGTCACTTTTTTGGGTGAGTTTTGCATTTATCGCTTTTAGTCGTTGTTTCTGCCACTTTTTTCCATTTGGCTTGCATGAGTGTTGTTTTTCTTGTTTATTTACATGCATTATCGCATTTTAACTCACTTTAGATTTTAGAAGTGTTATTTCAAGTTTATTTTTATTTTCACAAGTGTCACATTGATTTCTTCATTTTTGCACTGATGGTGATCGTCGTTGCAGTGACTCTGCTCACTTATCTCGTTCACTTCTCGTTTGTTTGGTTTTTGCACTTGATTTTTCTTGTTCCATCAACACATATTCGTATTTGCACTCAAATCTTCACCATCTCTCATAGCTACTCTTTTTTCACACTTCCCATGGGAAAATTTTCCCTTGGCCATAATTCACTTTGCTAAGCTGGTATTGTGAAATCTAGAGGCTCAAGCTCAAAGCTTGGCCTCTGGAACTAAGAAATGTGCACTACAGGCTAGCCTCAATGTGAATTGTGCAGTGACATGCCTCAGCCATCATCCTTGGTCACTGAGACTGCACAATGCACAATGTTTCCCAGGTCACTGTCCAAGATGAACTACGCATTGTGCACTCTCAAGCCTCAATCTTCGACATTGATTGTCTAGACTGCACAGTGCATAGTTTCCTCAGCCAGTCAGGCCCTCTTCCCAGTGAAAATTATGCAATCCTTCTAGTCTGTATATTGGTTTTCTACATGAACATGCCTTGAAAGTAGTTTTTCTTATAATTGATATTTCCTTGTCATTAGTGTCTTTTCTGTCCCACAGGTACAAAAATTGTTGAGAATATCTCCCGTAGTCCCTTTCAAAATGGAATCCAAGAGAGTTTCCTTAAAGGAAACCATTGAAAGTAGTATGGGGAAGCATTTGAAAAATTTCCGGTGAACCTACTAGTTTATGAGGAAACTAGGTTGTTCATAGAGAAGGGATCAAAACTGACATGGAAGAAAATCAAAGATGATTTTACAAAGGAATTTTAGGAACACTTAGAGGACCAACAGGTGTATCTCAGCATTATGAAGTGAGCGCTTTACAATTTTAGGTGTAGGTATCTAGCCTTCCCATGTGTGAATGTGATTAGCTGGGTTGTCTTAAACATGGATGTGAAAACTATGACATTGAGCAACAGTAGTGGGAAAAAGCTTGCTACATTCCTAGCAGAAAATTTCAAACATATGTACCATGTTCTTGGGCCAGTGAAGAACATGGATTTATTGTTCTATGCCACTCATAGCTACAACAAGAGATATCATCAAGATCTAGGTGAAGGAGCCAACAAAGTTCAGATAGACACCCACCCACATGTACAAGAAAAAAACACTCAGGAAGTCTTATCATATTTTGGTCATACTAGCCTGGAGAACCTATGGCCAACCAGACACAGGGACCATTCCTAAGGGGTGGGCTATCTTGTTGAACCAAGTGGTGAACAAGGGGAAGTCATTGAACTGGTTAGATCTATTGGCTCATTAGTTGAGAGTCCTTTTCAAAAAATCTCGCAATCCACCCAAGGGATAGGAAGCATGCTTCTACATGTCTTCATACTTACTGGATGAAATCTATGCCCAAAATCAATTCCCTAGCATGAACTAGACATTGACACCGAGAGACACTGCCATACATATCTAATGCAAGCTACTCTCGGATTGCATTCATCGTGGATTCATGGAGAAACTTACTGATCACTTCATCATCCCACTTTATAGGTTCATATTTCAGGAGGACCCACCTTGCATTTCATGAGAAAATATGGAGGCAATATTAGAGATTGTAGATTGGTTTGCTTTACTAGATGACACATTGATGAGAGTATTCATCACACAAAAGTCACCACATCTTTTTCTGAGATATTCCACTGACAAACTTGTCATGCAAGAGGTATCTCATCATATCTCCACAGGGTTGTCAGCAATGATGCATAGGACGAAGAAGGAAACATGGCCAAAACTTCCTTTGTAGGTCATATTATATGAGATTAAGAATCTCAAAGACGTAGATGCTAAAGGGAAATCCATAGACAGATTTGAGGTCGACATAACGAGTTACAATTTGTATGATATGAGGGGAGTTTGCAAAGACCACTATGTGAGAGTATACTTCAACAAGGTCCGTGGGATATATTAGTGGCTGGAGGAGGAAGCATGGAATAACTGTTATAAGTCCTCTCGACCTCATGAGATGATTAGTACGATTGGAACTTCTCAATTTGTTATGAAAAGTGCAACAATTCTGGAATGAGGCAATGGTATGATGTAGGACAAAGGAAAGAGGAAGGTAGATGACAGTAAAAAAGAGGAACAAAGCTTGAAAATGAAAGAATGTCCTCTCAATAGGAAAGTAGCTTTGGAAATCAAAGAAAAGAGGGTACAAAGGCAACAGAGAGAAGAGTGGAGAAATAGAGAGAAGTAATCCTTAGAAGAGGCAGTGTAGAGAGCGTAGAGATCATAATAAGATTTGAAGGAAGAACATGAGCTTAGAATAATAGAACAAGAGGAGAGACAAAATCAAGAAGAATAAGAAGGGAAAGGTTCCATGGTAGAAGCGATGACACCTATACAGGTTTGTTGGGCTTCAAAATGTCATATAAATATCACTCATTACCATACATTTTTCACCTATGCTTCCATTATATCACTCATTATTCAGTACCATGTCACCTCATTTTCCCTATTATTCATCATTAATGGGTCTCATTTATATCTTCCAAATATTATTTATTTTCAAGCATTTTAAAGAGAAATTCTTGATTCAATATTAGAAAATAATATATTTTACTTCATATATGGAAAGTGGATTGTTTTTGTGACATGTGTAGGTTCCAAGGAAGCTTCCAAGACACCTTTATGTGGCCTTGAATGATCAATTTCGAATTTGATAAGATAAGCCTTATGGAGAAGATCAAGGAAAAAAAGGGGTTATGTGTCTAGATGGTTGAGAGATGTATGGAACTAAAGAGAGATTAGTGGATCATCATTATGAGTTTGTTATCTCATCCCATTGTATAAATAGGAGCACACTCTCCTCCATTTGTAATATTAGAGTTGGTTTGTACATTATGATGGAGATTTTGAAATAAAGAATTATACTTTGATTTTGTTTCTTCTACATTTGAGTCTCCTTTGAAGTGGTGTGCTTGTGGAGTTATGGAGGGCCCCCATGGTCTCACTTGCATGCTTATTTTAGGTATAATTTAATTTATATTTTTATTTCATTTCATCTTTTAAGTTTTTATTAGATGTTCTAATATTGAAGGAGATCCTAAAATTCATGTGTTCTTGTAAGAGAACCTTAGGACTTGATGAATGTTAGATCTAGGTTTGTTTCGATGTTCTAATATTGGAGGAGATCCTAAAATTCATGTGTTCTTGTAAGAGAACCTTAGGATCTTGACGAATGTTAGATCTAGGTTTGTTTAGTTGTTGGAAGAGATCTTGACAAATGTGTTCTTGTAAGGGAACTTTAAGGTCTCGGACAAATTAGGAGTCTTTCTAGACCTATAGGTGGCACTTCTAAGTTTACCTTCCCGGGTTGACATTAAATTGAACTCTGATTGACATCATCAATTAGACACCAAACATTTTGGAAAAAAGAAACTAATTAAAAATCAACAAACCCTAAACCCCCCAAAAAAAAAAAAAAAAAAAAAAAAAAAAAAAACTCAACTTAAATAATAAATTAAAAAATTTATGTTTTTTAGTTTGTTGTTAAAAAAAAAATAAAAAAAATCAACATAAATAATAAAAAATAAAAAATTTTGTGTCTTCATTTATTTATTACTTTTGATAAAAAATAATTAAAATTCAACAAATTAAAAATTTTATTTTTAATTTTGTTGTTTTAACAAAAAAATAAAAAAAATCAACACCCATCATTAAAAAAAATAAAAAAAAATAAAAAAACTTTTCCCTACATAAAATTCATAAAACCAACTATTTCTTCCCCAAAATTCATGAAATGACTAAATTGCATGAGGACATGCAATATTTTTAGTTAGGGGGAAATAAATGTATGTTGGGTTTTTAGAATTGTTATACAATCTGCTGCGCTTGTGCAAAGAGCTGGAACACAACTTCAAACAGGTAAAATTTTTACTTTTCATGGTTATTTCTTTAAGAATGGGTTGATATTAATATCATGATTAGGTCAATTTCAACACTTTGATTGTCCTTAATCTGTTTTATTTGGTATGAAATTTTTGCATAAGAATCATGAAGGAAATGGCCATTTCTTCTTGAACACACTTATGTTTTCTTTTTGCCAAGTTTTTTTTTCGCAGGTTACAGGTTAATCAAGTGATCAGTCAGGAGATTACTTTGTGCGCACAATTGGTCTTCAAATGACTAATTTCATGAGAAATTTTGAAGAACTAATCCATGATTATAAACAAAATTTCCAGAAAATTACAAGTTCTTGCAACTTCCTGTAACAGCTTAATGGTTTGACATGTTGCATGACAGATAACAAAATTCAAAGACATGAGGTTTGTTCCTAAATGTACAAGGATGGTGAAATATCTATCTAGACTTGCATTCGATGTCTACAGGAGGTTGGTCAATGCTGGTCAAACTCAGCTATTTTAGCAGAAAGTCTAGAATTAAAGAGCACATTTGCTATATTTAAGAGTTTGCATGCCATAATTCATTTCTTTCTAGCAAGAGTCATTATCCATTTCCCATTTACACTTCATTACATTTTCTCCATTCCTAACCCACCAATAAAAGCAAAGAAGTTTACTTACAAACTTCTTGCCATTTTCTATTTCCATTTCCTTTTTCCTAGCATTTTTTATTTCCCACCAATAAAACCATGCTTCTACATATCATTGAGTCAAAGTCCTAGAGTCTAACAATAAAAAAAAAAACACCTAGAGACTTGCATGCCTTAATGGCAAGTACTCTTGCCAATGAACAATGGAAGTACATTAATATTCCTTGTTTATTGGATCTTGTAGGTGACTCAACCACAAAAAATTTATTCGTACCTATAAAGATGTGTTATGCATATTGACTCCCATTGGAATCAATGGTGGGAGCTCTCGTTTTGGCTAGTGGCATTCATTAATGGCCTCTAAGTTAACAATTTCTTACTCTGTTAGACACCAGAACATTTATTCACATAGTAAGATTTGTGCTGTCGAGCATTGAAGACTTGAAGACCCATATTTTGTAATGAATGAAGAAAAATTCCTTTCATTTTTTTCAGTTTTTGATGTAAATGACTTGAGGACAAGTCAATAAATAAGGTTGGGGGGGAAATGTAACTTCTAAATTTTATATACCTTCTAAGCCTTATACATTTTCAGCCATATTCAACAGACTCATCAGATTCATTAGACTATCCAGCAGAAGATCCAACAGTAGATACAACAATACAGATCCATCTTTCATCCACAACTTGCAGAAGAAGCTTCAGATCCGAATTGCAACAACTGAACATGCATGATTCATCCAATTCTTTAGGTAAGTAAGGTATGATTTTTTCTAACCTTTAATCTTGAAATTCTTTTTAGATGCTAAAATGATGATATTTGGAAAATATTCCACTATTTCACTATGCCCTTTCTCATTAAAAATTTCCAAAAACCATCAATTTGGGGGGAATTGCACACTTCATTTCTTTCTCTCATTCATATTACATATTAACCCACATAGTCTTCCCACAATAAAAACTACTACAAAATGATGAGCATATTAAATGACTTCTTAAAATTGATTGATCTCAACAAATTAAATAATGATTGTAACACAAGAACCAATCATTAAAAAGAGATCTCAACAAATTAAATAATGATTGTAACACAAGAACCAATCATTCAAAGATGCAAATGCTTTGCAAAAATAAAAGTTATCAAAAAATGTGCAAAGTTAAAATGAAGTCCATGATTGAAAGATGGTTGTTACATAGGAACCAAACATCTTGTAATTCAATCAAAGGAAGCTCATCTAAGAATCAAATCAAATAAGTCATTGTAGTAGCTTGCATGAGGACATGCAAGAGCTTCAGTTGGGGGGTATGTTGGGCTTCAAAATGTCATACAAATATCACTCATTACCATACATTGTTCACCTATGCTTCCATTATATCACTCATTATTCACTACCATGTCACTTCATTTTCCCTATTATTCATCATTAATGGGTCTCATTTATATCTTACAAATATTATTTATTTTCAAGCATTTTTAAGAGAAATTCTTGATTAAATATTAGAAAATAATATATTTTACTTCATATATGGAAAGTGGATTGTTTTTGTGACATTTTTAGGTTCCAAGGAAGCTTCCAAGACACCTTTATGTGGCCTTGAATGATCAATTTCGAATTTGATAAGATAAGCCTCATGGAGAAGATCATGATCTCATGGAGAAGATCAAGGACAAAAAGGGGTTATGTGTCTAGATGGTTGAGGTATGTATGGATTTAAAGAGAGATTAGTGGATCATCATTATGAATTTGTTATCTCATCCCATTGTATAAATAGGAGTACAATCTCCTCCATTTGTAATCTTAGAGTTGATTTGTACATCATGATGGAGATTTTGAAATAAAGAATCATAATTTGATTTTTTTGCTTCTACATTTGAGTCTCCTTTGAAGTGGTGTGCATGTGGAGTTATGGAGGGCCCCCATGGTCTCACTTGCATGCTTATTTTAGGTATAATTTAATTTATATTGTTATTTCATTTCAGCTTTTAAGTTTTTGTTAGATGTTCTAATATTGAAGGAGATCCTAAAATTCATGTGTTCTTGTAAGATAACCTTAGGATCTTGATGAATGTTAGATCTAGGTTTGTTTAAATGTTCTAATATTGGAGGAGATCCTAAAATTCATGTGTTCTTGTAAGAGAACCTTAGGATCTTGACGAATGTTAGATCTAGGTTTGTTTAGTTGTTGGAAGAGATCTTGACGAATGTGTTCTTGTAAGGGAACTTTAAGATCTCAGACAAATTAGGAATCTTTCTAGACCTATAGGTAGCACTTCTAAGTTTACCTTCCCGGGTTGACATTAAATTGAACTCTGATTGACATCATCGATTAGACACCAAACAAGGTTGAAGAATAGATACATAATCAGCCAATAGTAGAAAGGGTGAGAGAATATATGCAAGAATGGGAGTTTTCTCAAAATATTGAAGATTTGATTGAAGTTGTAGACGTGGAAGTAGGACCAGACCCACAAAATGATGATGTTGACATAATGCCCAGTGCACCTCAGGCCACCATTCAGACTCCACTACCTTTAGTCATACAGCAAGCCCCGATCAAGGATGGGGGGGTAGTTCCCCTTGATGATGATCAGGTGATGGATGTGTACGATATTTCATTTGATGAACTACAAAAGAAGATTGTATAGGAATGGAGAAAGCACTTCCCGGATGATCATGCATAACCTGTTGTTAACACTGGGAAATCGTATAAACAAAAGACATAAAAAAATGTTAGCATAAGGTACAATTAAAGATTTTTAGAGAAGGAATACATTAGGAAAAGAAAAAAATTTAATTCTTCCTAAGGTTTAGGCAGAAATTTATGGATAGTGCACAAGCAACAAAGAATTTTGGCACATAGTGTGGCTATTCCTTTGATATCTGCATATAGTGTGACTATTCATTCGATAGCTGCACACAGCGTTACTATTCCTTCAATAGCCTCATGGTCTTGTATATGCAAAATGTCACCATCCGGGACCACTTGGCACACTTGGTTAGGAAGATTCCTTAGTACTACCAAGTACAATCATCTTTGGGCCACCTTGAGTCCTTAATGTAACACACAAAGGAATCGTACCTCCACTCTTATGTCACCATACATGTTGGGTGAAGAGAAGGAGGCATTATTTTAAAATGGTCTATAAAATCCAACCTTTGGAAGAAGAAGAAGAGACACATTGTTATGCTGGCCAAATTGCTCCATAGCAAACTGGCTTGTGTTGTCCAGCAACATGACAATTGGAAGGACTCAGCTGTTGGCCACCCAACATCTTAGTCGAAGAGAGAGGATTTCACCACATGTTTATCAATCTACCATCCTTTGAGAGGGAAGAGAGTCTTGCTAAGAACTTAATGGGAAGAGACCCCCTGGTCTTGGATGTTGGAGCTTCGTAGCTTGAAGGATCCACTACACGAGATTTAGCATTTTATCTTCTACTACTACCAACACCTAAGAAAGGGAGAAGCTCTCCATTGTTGAGATATTAGTGTGTTTTCTCTATTGAGTGTGTATCTTGTGCATGTTTTTTGTTTTTTTCATTGTTTATGTAGCATGCTATGTTTTATTTCTAACTTAGCTTATTACATGTTGAACTTGTTCCACTAAAATTTGAGAAACCATTTTGACTTGTGACTCTTATGTAGGTAAGTAGCCTCCCTACTAACCAAATTCTGTTTCATCCGCCCATGTGTCGAATACACTACCACAAGAATGATGACTCTATTGGATTTTTTTTTTTTGAGTTAATGGTTGTTGATGCAGATACTCCGTCCTATTCAGCTTGCTGCAAATCACCCCTGCATCTTCTCAGCATCTCCATTCACACTCAGTGAGAAGTTATGGCTAAAAAAGGAGGAATTTTTTATGCATTCTGCCTGACAGTGCACATTCTGATCTTGCAAACGCACGCTCCGTGCCTGTGGGAAGATAAGTTGCGCGGTAGGCACCAAACAAATTTTTGCTTGTTTTTTTCCATTTTTTCCGTTATAAAGTGCTTGGAAACCCATACAAAAATTTGCGTCATTGTGTTTTGGTATTTTATGACTAATTAGGACTCTTATTTGCTATAATTTAGCTTATCAACTAAGTAGTTTTATTTTTAGTTTTTTATTTTTGAAAATCATACATATTTTAAGTAGGAAAGAGTAAGTGGCCTTTAATCCACATATGTTGTCCGAAAAAATGATTTGGTGATAAAAGATACAAAACAAATAGCATAATTAGCATGAAAGTAAGTGGCCCATATATCCACATATGTTTAGGTAATTGAAGTTTTTTCAATTTTTGCATTACATTAGTTCAATTTTACATTAGGAATTGGGACTAGGGCCAAACCGTAAAAAGGAAAGAAAGTAATATTTGCCACCCTTGCACCTCACGGTGTGTTAGGTCCCTATAATACTAGTGTATCTCCTTATTGTTGTTAGTGTAACCCCATTATTGTTATTTTTGTACCCTTGTAACCCCCATATTGTTATTATTGTGCCCTTACATTATTATTGTTAGGTCGGCTAGTATTATATTGTGGCCCCATGGACTCCTATATATAGAAAGTAGGTTTTGTCATTTGCATCATACAAGAATTGTTAATTTATGTAGTTTATTGGAGGTTTCCCCTTCAAAGTGGCTATTTCTAAGGCGTTTATCTCTCTTTTCTTCTATTTTTGGAGCTGGTTTCATAACATTTGGTATCAGAGCTTTGGATTCTAGGGTTTTGCTGCTCCAAATAGGTCATCATGGAATTTGTGCTAAATTTTTTTTTCTACGAAGGTTCAGAAGTAGAAATTTTTATAGAGTGAAGCGGAAATCCTGAGGAACATTGTGGAAAAATTTCAGATCTTGCTTTGCAAGATATGATTTGTGTAAGTTAGGGATTTTTGCAGGCTCTTGAATTTAACCTAAACAGGTCATCGTGGAATTTTATATATAAATATTTTCCTACAAGGGTTCAGAAGCTAAAATATTCACAGAGAAAAGCCAAAATCCTGAGGAACTTCGTGGAAAAATTTTAGAGCTTGATTCACAATATTTTTGGAGATATGGTCTATGGAAGTTAGGGAGTTTGTAGGCTCCCGAATTTCATCTCAAAGAGGTGGCCATGGGAAAATTGTCATAACTCTCTCCCTAAGCATTGGATTATAATTCTTTAAATAGTGGCCACAAGATAACGGACTGTAGTTTCCTTTATATCAATTTCATAGCCAAAGGAGCAAACAATGACACGTGTCATGCCATACAATGTTGCTATACCGAACTAGTCCATAATTAGGTCATTGTGGGAGATTTGGCATAACTTTGCCTTGAAGAATCCAAATCAGGTTAGACCTTTGGAATTTGAAAGAAGATTCAAAGGGCTACTATAGGGCCCAATTTCAGATATTTAAGATCCTAAATCATCGAGATAATTTAGTTTCAATATCGAACTCCTCAGAAGCAAGAAAAAAGTTTGTATTTTTAAAACAAGTTTGCATAAAATTTGTTTGAAAAATTAGTTTGAAGTGATTACAAGGGCATGCTAAATAATATATATCAGTATTGAGTTATATAATGCCTTCTAAAAATAATTCCACACCCATTAAGCCCTCAGAAATCCGTACTATGACGCATGAAGAAGAATAATTGCAGTATGAGATATCAAAATTACAGTACCAAGTGCAACAAATTTTGATCTTACAAAGAGAAATCAAAGATGACATAGATGGTTTAAAATAAAAAATGGAGGCTAATTTTGATGGTTTTAAGGATAAAATGAAAGCTAATATGGATAATAAAATTATGGTTTTTAAACTTCTGTGGTTATCATTGATTGTTGCAGAATCCGGATTATCCACAGTATCATAAAACATTGGTCGACGTTTCGAATCCCAACGGGGATCCATCATCAGGACGAGAATGAAGAGTGAAAGAAGGTCGCAAAAGGTCAAGGTATAAATAGTGAAGGAATGCGATGCTTGATAGGAGCCGACAATAGATAACAATCTTAATTAAATAAATTATTTATTTTAATTTTTTTTTTTAAATTTTAAAAATTATTTTATTAATTTAATAATAACTAAATTTTAATAATATTTAAAGCTTAAATTATAATTTTAAAAACCCTTACGTGTTTAAATTATTTAAATTCAATAAATTGATATTTAATTATTTAAAAATTAATTAAAATTTTTTATATAATAAACCTAAGACTAAATTTAATCTAACTAAACTAATTTTATTTAATTAATTAGGGTTTAAATTTTAGACATTAAATAAATTTAATTATTAAAAATTAGTCTTAGGTTTATTAATTTTTTTTTTAAGTAAGACTAAAATTCTATTGATAATGTAACATAATTTACAGAGAGGCTAGGGCCTCAGCAGAGCTGGCATGAGTTAATGCCATGATATCAGTAAAATAGCAAAAAAGACCAAAATTGGAGCTGCCCACAAGGGGAAACCAGCCCAAGAAGAGTAGATAGTGCCGCCTCAGAGAGGAAACCAGCAATAGAAAACATAAGTTAATATATCCAGAGTATGCATGAACAAAAAACAAAACTAAAGAATTGTTGGTCCAAGACCTAAGGAGACCTGGTAATCTGAGCATAAGGAGAAAATAGAGGAGGTTCTTCAACGATTAAGCACCTGTACTCGTCATCTTCAGCACACTGGAGTCCAATTGCATCTTGGTGAGGAGTAGCAGCTTCAGCACCCTTACCATCGTCCTACATCCACTTCTCTTTGTAGTAGTCGGAGCTGCAATCATTGTGCGAACTGGAGGTGTGCATAAGAGAGGTCTACGAAGCTTTTGCAGCCTCCGAAGGCCCAGGATGACCAGTCTGGCCTGAAGACGGAGGGGGGTGGATGGGGACAGGGCTAGCACCCAGGATTTCACGGAAGGAGATGGAAATAGTGGCCATGACAAGAGGGTTGAAGGAGGAAAACTGGAATTGAAACTGGGCTGAGGCCGGGAAGTGTTGGGGCAGAGGGACCGAAGGAGGCTTAGAGGTAGGGTGGCAAGCCGTGGAGCCAAGGAGACGACCCCGACCACTACAAGTATCCGGATATCTGCCCCCTGAGTGAGCGAGGGAGGAGGACGAGGTACATGGAGAGGAGGAAGAGATAATTCACGAAGCTCTGCCTCAGCTGCCTCCCCTTCATCATCTTATTCGATGTCGCAAGTGAGGCATGTTTGCACAACCTAGATGCGCAGAACTTTGACTGGCGGAGGAGGCCGCGTGGGTGTGGAGAAGTCAAGAGATAGAGGGTGGGGAAGGGCCAAAAGAGGCTGCGAAACGCAGATAACAGTGGGGGCTCTATGAGTAATGGATACCAGGAAGAATTTCTATATAGTCACTAAGACTGCAACACCTCCCAAATGACGTGCAAGTGCTTGACTCTGTGGTTGCAAGGGAGAAATCACTACGCAGAGGAGGAATGCGAGTCGGCATAGAACTCGCAGAGGGGGGCTGAATCACCATAGAGAGACCGGAAGCAAAACCAAAGAGCCGAAGGGAGCAACAACCAGACGACATTTTGAAGCTCGAATGAATGGCTCGACCATTGCAATGAATTAATTGCTCCACAGGGTGACAGCGAGGGGCATTAAATGCAGGAGGAGGCTAGTGAGTTAGCGTGCGGGTGGCCATGTGGCTAGGCCACGTGCCATCTCGGCGCATACCAGCCATGTCAAGCGCCATTAACACCCGCATCTGGGAGTCTTAGGTTTATTAATTAATTTAAACCCTAAATTAACTAAATAAAATTAGTTTAGTTAGATTAAATTTAGTCTTAGGTTTATTATATAAATTTTTTTAATTAAGTTTTAAATAATTAAATATTAATTTATTAAAATTTAAATAATTTAAACATGTAGGGGTTTTTAAAATTATAATTTAAGCTTTAAATATTATTGAAATTGAGTTATTATTAAATTAATAAAATAATTTTTAGAATAAAAAAGGTTTTTAAATTTTATTTTATTTTTAAATTAAAAAATAAATAATATATTTAATTAAGATTGTTATCTATTGTCGGCTCCTCTCAAGCATAATATTCCTTCACTATTTATACCTTGATCTTTTGTGACCTTCTTTCACTCTTCATTCTCGTCCTGATGATGGATCCTTGCTGGGATTCGAAACGTCGACCACTTTTTTATGATACTATGGATAATCTAGATTCTGCAACAATCGATAATAAAATTGTGGAATATCACATCAAGCATCAACAAAAAGTTCTCCAACTCTCAAAGGATAACCAAAATTTGGTACAGAATCGAATGAAACAACAGGAAGATCAACATCACAGCGAAAGAAGTTTTGAACTAGTCACAGAAACACAAACTCGAAAACTACCAAATTGATCAATTTCATTGTGTCTCAACAAGTGGAAGAACTTAACCTTTGAAGATTCCACATGGGAGGATGAGAATTCTATACAGAAGCATCTATAAAAAATCAAGCATTTAGGGCAACACTTTTCTGAAGGAGAGGGGCATGTTAGGTCCCTATAATACTAGTGTATCCCCTTATTATTGTTAGTGTAGCCCCCTTATTGCTATTTTTGTATCCCTGTAACCCCCATATTGTTATTATTGTGCCCTTACATTATTATTGTTAGGTCTGCTAGGATTATATTGTGGCCCCATGGAATCCTATATATAGAAAGTAGGTTTTGTCATTTGTATCATCCATGAATTGTTAATTTATGTAATGTATTGGAGGTTGCCCCCTTGAAGTGGCTATTTCTAAGGCGCTGATCTCTCTTTTCTTCTATTTTTGGAGCTGGTTTTATAACATGGTGAGCCTGGGTATGCACATGAATGCTTTCCTAAGACAATTTTCAATCTCCATATAGTGAAAACATAATGTAACTAGGCAAGGTGTAGGTAGCCCATAATCCTCACATTGTTTATTTTTGCAAGGAAAAATCACACATAGGGTAATTAGAAAAGGATTGTAAAGGATCAACGCATATTCACATCTCATAACACTTGTGATTGTACACTCCAAAGAACACACAAAGCATCGGTAAGCATTGGACCAAAAGGCACCTACTGTGTTGGGACCTTATCCCATTCTTACAATTATTTCACTGTTACAGGTAAATTTGGGTATCATCCCCCAAGACCTGGTCAAATTGGGCATCATCCCCTTAGACAAATGAATAGGGTCTATCATCCCCTTAATTTAGTTGATATATTCCCTAAGTGAAGACATTCCATCGATGGCTTCAATTGTGAGATTTCCAAGGTCTAAAGTATAGATTATATGACCCATTGACTCATCAACGCTCCTCTATAAGGGCCTAACTGCATTGCAGTGCACTTACCTCCATGCAATGGGGTAATAAAATGCATTTCCTGACACTGAAGGGTGCATTGGTCTCCTCTGAGAGAAATTATCATATTTCACAGAATCTCCACATTTCCTTCTAGAAGAGATCATAGGTGTCATACTTCGAATATAAGTGTTCATACATCACCTTTGAACTTGGAAAAATGTCAAACCTATTATTAGAAATCCATTCAATTCCATTTATTGAGAAACTACCTTCAATTTCCCTATAAATTGAGCACTCATCCAAGTGCTAGGGAGGGAGAAATTTGTGTAATGTTATGCTGTTGGATTCTCAATTGATGAGAGATGGAAGTACAACTATGCTGCTGAGATGATGCTTGGTGTGATGAGGACGAAATGAAGTTTGAGCAGGTTGACGATGAATTGATCTATTGGTTGTAATCTTCTCCTCCTGCTTTCTTAATAAAGATATCTGTTCATTTTCTCATATGTATGCTTATATCTTGTGAATTTCATTCTCAGTTGTGTATGTATTCTCAGATATAATTAGTTCGATTTGGTTAAGATAAGTAGATATTTGTATATTTGTATGTTGTTTGTTTTTCTCTCTCTTTGATTGTAGGGATCGATCTAGCAGCTTTAGTTGGATTGAGAGCGACGACAATAACGACAAAATCAGAAGGAGAGTGAAAGGATCACAATTAGGATTATTTCCTTTCTGTCTATCTATTTTTCTTAGAGAAAATAATAGTTGTCTTTCTTCTGTTGTTTTGAGTGAAGGAACACCACACTCAAGGAATCTAGTTTATCCATATATTAGAATTTTGTATAACAAATTGGTGACTCCGCTGGGGAATAAATTCATCATTAATGGTGTTTCTATCTTTGTTTACCATCATCAATAGACTTTGATTTCTTTTATTAGTCATTTGAATGAACAATTTGCATTAAAAGTGTGTTTACTAGCTTGTTTCTCAAACTTAGTTGCGCCCAACGCACTGTTGGTCAGGGTACAGTGCACTGCACTACACTATGTTCCTTTTAGGGGTGCACTGCAACGTAGTGTCTACCCTTATAGGGTGTGTTTCCCCCTCAGCCAACCAAATTCCATAAAATTTTGTCTTTTCTTTCAGTTTCAGCCAATTGTCTATTGTATTCTCAGATGTCTGATTTCTCTTAGAGACCAGTAAACATTACTTTTTCTTCCTCCTTTGAAAAGTTATTTGTTCAATGTTTCATTAGCTATTTTCTTTATAATTGGAAAATTTAATTCAAAGTAGTCAAATTTTTGCATTAGATCAATTTTCTTTTAGAAAAGGAAATTGTTGTTTCATTCCTCATTTCTCAAAAGAAAACATTTTTTTGATTGATTTGTGCATTTAGTTTCCATTCACTCATTCAAATTAAGGGGAACTGAAAAGAAAAACATGCATGTGCATTTAGAGAATGTGTGAGTTGCATAGGAACAAGTTAATGAAATCTGCATTTAGTTTTTTCTCTTTGTTGTATGCTCAAAAACTGATTGCTCTTTCCCCTTAGTAGCTAGGAATTTCATTGAAAAAGTGAATTGAAAAGTTTTCTTCTCATTTAGTTTTCATTTTAGGAATTTCCCACTACATCGCATGGTGAACCTCAAAGATAAAATTTTTAACAAGATCAACATAAAATTCACCTCAATCAACCTAAGAAATCATTATAACATTAACGATAACACTTAGAAGGTATATGCTAGAGACGTGTTTAGACATCTTGAAACATATCAGTTGTTGCTAACTTGTCTGCGATACATTCCGAGTGTGAAATACCACTCCACGTACATAATTATATTAGAGCTTGTCCACGTACATTCGGGTACATAGGGTGGTGTTCTAGTATGAAAAGTATAAAGGGGGTACTCTCACTATGCGGTTTCGCATTAGACAATGCTAATACAAAATTGGGCCTCCACGTACCTTCGGGTATATTTGGGAGGAAAAATTTAGGTTTCTTACCATCCATGGGTAACTAAGTCGTCCACCTTGTAAATTTTCATACACCGAAAACAACATTCGGGGAGATTGCCTGCCCATACTTCTTGGTTCGTCAGGAAGTATTCTGCAGTTCACAATTACTTGGTAAACCTTTTTCCTAGTATCACCCTTTTATTTGTTTATTTGTTTTTGTAATAAAATAAATCAATCATTGTGGAAGAAAAAAATCCCTTTCCCTGTCGTTCGCGTATAATATCACTTAACCCACCTTTACCACCAGAAGCCATTTCTAGTTGGCCAAGGCGACATCGTTCTACTGAAACCAATACCATCAGTAACTCTGGTGTGTCATCTTCATCACATTTACCAGAGTCATCTCAAGTCTTTCTATACATCCTCGTTTATCCAATATCGTTGAAACAAAGTCCTCACAGCTACCTGTGGACACTGTCCATCCAATAAGTGAGACCATACCTCTCGAACCCGATGTTGTTCATCTAGAAGTTGATCCAAATCCCATTGTTCTTTTACCAGAACATCTAGATCACGATGTTGAACAACTGGAATTTGTTATTTTATCAGTATCTCCTTAGTCGATCGTAGCCATTGAGGCTTCCCTTTCGCGTAGTCAACCACCTGAAATATATGTCGGGCTTGACGACACAATCCTTCCACCTGGTTTGATTTCGATTGAGGAAGAACCTCAATAAGAAACATGCCCCTCAACTCCAACTCATTTTGGGTTAGGGATTTATCTTTATGAGACTATTCCTCGGTTGACCTACGCTGCTTCTTTTGATGTCGTTTCAATTCGAGTTCCCGTAGATCCTATGTAATATTCCAAAAATGTAGCCTTCAAGCTAAATGGAATATTATAGTTTTTTTATCACTAGGTAGGTGAATAAGTGGGTGAGGAGGCCCACAAGTCTCTTGAGCAGCAATAAAAACACTTTAAGTGTGGAAAGAGACCTTTGTAGTAGCTAAATAAAGCTCCTCCATGTGTGAACAGGGTTTGGATAATGTTGATTCAGTCAAATTTGATCAAGTCAATAGCACTGTTGAGGAGGAGTGGAGATTAATTAGAGAATAACACAGTTTTGGAGGGAGGTGAACCTCATGAAGGAAATGACCTAATTGAGTGGGGCCAAGGACATGAAAGCTCACATTCTACTTCATGAAGAGGATGGCAGCCATTTCAAATCATTTTTGAGATTATTATTTGATATTGGTCTGCTTATACTATTGCTTCCTCTTAGTGTTTAGAAGGGTTGCTGTGCTGTTTAGCACCGGGTGTTCCCGAGTGGGAATCCCACCTCTACCCTTGAGAGGCCTCTTGGGAGAGTTTTTCACTGCATTGCTCCACATCTAGGCTTGAGGCCAAGCATCAGCCTTCAGATACATCATTATTTCTGCAGAGAATAGTGTTGTGTTGCAGAGTGTTGTAGTGGAGGATTGATAACACCACTTCCGGGTCTATTTCTTAGTAGAGGGAGCCTTCCTTCTCTTGAGAGATCAGATAGGAAGATTTCTGGGCCCATTTCACATCCTGGTAGTTGGCCAAAGTATTCCTCATCTCCTACAATGCAGTCCCTTGCAAGAACTGCGTCATTTTTCAGAGAGCTACAGTTGCAGGGTTTAAGCTCTTGTTTTTGAGCTAGTTTCCTAGGGAAAGGGCCAAACCTTCTCCCGGAAAGCTAGAAGAAGGGATTCTCATCCCTCTATTGTATTATTCAGCTATTTTTATGTAATTTTTCATTAATAATGTGTTATTTCAGAGTTGAATATTCATATCTGATCTTTTTGTACTCAAGCTTTCAAAAAAAACCCTTGTTGGGTTATCTTTGTAATGTATTAAGGAGGCTAGATCTCTATTTTCTTAGCATATTGTTCAATAAAGTTCCAGATCTATGATTTTATATCATAATGTTGTAGAAACCCTTAGAAAATAATGCTATCATATTCTTAAGAAATTATGCATAGCTTAAGTCATGGGGTTTGGGCATCTTTAAGTTGATTTGAGGCTGGGAGATCTTTTTAACTTAGTAAAAGGGATTTTTTTTTTATTCCCTTTCATATATTAGGGCTAATATATATATTATAAGTAACCTAAGTGTTATTTCCCCTTGTTATAGCATAATTTCCTGGGAATAACATTTTTAGGGTCTAATTGCTGCATTTTCCCCACTTGGGAGAATGCAGAAGAGCTCCTTTTTGCTGCTATTACATTAATTTGATGGCTATGTGTTTCTAAACACATTCCATGAGCTAATTTCTCACTGCTACTCCAGTATTGTGCTTATGCATTACTACTTTCCCATCTTGGGATATTACAGTGGTATCAGAGCATAATCTTGGCTCAGCCTGTGCATTCAAGACATTATGCCATTTGAAGGAGAAGACTATTCTCACATAAATAGAAGTTTTATAGAAGGAACAAATGCATGACTCCATTATTTGTAGAAATTAAGGAAGAGAGGCTCTCCCAGCTTCTTTTCCAAACTATGAAAAATATCAAAGAAGATCTCAATGAGATGAAAGGGGAGAAGTGTAGAAGATTTCCAAGAGGGTTTGAAGGTGAAGCAAGCCCTAGATATTCACATTATGGGTGTGAGCATTCAGTGACACATGCAGATCCACAACGCAATTTATTTCCCACGTTCACTGCAAGAAGGATGGAGGAGGAAGATGCACCAAGGGAGGAGACCTTGAGTGACTATCTTCAGGAGTATGAGTCTCAATCAAGGAGATTTAGAGAGCACTTGGAATTCCAAGGGTTTTTCCAACTCAAGGAAGACAAAAGATCCAACAACCATAATAGAAGAAGGAGAGGTAGAATCTTTCTATCTAACTTTGATGGATTTGCAAAGTGCACAACTAAGGCTTTGGTGAAGGAGTTAGATTCTTATTTTTAGCTACACCAAGTTTCAGAAAGGGAGGCCATTAGAGTAGCACCGCTGCACCTCAAAGGTATGGCCCATGATTAGTGGCTTTATAGTTCTACTTCATTTTATCATGCAGGGTTTACAAATAAATTAGTGAGGAGATTTGATTTTAAACATTGTAAAACATCTCTTGTTGAACCCAAAAACTCAATACCTTTGCATGAGTTAGAGAGATTTATTTTTCCAACTCCACTTCATAATTTTGTTGAATGGCATAGAAACATGCATGATGCCTTGGCAAGGGCAAGATCCCCACTTCTTGAAGATCCCTCTTCTATAGAAGACATGGAGGTTCCTCCTTAAAGGGAAGACCAAGATCAAGGGTCTCTCATTGATGATGAGGCATTCTCACATATCGATGAAGAGGATAAGCAAAGAAGAGCTAACATCGCTGTACCATCAGGAGGAGATCCATCACCACATGGAGATGGGAAGGGAGACATTTCTTCCATTAGAGGAGCCCTTGTGTCTTTGGAAGGAGTTCTAAATGATCTAACATGTGGGAACCAAAGCACAATTTTGGAGCAACATGCATCAGTTTTTGCGGATTGTGAGATGGAGGAAAAGAAGGATCAACATCAAGGGATTATGAGCATTCACCCTTATCTATTTTAGGAGGTTTCTGCATAAAATAAGGAGAATGTATTGCGCATTGAAGGGAGGGACAAATCAGTCCACTCATATATACAGCCCACTTGAGAGTTTGATGTCTCACTACATCAGGGCATTCCACCTGGGTGGCCACCAGATCTAGAGTTGGTGAGAGATATCTTGCCAGTTGGTTCACCAATCTTAGATCTCGGAGGGGTGGATACTTTGGAGGGGTCTAGTACAGCGGAGAGAGTTGGGGATAGACTCACGAAGGAGGGAGACATTCTCCCATTTTCAGCATCACCCACTCTCACTACACATACTGCGCTGACAGAAGTTGCTACAGTGATGGAGGATGGAACCTTCATGGTGTGAGGGAGTTTCTCCATGGATTTGGAGAAACAGAGGGTACTTCCTTTGAGGAAGGGATCCTCCATACATTGGAGTAGATGAAGGCCACTCATGCTTACATTTGCCAAGATCAGGAGGTTATTTTTGGATGGTAGCTTCTCATGGGAGTCGAACTTCCAAAAGTCACCACTTCTATTTGAACATGAGCAGCTATATGATGGGCATGGCAGAACTTTGGGAGATGAATTTGGCATGGGGGATGTCAAAGGAGTAGACAAAAACATGTGGGGAGCTTCACATTTCAGATCATCAACGCTGTCTCTTGGGACGATTGATCCATATTGGAGGTCTCAACTTTTGGTAGAGTACTCCAAGGATCTTGGTGCCTGCATGATTCTTGATGACCCAGAGGGAGATGATAGATATATGGTGGATGATGTGGTCATCTATTCTGATGGTAGAGTCTTCTTGACTAGAGCTTCTGAGCTGACAGAGAAGTTGCTACATGCAACACATGAGGACTTCCTTTCTATGCACTTTGATGCATTTTATTCTTTGATGGAGAATTTCACTTGAGAGGGCATCCAACATGATATATTTCAACATATGGAGAGATGCATGGCTGATGGAGAGGTTGGCACAACCACTTCCCTACTAATTGAGAGTGAGGGAGAACTTTCAGATGAGCCATTTCAACTCATTGACCAAAGTACATAGTAGAGAAGGTACATTTTTTCATTATGATTTTCACTTCTTTACTTTATATGAACAACATGTTGTATTAAGGAGGGTAATTCCTTCTTATACATTATATTATCATGTACTTGAAGCCAAATGTAGCATTGATATTGTCTATCCTATTGGTGGTTTGTGGGGGAAGCCACATGATTCTTGGTCGGCACCATTGACACCAAAATTTTTCTTCATGATTCCATCTTATGGGATGATTGTGGCAGCAAAAAAGTGGTTGGAAGGGCACTTGTTAATATTTTATTTGAGGTAGGCAAGGGATGCACTGCGCTAGTTTCATGTGTGGAACTATAATCCACTTTTCGGTTGTCATATGGAAACTTGTTTTCATTGGTTTTTGTTTCCATATGTTGGAGATGTTCTTATGTTCATGGGAAGCTTTGTTTGGAGAGTGGGACAAGAGTGGAAGGTGCCCATTGGGAGTATGTTTCTCCCTACTATACATGTTGCATGTTTCAGGAGAAACAATGGGAAAACCATGATTTCCATACTACATCTCTTTTCTTCATGTGGGAGGAGCCATTTGGAGAACTTGAGTTCTTGAAGGAGGCACTTCATGGCTGATTTGTTTGGTGGGGTAACTTGGGCCATTATTGGAGGCCATGTCATTTCAGCCCAAGATCAGAAACAACCCCATACTTACCATAAATGGAGAGAGAAACAACTTGGATGGGAAAATATAAACTCTCCATGCAGCCCCAACACATTGAATAAACCAGGGGTTGAGGATTTCTTTGATGAGCTACCTAGGATGGCTTATTTCATTTGGATGATAGCATGGGTATAGGAGACTCTCATTGGGGGTGAGATTCCCTATTTTTATCATCACTCATACCTTGAGAAGGCCATGGGACAACAAGAAGGTTTCCACCTACACCTTCCACTTTTTCATGATGTGAACCATTTGGGTTTGCATACTTGGGAGGAAACATTGGAGGGCATATTTGTTGCAGATTATTTTGAGCAGTGGTGGGGACTATTGACGAGGAGGTCACAAGAAGAGGAGGGGAGGACTTTTCTCCACCTTTAAAGTTGCTTTAGGACAAGCAACATTTTGGAGGGGAGGATTGTAATATTCCAAAAATTTAGCCTTCAAGATAAATGGAATATTATAGTTGTTTTATCACTAGGTAGGTGAATAAGTGGGTGAGGAGGCCCATAAGTCTCTTGAGTAGCAATAAAAACACTTTAAGTGTGGAAGGAGACCTTTGTAGAAGCTAAATAAAGCTCCTCCATGTGTGAACAGGGTTTGGATCATGTTGATTCAGTCAACTTTGACCAAGTCAACAGCACTGTTGAGGAGGAGTGGAGATTAATTAGAGAATAACACAGTTTTGGAGGGAGGTGAACCTCATGAAGGAAATGACCTAATTGCGTGGGGCCAAGGAGATGCAAGCTCACATTCTACTTAAGGAAGAGGATGGCAGCCATTTTGGATCATGTTTGAGATTATTATTTGATATTGGTCTGCTTAGACTATTGCTTCCTCTTGCTGTTTAGTAGGGTTGCTGTGCTATTTAGCACTAGGTGTTCCTGAGCGAGAATCCCACCTCTTCCCTTGAGAGGCCTCTTGGGAGAGTTTTGCACTGCATTTATCCACATCCACGATTCATACCAAGCATCAGTCTTCAGTTACACCATTATTTCTACAGAGAATAGTGCTGTGTTGTAGGGTGTTGCAGTGGAGGATTGATAACACCACTTCCGGGTCTGTTTCTTAGTAGAGGGAGCCTTCCTTCTCTTGAGAGATCAGATAGGAAGATTTATGGGCCCATTTCACATCTTGGAAGTTGGCCAAATTATTCCTTATCTCCTACAGCGCAGTACCTTGCAGGAACTGCGTCATTTTTTAGAGAATTGCATCAGCAGGGTTTAAGCCCTTGTTTTTGAGCTAGTTTCCTAGGGAAAGGGCCAACCCTTCTCTCGGAAAGCTAGAAGAAGGTATTATCATCCCTCTATTGTATTATTCAGATATGTTTATGTAATGTTGTAGTAAGAAAGTGTTATTTCAGAGCTCAATATTCAAATCTTCTCTTTTTGTACTCAAGCTTTAAAAAAAACCCTTGCTGGGTTATCTTAGTAATGTATTAAGGAGGCCAGATCTCTATTTTCTTAGCATATTTTTCAATAAATTTACAGATATATGATTTTCTATCATAATTTTTCAGAAACCCTCAGAAAATAATGCTATCATATGCTCCAGAAATTCTGCATAGCTTAAGTCATGGGGTTTGGGCATCTTTAAGCTGATTTGAGGCTCGAAGATATGTTTAACTTAGTAAAAGGGATTTTTTTCTTATTCCCTTTCATATATGATCGCCAATGTATATATGCTAAGGAACCTAAGTGTTATTTCCCTTTGTTATAGCGTAATATCCTAGGAATAACATTTTTAGGGTCTAATTGCTGCATTTTCCCTACTTGGGAGAATGTAGAGGAGCTCCTTTTTGCTGCTATTACATTCGTTTGATGGATATGTGTTTCTCAAAACATTCCATGAGATAATTTATCACTGCTACTCCAGTATTGTGCTTATGCATTGCTACTTTCCCATCGTGGGATATTACATTCTATAGGGTATACACTGGGTTGTATGACCATGGCTAAGTAAACATCTCCATCTGTATTGTCTATTAGAGTTGCGACAACATCCAATGTTGCTACTCCATCAATGTTTACCAGATCACCAGATTCACATATTTATGGTGGTCCTTCCATCCCACCGGATTTCCAATCATTATCTGGAACCTAGTCTGGTGCATCCTCAAATCCATTGACTTCACCCATGTCATCTTCTAGTAATTTATATGGTACATCTATGATGAGTACTTAATGGCTTGATCCTTTATGCTCATCTTCAGTGCAACATCAAGATGGTCCATCTGGGTACATTCCATCTAGTACAATCTCGACTAGGCTCCCACCATTTGGAAAACAATATTTTCCATCTTATTATACTCCTCATGTTGGTAGGAAACCTATGGTCACCCATTTTGACAACACTCTGTCATTCTATGGTCACCCAAATGTTGGAATGATTGTTTGTCAATTTCAACCTATCTAGCCTATTCAACCACAAATGGTTGTGCATTCATATTAATCGGTTCCACCTATTGCACCCACATCTAATCCAATTATTAGTACTTCATTACCCCTTTTACAGGCTCAGTTGGTTGTACCTCAACCCTCTCAGGCGGGTCCCTCAACCCATTATCATCAAGTTTTGGGTGCACAGACTCCAACTCCTTCAGCTGGTTTACAACAACCTCCTGTATCCAGAATCTTTCATTCACAAGTTGGACTACCATTTTATGGGAAGTCATAGAATCTTACTGGTCTTACCTATCCACAACCCTTCATTCTCAGTACTTATATTTGATTTATACTCAGTTTGGTACACTTCATGAGAAAATTCCAAATGCATTGCGATCAAATTTTATTGTTCCTCCTCCATCTAAGGACTCTCATTTCAGTGACGGTATGATAGGTTCTGCAAGAACTCACACCTCTATTGCAATATCTTATCCTGCACCTTCTTCTGAAATTTATACCATGTCATTTGAAAAAGGCAAAAGTGATAAGAAACCTAGAGGTAAGAAAAAGGTGAAAGCAAAGAAAAAGCAAAATTCAACCCCGCAGGAATGATCATCTGATCAACAATATGGAAATAATCAGAAAAATTGTTACCCTTGATTGATATGTAATGAGGAGAAATTTTTTTGAGACTGTCCTCACTGCGCTAAAGTCTCAAATTTTCTTTAAACCTTGATTGCATCTGATATGTTTACAGATCCTTTTTCGAATCGAAACAAAAACATGGTTGCTACGGATCCCGCTTCCAGTTCCCAAGTGCTTATGTTATCTGTCATAAAGCCAAAAAATGATGTTTTGGTGCCTATTATAATTAAATATTATGGTAGTTAGGCTATTGACCACCTAATATGTCAACGAAAAATCTGTCTCCTGAATCAATTCCTCCAACTACTATTCCAGAGTTAACAATAAAGCCACCAAATGGAGTTGTCCACAAATCAACATTCAATCCTCGCGCCTGAGCAAATCAAAATTATAACATAGCTAAAGATTTGGCTCAATCACCTTCAGCTATGTCAACGCTTGAGGTACTTCAAAATTTTCCCTCCCAGAAAAAGGCTTTGTTGTCAGCAATTGGTGGAATCAACCCGACAGATTCCAATCTTATAGTCTTTAATCATACGTGCTATGTGCCACAATTACTAGCTGAATTAGCATTCTCCATCCAAGTAAATTTTCTCAATCACCTCATTCATCACACTATTATTGATGAGGGAGCATCTACTTACATTATGTCTCTAAACTTTTGGAAGTCACTTGGCTCGCCTCGCTTATCTCAATCACCTGTGGCGTTGAAAGCTTTTGATGGTCATACATATAAGCCTTGCGGTATCATAAATAACCTACATGTCGAACTAGGGGGAGAAACTGTAACTATTGAAGTTGAGGTAATTGACGAAACCCTTGACTAAAAAATTTTACTTGGAAGGCCATGGGTTTACGCTATGACTGTGATCGTCTCTACATATTTTAGAATGATCGCCTTCCTTCGTAAAGGTGTTATCATAGTCATAAATCAACTCTCCCTCTTTGCTTCTAGTTCCAAGGTATCTGGAAGCGTTCCTTTAGCTCACACACCCTAGCTAGCACTTCAAAACATTGGTGTATGTCTCTTAAAGAATTTTTCCCTAAAGGGCACCTTTTCATTACCATCGCCTGCAACATCGGCAAAAAGTTCAAGAATAGAGACCTGCTGCATGATATATTCCACTTCATCTGACTTAAGGAAGATTACCAATGATTCTGAAGCTGATATGCTGGATGAATTTATGCCGCTAAGCCCAATTGAGATGGCATAGAAATCAATCTACTTGGCTTGGGTGGCGCATCTTGATTCATTGTCTTTGATCATCAGGGTCGATCGTTCATTATATTTTGGTACTCCATCTGGTCCATTTTCATCCACTTTCCTGACTGATGAAAGCATTTTGGAATCCATGATGTGAGAAGGAGAACCATGGGAAGATAATAATCATCGTTCCCATCTTCAGGATAATGAAGAAGATAATCTTATTGAACTATATCACCCTACGATCTCTACTTTCTTTTCGAATTCTATTCCAATTAATTCCATCGAATCTGAGTGAAACTTATAAAATATTAAAGAATCCATTTCTATCAATATTTCGACCAAACCCGACGTTGTAGAAAACATTCATGTCAGCGTGTCTCGTTCTCCATTAGAACTCGATACTTATCACTCTCCTTTTTGTGAATTCCGAGATATATTTGCTTGGTCTTATGAGGAAATTCCAGGCATAGATACTAGTATCATTGAAAACACAATTAAAATGTACCCGAATGTCAGACCGGTACGTCAATGCCATCGTCCTGTTCATTTGAATAAGGTTGTTTTCATTAAAGCAGAAGTTGAAATTTTTTTGTGTGTTGGTTTTGATTTACCCTATTCTGCTTACTAATTAGGTTTCCAAAATTGTTCCTCTCATGCAAAAACAAGGGACAATCAGAGTGTGCGTCGATTATTGGGATGTCAATCTTTCTTCTCCAAAAGGAAACTATGCTACTCCCTTTATTGAGCAGATTATTGTCAAATGTGCTAGGTGTGAAATATTTTCATTCATGAATGGATTCTCCGGTTACAATCAAATCAATATCCACCCAGAGGACCAATATAAGACATCATTCATCTATCCTTGGGGCACATTCACTTATCGTAAACTCCCATTTGGTTTAAAGAACGCTGGGGCAACATTTCAAAGAGAAATGGATTATGCTTTCAATGACATCAAGCACATTGTTCAACCATATCTAGATGATTTTTCCGCACATTCACGAAAAAAAACTAATCACTCGATGCATTTGAGACCTATATTTTTATGCTGCCGATACTACAAGATACACATCAATCCACACAAATTTACGTTTTATGTAGGTTCTGGTCATTTGCTTGGATTTTTCGTCTCAAAAGATGGAATTCAAATAGACCCATTGAAGGTCCAAGCCATTCTTGAATTTCCTACGCCATCAAACTTACTTCAGTTACAAAAACATCAAGGAAAGGATAACTTCCTAAGGAGGTTCATACCCAACTATGCCGAAATGGCTAAAGGATTTACTCATCTCTTGAAAATGGGGATTACCTTCCATTGGGGTAAGGTTGTGCAAGCTTCTTTTGATGCTCTTAAATATACCCTGATCCGAGTGTCATTAATGTATCCCTCCAATTATCAGAGTGATTATTTCCTATATATCGTCGTGGTAGATACGACCATTTCTATGGTTTTTGTCTAAGAATAATATGGGATAGAACATTCGATATATTATTTGAGTCATAATCCCCATGATACAAAATTTAAGTATTCATACGTCGAAAATCTTGCCTTGGCAGCCATTCAAGTTGTCCAAATATTTCTCTATTATATCCTACTCTGGAAGATGATTACATTTCATATTGCAACCCTACGACATACATTCAACCACGTCAATTTCTAGGGGAAAAATATTCAAAATGGATCGTCATTTTGTAGGAGTTTGATTTGGAATTCATCAAATCCAAGTCAAAGAAGTATTTAGTTTTGGCTAAGCTTCTCTGTGACCTTCCCTCTGATAGTACTAAAACTACATTGGAACCATAAATTTGAGATGAATCTTTGTTTCTGATTAGGTCATCTGACCCTTGGTATGGAGATTTTATCATTTATCTCCAAATCCAAACTTTTTGGCATGATACCTCTTGTTCACAACAACGACGTATTCGATACCAATCCAAATATTATCTGATCGTCGATGATACACTTTATTTTCATGATGTCTATATGATTTTAAGGAGGTGCCTCACTCATGAGGAGGCCGAGAAAGTTATAAATGATTGTCATGATTGTGCTTGTGGTGGACACTTATCTAGATATGATGCCGCACAGAAGATTCTCCATGCCGGTTACTTTTTTCCAACCATATTTCGTGACTGTATCGTTGCGGTGAGAAGTTATCATGCGCGCCAAATATTTGATCATAAAATATGCATGCCACCAACACCAATGCATCCTGTCATTGTTGTGGGACCATTTGGAAAATGGGGCATTTACTTCATGACCTACAACCCTCGTTCAGCCAAGGGGCATGGTTATATTATTGTCACATTCGAGTACTTTACCAAGTGGGTCGAAGTGATGCCTACATTCAATAACATAGGTGAAACAACTGCATTGTTCTTTTTCAATCATTTTGTATCATGGTTTGGTGTACCACAAGCTATAGTTACAGATCATGGTAAGCATTTTCGCAATCACATGATTAATGAGATGACTACCAAATTAGGACTGTCACATGATAGTTCTACTCCTTACTATCCACAATCCAATGGACAAGTTGAAGCCATTAACAAGATCCTCAAATGAATGATTCAACAAATGATAAGAGTTCACAAACGAAATTGGAATTTAATCTTATACCCGACTTGGTGGGAATATCAAACCTCGGTGAGAAATGCAACTAGTTTTACCCCCTTTCAATCGGTGTATGGTATGGAAAATATATTTCCTATCCAATGTGAAATGATATCATTAAAAATCTCTATTGACCTGCTACCTAACACCTCTAATGAAGAAGCACATCTTTTTAACCTCATCCATCTAGATGGAACACATCGTGAACCTGCATTGGCCAAAAAAGTGCATAAGAGACAAATTAAGGCACAATATGACCAACATGTCAAGCCTTGCATCTTCTCGGAGGGAGACCTGATCTTTCTTTATGATCAGGAAGCTGATTTGATAGGAAAAGGAAAATTTTAGCCACTATGGCATGGCCCCTACATTATCAAAAGAGTTCTAGCTAAGGGCACCTACGAGTTAGTGGATTATGATGGAATTCCATTTGCACAACCTTGAAATGGGATGTATCTTAAACGCTACTATGTTTAATTGATTGTGTTGAACTTTTGTATCATATTTTATATATGCTTTGATTTGAATTTACTATCTTAGTTTTCTTTTCTATAGTTTTCTTGAAGTTAGTAATCCACTTTACATTTCATCATAGATGTCTAAATATTTGGAACCATTCGTTAGGTACATTGATGGTGCTAGTCATAGTACGCAGAACCTTTCCTCTGCAACATGGGCCATTTTCGCTCCAGGGGGCGAGTTAGTGAGTTTTCAAGGGATTTTTATTGGTCAATACAAAACAATATCGCCGAGTATAGGGTGTTGATCAAAATTCTCTCTGATGCCATTTCATTTGGTATTAACTGTATCATCATTAGGTCAGACTCAAAACTTGTCGTATTGCAACTTACTAGCGTTTATACTGTCCAAAATCCAACAGTTCATCGTACATTCCTAAGAGTTCAAATTTTGGAAAGACAATTTGATTACATTCAATATCAACACATTGCAATAAATTTTAACACATTAAATGATTCCTTAGCGAATTATGTTTTAAACAGACATTTAAAACACATGTAAAGATACATTTTCAATTCACATCACATAATTGAATAGGATTGTGCATTAAACATAAGAAAACACTGAAAAAAATAGATAGATAGTTTATGTTTTTACAAAAAATTTTCCCAAGACACATTGGTCGTCTAACCTCAAAATGTATACAAAATTTCAAAAGTAAACTAGTGATGCTCGTGATAACAAGTAAATGCTCTAGCTATCCTATGCAATAACTGCATCCAATGGTTAGGAACACCAATAGTATTGCACTGTAGTCTCATAGGTAACTCTTCGATCCGGCTATCTGGTATCCCAAGAATCAATCCCTCCACATGCTGTTGCAACTCAGAAAGAGTCTCGGTCAAATCTAAATCCCGAAGGACTTCTCTCCCGACAATCCTCTCTGTTGGCTCAACTGCTACCTTCTCTGGTTGACCCACTGGTCGAACACAACCCACATTTGTGTACATAAAAACTTTAGTTTATTCTTGCCAAACATCAAAATACAAAAACATGTAGAAAACTCAAAAAATAAAAAAACATGGTAAAAAAATTCTTACCAATTCCTTCCCATTGAGTGCCATATGGTAGAATCAAGTCTGGATCTTCGCGGAAATTTATGCCTGCATATGGATACTATTGGGAAAAATACTTGAGAGGGGGGGTGAATCAGTATTTAAGGCTGAACAATTTTTTTTTCCTTTCTCTTAAAACCATATGTTACAGTACTGCATCCAACATGTATGTCCAGATATCTTATTATGTCTTTACTTAGAGAATTGCATCAGATAAGCATTAAGCATGAACAAAAATAACAGAACAAGCCATTAACCATGAAAAACACATATGGAGACCAGGATTTAAGGTGGAAACCCAATTCGGGATAAAACCACTGCTGCTGTAATCTCAGTCTTCAATATTTTACTATAGAGAAACCTTCTTACAATATATGCTGGTGCAGACTCATACCAGCACACAGGCCCCCACCTGCAAAAGGCTACAACCTTCTCTCATTTACCAACCTTTCCTGGAAGGGAGTTTCAACCCCCTGAACATGCAAACCTTTATTCAATTATCAACAAACATATTTTGCCCAATTATTCATAACAGAACAGTGAGAACACTGTAACCCAAACATCAGAAGTAATCCAGACTTCAGAGAATATATGCATTCAACATCCCGTGTATCCTTCTATGTACATTAATCTTCAGAAACCCCAACTGTCATATGCACTTTCAATGTAGATGACCCGGATCCATATGTGTTCTTCAGCAGACATGCGCTAGCTCTTCATCATTTCTTCTGTTGAATAATCTCAAGACTCATCACCTTTAGATCAATATCTCAATGGGCGCATCATGGACTCAAAATCATCAATTAAGCAAATCATCTGTCCATACAGATATTCCTTAGAGGAATTCCTTCTTCGTCAACTCACATGCCTCCCTACAATCAAATAATAATCTTTGTCCTTTATATAGTTCTCGCCTTTATTAAAACCATGAGTCAAAAACCATTTCAACTGCTAATGGTATTCCTTTTACAATATTCTCAATAGTTTGGCCCTTGGGGTTTTTATTTCTTATTAATTTATTTATCAAGTGATAAAAAAATATATTTACAGCGATTTAAACCCTTATGTATAACCCTTCGGATTTTATAAATAATATCCAACGCTTGCAAATAGTTTAAAAATCAATCCACCAATCAAATTTCGTTGCATAGTCATCATTACATCACTGCGGGGGCTCTTGCGGTACGGATGAAAAATTTTGGCTGGTGCCCCCGCACTTAATTTCCACCGTCGATTTCCGGTCAACTCTTGATTGCTTGTTCAACTGCGGTGGCACCCCTTCTGGTTTTTTTTAAACCTTTACACTGCCCTCGTAAAATTATTTCTAATTAAAAATTCAATTCCGGGCTTTGTATAAAAGACAAATGCTTTCGAATAGTTTAATATTTCAATAAAACTTTGACCCCTGGCCCACATATGTGCCCCTCCGTACCAAACTAAACTTCGCGTAGGTCCATTGCCCGATCACCGTTGGATCGCAAGCCTCCAAGGTCGACGGATATCGCTTGGGCAACTTGCACGAGCAATAACGCGCGATGGCGCATTGTACTTGTGTTATTCTTCGCGCATCTTGGTTAAACTTTGGGCAAGTCCAATGTGCGATCACTGTCCGATTGCCCTCTTTTAGATCGATGGCGCAAAGCAATTTCGCTGGCCGTCCTGGTATGGGCTTTAACGCGCGCGAAGGTGCACTTTAAAGGGTGGTTTTGAAATTTCGCTTGGGACATGTGTTGAATACTGAATGGAATCACTAAAATTTCGTAAATACCACCTATCGTCCAAAGGTGGTGTGAAGAAACCCACGGTTTCGCTCCACACCGCCGTCACTGTTCCTCTCGGTCATGGTTCCGCCTTAGCACATGGTTCCGTCAGCCTTATTATTCAAACGATTTAAAGCTCCGCTTCAATGTTTCTTTATATATTTGGTTTATCCATATTCCAGGTTGTATTACACAGTCAATGCAAAACCCAGTCACCGAGGTTCATATCATATGTTCAACGAATATATATACATAACTCTACTGTCGATCGTATTGGTTCTTCGAACAACTTACAGAACCAGAGCACCATTAAACCCCTCCATTATGCAGATTCATTTCACTGTGCCATGACCTTCGCAACCCGATATCGTATATAGAAGCACAAATCTATCGATAGATCATTACAAAGAGTTGCAAGGAATTTAGTACAAGAAATGAACCAATCAATACCTCAATTGCTCTGGGTATTCTCCACTTAACAGAGTATCATCGAAACTCAACCATACATAGATTTTCTTTATCTTCCAACAGGATGCATACATATTCCATCTTCAATTCTGCTATAACCTCTTTGTCCCTGTTTCCTTGACTGATACTGCAGCTCAGTAGCTCAAACGGTAGATGAATTCTTTTTGTTCTTCTCTGCTACATTTAGATGACAATTCCTTTGCCATATCCTTTGCCATCAATGAAAATATTTCCAACAATCTCCCCCTTTGGCATTGATGGCAATATTATTCCACTGATTGTCTTAGAGAAGCCCTTTGTTGCTTGTCCTCCCCCTTTGACATCAATGGCAAAGGGTTGACATTACCATGCTCCCCCTGAGATCATGCTGCATCTTCATAATATCGCAAGATGACTTATGAAGGCCAACCATGCATCCTTTTCATATGACCAATGCTCCCCCTTAGCCTGTGCATTCAGAGATGCCCAAAAGCACCTCGCAACCAACGTAGTCTTCTGTAATTAAGTAGACCTGATCCTTTGCATGGCAGAGACTACTCCCAGTTTCTGTCTGAGATATTCGAATGCTTCCCTGGGTAGAGGTTTGGTAAATATATCAGCAACTTGTTCTTTGGAGGAAAGATATTCTAATTTCACCTTTTTCTCAAGCACTTGTTCTCGTAAGAACTGATATTTGATGGGAATGTGCTTGGTCTTGGAATGCATAACAGGATTCTTTGAGATACTGATGGCACTTGTATTATCACACATAATGGAGATAGGGGGTGAACATTTGATTTGAAAATCTTGTAGGGTTTGCATCATCCAAAGAAGTTGAGTGCAACATGATGCTGCAGCCACATATTCTGCTTCTACTGTAGATAAGGCAATGGAGTTTTTCTTCTTGCTGAACCAAGATACTAACCGGGGCCCCATAAAGAATGCACCAGCACTAGTGCTTTTCCGATCATCAACACTTCCAACCCAATCGGAATTAGTGTATGCATGAAGAGTAAGATCAGAATTCTTTGCATACCATAGGCCAAAGTCTTGAGTTCCTTGTAGATATTTGAATATTCTTTTCATAGCCTGAAGATGAGACTCTTTTGGATTAGCTTGGAATCGTCCAACAATCCCAACTTCATGCATGATGTCTGGTCTTGTCCCAGTGAGATACATTAGACTTCCTATCATAGATCTATATTCTGGTTGATTCACCGTGGGGGAATCATCATTAGAACTGAGATTACATTCGGTTATCATTGGTGTACTTACAAGTTTGCAATCTTCCATGCCATAATTCTTCAGGATTTGCTTGAGGTATTTTGTTTGTGATAAGAATATGCCATCTGTTGCTTGTTGCACTTGCAAGCCAAGAAAGAATGTTGGTTCCCCAAGCAAAGACATTTCAAATTCTTGCTGCATATCAGAAGCAAATTTCTGACTCATAGACTCTTTATTACTTCCAAAAATGATATCATCAACATATACAACCACAATCAATAGTTTGTCATTTTCAATTTTTGTGTATAAGTTGCTATCAGCAGACCCTTTTGAAAATCCTTGTTGATGAAGATATTTGTCAAGACGATAGTACCATGCCCTTGGAGCTTGTTTGAGAGCATATAGAGCCTTTTTAAGTCTACAAACAATTTTTTCATCATTTCCCAAAATGAATCCTTCTGGTTGTTCTATATAAACTTCTTCTTCTAGATCACCATTGAGAAAAGCAGATTTAACATCCATTTGATAAACTTTGATTTGTTGGAAGCTTGAAAAAGCAAGAAACATTCTTATGGCTTCAAGTCTAGCTACAGGAGAAAAGGTTTCTTCAAAGTCTATACCTTCTTGTTGAGCATACCCCTTGCAAACAAGTTTGGCTTTATTTCTTATAACATCCCCGTTCTCATTTAACTTGTTTTTGAATATCCATTTAGTTCCAATGACATTCTTGTCATGAGGTCTTGGTACTAATTCCCAAGTGTGATTATTTTCAATTTGATCAAGCTCTTCATTCATGGCTTGAATCCAACAATCAGCTTTTCTAGCTTGACTAACACTGTGAGGTTCAATAGTGGACAAAAATTCCATATTTCTAGAAGATCCCATAAGAGTCATTCTTGTTTGTACACCTCATCCCTTTTCTCCCAAAATTTGAGATTCTGGATGATTCTTTTGAACATATATGGAGGGAGCTTTTTCAGACAAACCATCTTCGGGTTCTTCACTGGGTTCATTGTTTGTATCATTACTATTTGATGTAGAAGGGTATGTGTCATCATCATCTTCATCTGTCGTTTTCTTTTCTTCTTTTGGAGCTGCAGGAGACTCATCGATAACAACATCAATACATTCAACGATCTTCCGAAGTCTTTTATTGTAACATTTATATGCCTTACTCCTAGAGGAGTAACCAAGAAATATTCCTTCATCTGCTCTGGGTTCAAACTTGCCAAGTTTTTCATCATTATTCTTGACAAAGCATTTGCTTCCAAAAATTCTAAAATGCTTTATAGTGGGAGGATTACCATACCAGAGTTCATATGGAGTTTTATCACTATTTACACGAACATGTGCCTTGTTGAGAATGTTTACTGCTGTATGTGCTGCTTCTCCCCAAAATTTGTCAAGTGTTCTGGAATCATCAAGCATAGCTCTAGCCATTTGTTGAACTGTTCTATTCATTCTTTCTGCAACACCATTTTGTTGTGGAGTGCGAGCTATAGAAAACTGTCTTTTTATGCCATGTTGTTCACAAAATTCAAGGAATTCATCTGATATATATTCTCCTCCTCGATTAGATCTGAGACACTTGATTTTTAGATCTAATTCATTCTCAACTAGGGCATTGAAGATCTGAAACTTCTCAAATGCTTCATCTTTGTGTTTAAGCAGTCCAATCCAACACATTCTAGAGAAATAATCAATGAATAAGATATAGTATTCTTCACCACGTGGTGAATTTTTCATCATAGGTCCACATATGTCAGTATGGATGAGTTCAAGAGGCTTACTTGATGATCCTTCATTGGCATTAAATTGAACTCTGGTTTGCTTACCGAATTGGCACGATTTACATATGATATTTTCAGGTAGAGAAATATTGCAGATCATGAACAACTTAAATTCACTTGATTTGTTGACGTGAGTGGCTCAGAGATGTCTCAATCTTCATGCCATAGTCATCTTTCAAGCTTCTACTCAAATAACATTTCTCATGCCCCTTCAGCCATGCTGTTTGAGTTCTTCCTTTGAACGCTTTACCTGTATCAAGATCACGTACCACACATTCTTTTGAACTAAAGACAACTTCAGTTCCTTGATCACACATTTGACTTACACTTAACAAGTTATGCTTTAATCCATCTACATACATGACTTTGTTAGCTTTCACCTTTTCTTTTAGAAAAACAGACCCTTTTCCCTTAATGATCGCAGGAGTATCATTTCCAAATGTAACCTTCTTTTCCTTTTCTAGAGCACTATATGCAAGAAGTTTGTCTTTATCACCTGTCATGTGTCTTGAGCATCCACTATCAATGTACCATTGGTTTTCTTCATCTTCTGGAAATAGCACTAAGCCACAATTTTCAACCTGTAATTCCTTCTTTTTCCATACTTTGGAGCTTGAAGGAACATGTTCTTTTGGCTGAACTTTGCTCCTGCATTCAGATTCTTCATGGCCAAAGTTATTGCAATAAGCACATTCAACTTCATTTTGAAGAGGAGAAAAGTTGTTATAAGTGTTATTCTTTGTTTCAATATCAATCCTCTTCTTTCTTGCTTCTCTTGTCATGATGGTTTAATATGCAACACATTGAGCAACTTTATGATCAAAATTGTAACATGAGAAACATTGTCCATTGAAGAAATTTCTGCGATTATAAAATCTTCTACTTGAATTTACCTGATGATTGATATTTCTTTGAAAGACATTCCTGTTAGTGTTCTTTGAATTGAGATGATCATACTTTACCTGTAAAGATTCTTTATTCTCTTGCTGAGTGGCAACATGTTGTAAACTAGCTGTAACTGCTTTTAGATATTTTGGTGCTGAAGGCTGAGAAGATTATCCGATATATCCAAGACCTGTCTTTATAAGAGGTGAACGTTGTACCTTGATAATCTCATCTAAGGTTTTAGATCCTTTAGCAAATCTAAGATTCAGAGTCTTTACTTTCTCAAGTTCTTTTCTTAGACTTACTACTTCACACTCTAATTTCTCATTGTGTTTCTCCTTTTCTTCAAGCTGATTTTTCAGAGTTTCTATGATTATTTTACTCTCTTCTAGGCAGATTTTGAGTTTATTGTTTTCATCAAGAAAATCAATGTCTTCTAGAGCATCCACAAAAGTATCATTTTCTTCTCTAGATTCTTTTTCAAATGCCATGAGAAGTCTAAGATCTTGTTCACATTCTTCCTCACTATCCGATAATCCATCACTGTCTTCATGAGTATAGTAACTCTTTCTAGTGCTAAAACGATTATTATTCCTTTTTGATACTTCCTTCCCTTTTTTATGTGTTTCTTTATAAGGACACTTAGCAGCATAATGACCAACTCTTCCACAATCAAAACATTTGAAAGGAAGCTTACCTCTGAACCGTCCTGTACCAAGTTGAAGCTTATTTACAAAGTTTATCTCATCTTCTTCTAAGATATATCCCGATCCTTCTGTTTTTTGTACTTCATTCCCTTTTGTAGAAGTTCTAAAGACTGCTTCTTTGACTTCAGATGGTCCTCCTCTTCTCATTTAATATGCAGTTAGAATGCCATGAAGTTGTACCACAGTAAGATTTTGAAGATCCTGCTTTTCTTCAAGAGCTGAAACTTTTGACTCAAATTTTGTTGTTAGTGATCTTAAGACTTTCTCAACCAAGGTAGATTCAGTTATAGTTTCTCCCCGATTTCTCATACGGTTTACAATATCATCAAGACGTAAGAAGAAGTTTTCAATGCTTTCTTCATTAAGCATTTTTATATTCTCATATTGAATTCTGAGAGTTTGAAGTTTAGCACTTTTTACCTTTGCATCACCTTCATAGCTTAGAATGATTTTGTCCCATATTGCCTTTGCTGTATTCAGCTGCATGACTTTGACAAATTCTGCTTCAGTTAGACTTCCCAATAGAGCATTGACTTCCTTTGCATTTGTTTCATAATTATTTCTTTCCATTGGATCTATTGGTACTGTGGTTGGATATTGATATCCTCCTTCAACAATAGCCCATACATCTGCTCCCTGAGACTGAAGATAGGACCTCATCCTTGTTTTCCAAAAGATTAAGTTGTTTCCGTTGAAGAGTGGAGGCTTGATAGAAGCTGTTCCATCTTGATTGATCTTCCTTCTAGCGGCTAAGCTTTTCAGAAGGACCTGCTCTGAAACCAATTTTTGGGAAAAATACTGAGAGGGGGGGTGAATCAGTATTTAAGGCTGAACAATTTTTCTTTCCTTTCTCTTAAAACCATATGTTACAGTACTGCATCCAACATGTATGTCCAGATATCTTATTATGTCTTTACTTAGAGAATTGCATCAGATAAGCATTAAGCATGAACAGAAATAACAGAACAAGCCATTAACCATGAACAACACATATGGACACCATGATTTAAGGTGGAAACCCAATTCGGGAGAAAAACACCGCTGTTGTAATCTCAGTATTCAATATTTTACTATAGAGAAACCTTCTTACAATATATGCTGGTGCAGACTCATACCAGCACGCAGGCCCCCACCTGCAGAAGGCTACAACCTTCTCTCGTTTACCAGCCTTTCTTGGAAGGGAGTTTCAACCCCCTGAACATGCAACCCTTTATTCAATTATCAACAAACATATTTTGCCCAATTCTTCATAACAGAACAGTGAGAACTCTGTAACCCAAACATCAAAAGTAATCCAGACTTTAGAGAATATATGCATTCAACATCTCGTGTATCCTTCTATGTACATTAATCTTCAGAAACCCCAACTGTCATATGCACTTTCAATGTAGATGACCCGAATCCATATGTGTTCTTCAGCAGACATGCGCTAGCTCTTCATCGTTTCTTCTGTTGAATAATCTCAAGACTCATCACCTTTAGATCAATATCTCAATGGGCGCATCATGGACTCAAAATCATCAATTAAGCACATCATCTGTCCATACAGATATTCCTTAGAGGAATTCCTTCTTCGTCAACTCACACGCCTCCCTACAATCGAATAATAATCTTTCTCCTTTATATAGTTCTCGCCTTTATTAAAACCATGAGTCAAAAACCATTTCAACTGCTAATGGTATTCCTTTTACAATATTTTCAATAGTTTGGCCCTCGGGGTTTTTATTTCTTATTAATTTATTTATCAAGTGATAAACAAATATATTTACAGCGATTTAACCCCTTATGTATAACCCTTCATATTTTATAAATAATATCCAATGCTTGCAAATAGTTTAAAAATCAATCCACCAATCAAATTTCATTGCATAGTCATCATTACATCACTGCAGGGGCTCTTGCGGTACGGATGAAAAATTTTGGCTGGTGCCCCCGCACTTAATTTCCAGCGTCGATTTCCGGTCAACTCTTGATTACTTGTTCAACTGTGGTGGCACCCCTTTTGGTTTTTTTTAAACCTTTACACTTCCCTCGTAAAATTATTTTTAATTAAAAATTCAATTCTGGGCTTTGTATAAAAGACAAATGCTTTCGAATAGTTTAATATTTCAATAAAACTTTGACCCCTGGCCCACATATGTGCCCCTCCGTACCAAACTAAACTTCGCGCAGTTCCATTGCCCGATCATCGTTGGATTGCGAGCCTCCAAGATCGACGGATATCGCTTGGGCAACTTGCAAGAGCAATAACACGCGATGGCGCGTTGTACTTGTGTTATTCTTCGCGCATCTTGGTTAAAATTCGGGCAAGTCCGGCGCACGATCACCATATGATTGCCCTCTTTTAGATTGACGGCGCAAAGCAATTTCACTGGCCATCCTGGTACGAGATTTAACGCGCGAAGGCACACTTTAAAGGGTGGTTTTGAAATTTCGCTTGGGACACGTGTTGAATACTGAATGGAATCGCTGCAATTTCGTAAATACCACCTATCGTCCAAAGGTGGTGCGAAGAAACCCACGGTTTCGCTCCACACCGCCATCACTGTTCCTCTCGGTCACGATTCCGCCTTAGCACATGGTTCCGTTAGCCTTATTATTCAAATGATTTAAAGCTCCGCTTCAATGTTTCTTTATATATTTTGTTTATCCATATTCCAGGTTCTATTACACAGTCAACGCAAAACCCAGTCATCGAGTTTCATATCATATGTTCAACGAATATATATACATAATTCTACTGTCGATCGTATTGGTTCTTCAAACAACTTACAGAACCAGAGCACCATTAAACCCCTCCATTATGCAGATTCACTTCAGTGTGTCATGACCTTTGCAACCCAATATCGTATACAGAAGCACAAATCTATCCATAGATCATTACACAGAGTTGCAGGAAATTTCGTACGAGAAATGAACCAATCAATACCTCAATTGCTTTGGGTATTCTCCACTTAATAGAGTATCATCGAAACTCAACCATACATAGATTTTCTTTATCTTCCAACAAGATGCATACATATTCCATCTTCAATTCTGCTATAACCTCTTTGTCCTTGTTTCCTTGACTGATACTGCAGCTCAGTAGCTCAAACTGTAGATGCATTCTTTCTGTTCTTCTCTGCTACATTTAGATGACAATTCCTTTGCCATATCCTTTGCCATCAATGACAATATTTCCAACAGATACTCATATATGGCAATCATCTGTCATATGAACGAGGCAAAGAATGCAGTAGAGAATATTATTGTTGATTGGCCATCATGTCTAGATATCAATTCAACCCATCTCTGCATCTGATGATCTCTAGGAACATATATACTTAGTGTAACATGATGCGGCTGCATCAAAGGAACCCACTCTAAAATGAAGGAAATCAGGATCGAGTGATAGTTGAAATTATTCTTCCTACCACCCTTTGCTTTAGTCAATTGTTCTTTCATATGAAAGAGTACTTCTTCAGCCCAGTTGAATACTGTTGGTTCTAAACACTCAAGAGAAAATTGCATGTATGATCATTTGCAACATGTAGTGTTGCGGAACCAACAAGCTTTAACATAGTAAAAAGGATGGTTCTTAAGGGAAAATCACGCACATCATGGATATTTATTTTTCCATATTTACTTGCTTTGGTACTTGGCCGACAATGTTGGCGTATGTAATCCCTCACTATTTGTCCTCCAAGATCAGATCCTACAAGGGAAATAGGCGAACCTCATCTCGATAATCTAGTGAGAAAGTAAATATCCTCAACTAATATTGGGAGCACTTTGTCTGCAATATGAAAAGCCTGCAATACCATATCCCATGAATGAACTAGGGACTCCAATATTTCGATATATGTTGCCTCATCCCTGATAATTTGACGTGTTTAAGCAACCCACAATCCTTGAGGTCTCTTACTGTACCTGGATCATTTAAGGAAATCACATATTGTTCTTCATGTTATATTTCTCGCCATGTAATCTTAATTTTGATCTGATGAATACTTGAAATCCAACCATAAGATTCATTAGGATCCATTCCATGCAAAAAAAGTGGGAAATATTGGGCACATAGCAAGAAAAAAAAATTAAAAATACGCCCAACATACCCCAGGTCAAGGGAGAGAGCATTGCAGTGCATCAGGACTTCTATTTTAGTGCACAACAATGCACCTTTCGACATTCAAGGGTGTGCTTACCTCATAATGTAATATGTTTACCCTAAGGGGCTGGAAACCCTAAAAATTTACCATGAAATGCAACATAAATGATATTAAAAGAAAGAGAAGGTTCATAGATCCAACCTGGATCAAACGACAAGAGAAATCATCCACTAAAAATATCGTAATTGACCACTGAAGTTCATTGGAAAAATTGGTTTAGAGCTCCTAATTTTCGAATGGTAATTATGGAATGGTAAAAATGAAATCATAAAAAATCTTTTTACTAGTCATTTTAATTAACTTAAATCATATTTAATGCTATGAATATGGTTTTTATTCATTTTTACTATGAAATAGGTGTTTTTAATCCCTTTTATGGTTCTCTGAATAGGTTTACAGTTGATATAGTGAGTTTAGTGTGAACACCTATTCAAGAATGATTTGACCACAAAAAATACTTTTATCCTATTTTTCAAGCTTTGATAAAAATGAAAAAGGAATTAAATCACACTTTTATCTCTTTTTCGAGCTTTTATAAATGTGAAAAAGGAACCCCCTAGTGTCTTATTTTTTCTCTTTTTAGACTCCAATAATGTGAAAATATCGCCAAGCACTTGTCTTTTCGAGCTCATAAAAGTAAATGAAACAACATCTACTCAATATAAGTTTAACCCTTTTCCAGACTGAGATAGATTATTTACAAAAAAGGAAAACCTTAGTCGAACATGACTAAGAGGTTTTCTCAGGTATTATTTTACAGTTTTTTGGACTCGAGCGACAAATTTACGAAAAAGGACTCATGGAGTTTTCTTTCAAACTCTCTAAAAATGAAAAAGGACTTGTTATTCACTGTCGTTATATTCGTTAAAACATAAAATAGCGATAAACTTGTTGATCATGGAAAGATCGAGTTTCATTATCACTAGACTCATTAAATTATTAAATAGCGATGGATTCAATTGAAGGGTTGAATTATAGATCAAGCATATGTTACCCTCCTCAAGCATGTTAAAAAATACAGAGGTACTAGTCAGCAATGATTGGGGAAAATTTGGGAAAAAGAATAGAACACTTTATGGTAACATGTCACTCTTGAACATGGCACTTTCACTCCATCACTGTGACTTTTGGGTTGGGTGATCTTCTTGATGGTTCATCATATCTATAGTCCATCATACTGTCACTTCTGTTTTGGGTCAATTTCGCCAACTCATTTCAGTGTGACCAATATGTTCAAGAGAAGTCATCCAATAATTTTGCATCTTATGCAATACTCATAAACCTTCATTTTCATGACCGCCATCCCTGAACATTGCTACATCAAGACACATTTTGTCTCCAAAACCACTACTCCCATTTTGCGATAAAGTTTCTTCCTATCAACATTAACTCATCATCCAGGAAGTTAACTTAGAAACATCTTTCCAGTACCTTAGATCTTGCTACATCATCGATAGGTTTCTTGCTTCTAGACCTTTGACTGAAAGATTTTGCTTGGTGTTCGCATTAGGGGAATTTTGAGGTCTAAAATGGGCCTCCTAAGAAAAATGTACAAAAAAATAAACTTTATAAGAACCAATAGGGTTCAAGATGATGATGTCAACCATGGGGGATGATTCACTATTTTTTAAGTAAAAGGGTAAAAATATTAAAAAATAATAAAATAATAAAACAACTTTTCTAACTCGTATTTTCAACTTATCTCCCAAAGTTTTTACTCAAATTTTGAGTGGGAGTACTCGTTGGATCCAAAATTTAATTCCTCATCCAAGGAGTATCCATGTTGCATACTTTCGATGGACCCCGCTACACGAGAAATGAGAAATACATAAAAAACATGATTGCAATCATGTTTTTCATGTATTTCTCAATTTTCATGTAGCAGGACCCATCGAAAGTATGCAACATGGGTACTCCTTGGATGAGGAATTAAATTTTGCATCCATGCAATCATGTTTTTCATGTATTTCTAAATTTTCATGTAGCAAGACCCATCGAAAGTATGCAACATGGGTACTCCTTGGATGAGGAATTAAATTTTGCATTCAACAAGTACTCCCGCTCGAAATTTGAGTAAAAACTTTGGGAGATAAGTTGAAAATATGAGTTGAAAAAGTAGTTTTTTCAATTTTCCCTCTAAAATTTGATGATGTAATCAAATCTTATTTGATTATTTCCACTATTGTTAGTGTGAATCTTTCGTCGTAAAAGATCACTTTTAGCTACGCATAACAAATAGCCCTAACATTGATTATGGCTGCAAAATATCTTTAAGTTTGCTGCATAAAGTTAGATCTAAGCACAAAAGACATTAAGCAGATAAAATATAACATGGCTCCACACATCCAATAAATAAGAGAAGAACAAATGTGTTTGAAAGAATCTTTTATTATATTAAAGAATAGGGGCACCTGAGAGGAAAACAAGAAAGGTGTTTTCCGGTTCTCCTTAGTGGGATTGGTTCTTGGAAGTTGTCAGTGTTTCAGATTTATGATTCATCTCTCTTAATAATGTGGAAAACCCAAACAAAACATGGAACTCAATGGGAGTTCATAAAACAAAATGGAAAAGTGGTGACCAAAAGTAGATCTAGTTTGATCTAATGCAATGGAGGTGACTAATGAATGGGGAAAACCCTCCTATTTATAACAAAATATTGGGGTGTTCTAGAACTCGGTGCATGAATAAAATATTATTAGTCACATTCTAGAATCACCCTTTAGGAATATTTTATTATATTTGTTGGAGGGAAAAGGGTTTTTGACTTGGGTCAATTCCTTTATTTTTAAATAACAAATAAATAAATGATTTATTTATTATTTTAGGGACATGGTGGGGATATAATTAAATAAATAATGGTTTATTTAATTATTTAAAGATGATTTAGTCAAATTTAACTAGGAATAATATTTAAATAGTGATTTAAATAACTTATTCTTAGGAAATCATCAAATAAATAATGATTTATTTAACTGATTTCCTTGTTTTGGGTTAAATATGACTAGGAAATATGGATAAATGTTATTTTTTATGGTGAAAGAAATTTTGCTTAGGGTAAAATTGGTCTTACATGGTGTACTTGGGTTCATCTAATAATAATAGGTTAGATGACCAAAAAAACGGTGTAACAAATTGCCCCCCAATGTATGAGTGTTAGGAGCAAATCGTATAACCGAAGTACGTTGTAAGAACTCAATCACTAGACGGCAAGATGGAAGTGAGAGAGAGGAATGTAAGGTAATCTAAAGTGTTGAAGGACTATACCCTGAGGAGACGAGACTTACAGGTGCGACAAGTCTCAAAAGTATGAAGTGGTACCAATGCGAAAGGCGACGGGGGAGGCATACCTATGCCCGCCGAAACAATAGTACAAAAGATGAAGCGCCCGAAAAACCACGGAACGCAATAATGAAATAGGTGCTGGCCTAAACATGAGCCAGAGAAGTAGAATGATGAATCCCATATACATGCTATGCCTGGAATAATCGTCAGGACTTATAAAAGACTAGTGTAGTACATGAGATACAAATATACCCCAAATGCCCCCTACACATGGGGAAGGGCTCACAAAATCTAACTGATACAAGAAAATTGAAAAGGCGTTGCAAGTGACTGAGGCCAATATCATCAAATAAGAGGAGCTGCATCAAGGACTGAAATGACGAAGGCTCCTGAGCATGTGGGGGGCTACCTGGAGGGCCACCCCCTCATGAGGGTTGAGACATCTCACACAGACCCAGGTATTACCAATGGCTGCTACGACATCACTGAACCATCAAGCGTATAGATCACGATCAGGCTGAAAAAGAGCTCGAACCAAGGTATACTTCCCCCCGAGACCGGGATTCTGGAATAAATAAGCTGATGTCGACAGAAGTAGGTCCACCAGAGGTGAGGCAAGAAGGGAAACCCCATTAAGGCACGAGAGCAAATAGTAGAGCGGCACATAGAAAAAACTAGTGATGATGATGAAATAGGTGATAGATCCAACGGGGACCATAAAAAGCATGAGTACAAAATGGTATCTCATGACGGAAATTGTCACGAACAACAATGAGGATGGGGGCAAAGTGGTGCCCCCGATGAAATGTGGTGTAAGTGAGAAAATCCGGTTTTGAAGAGAGGTGAAGGAAGACTTCGTGGATAGTCGGTGTCCTGGTGAAGTAGAAAACATGAAAAAACAAACGGATGCTGGCTATTTAAAAGAAAAGGAAACAAGCATTTCGAATGGGAAATGCTATGGGTAATATTTCTTAAGATAGAGTGCATTGTAGGGATTGGGAAGGATATTGCCTTCAAAGTCTTATAGATTGTATGCCACCTTACCAAGGTCCTTACTAATGATGTAAGGATAGAGCCATAATGAATCGAACTTCCCATGACCAAGGGTATCATGGGCCTGGTCATATACTAGAACAAGGTCACCTTCATGAAATTGGCGAGGGTGTATTTTACGGTCATGCTGAGCTTTGGTGCGCTTTTTGGCTACTTCGAGAGTTTGCAAGGCAACACGATGGTCTTCGGAGGCACGCTCAAGCATGATAATCCACTTTTCTAGAGGTTGGGTATCAGGGAGGAGTTCGACGGCCAAGTGTAGGGAAGGGATTTCACACTCAATTGGTAAGACTGCCTCCTCACCGAAGACAAGGTGGAAAGGAGTGAAACCGGTGGCGGTTTTAACAGAAGTACGATAAGCCCAAAAATGGGGAAGAGCATGAGATGCCAATTCTTTTTATGCTTATTCACCGTTCGTTGAAGCATGGTCTTAAGAATTTTGTTGACTGCTTCAACTTGGCCATTACCTTGGGGGTAATAGGAAGATGAATATTGGTGTTCAAAACCCAAGAGTGAGGATAGCTCATGCCAGATCTCATCTTCAAAATTTCGGCCATGATCAGAGACTAATTTTTTGGGAACTCCGAATCGAGCGATGACATGGTTAAAGAAAAAGAAGGCTGCGGTGGCTGCCGTATTGTTGAATGTTGGCATAGCTTCGGCCCATTTAGTGAAATAATCAACTGCCACGATGATGTATTTGTGGTTATCGGTGGATGGAGGTCGACATTCCATAAAGTCGATGGCCCATTTGCAAAAAGGGCCAGCGGTGATGATAGGATGAAGGGGAGTGTGTGGGGTTCGCGCCTTGGGGGCGAAATGCTGGCAATTGGAACAATGTTTGACTGCTTCGATGCAATCACTGAAGAGAGAAGGCCAAAAATACCCAACGCGCATGATTTTTTGGGTAGTGGCGAGGCCAAAGAGGTGGCCACCACAAGCACCGCTATGACATGCATTAAGGACGTGTTCAGCTTCAGCGTGTGTGAGGCAACGACGAAGGACAGTATCTATTCCACGACGATAAAGGTTGTCGCCGATTAGAAGGTAGCGGGAGGCTTGGTGTCGGATACGTCGTCGAGCATCATGATCAAGATGAATGGCGAAATTTTGGGTTTGCAAGTAAGTAAGGATATCCCCGTACCAAAGGTCATTGGTGGTGATGGCAAATAAATGCTCATCGGGAAGAACATCATTAATTGGAGTCTCTTGGGTGCCGGTAGGCAAATCGGAAATGAGTTCAGCAAGGGCTAAACCTTTCTTACTTTTTGGAGTGAAAAATTCGAGGTCGAACTCTTGAAGGATAACGACCCAAAGAGCGTATTTCCCATTGAGGATGCGTCAACTCAATAGGAAAGCCATGGGGTTCGAATCAGTCACAACCTTGGTGGAATGCATGAGGATATAATGATGTAGTTTTTGGACCGAGAACACAACGGCTAGTGCTAAATTTTCTTCATGTGAGTAGGACACGGGTGGACCAGCAGGGTTTTTACTGACATAATAAATCACATGTTCGATGCTGCTATCATCTTCTTGGATAAGGACACCGGCGACCGAATGGGTGGAAGTGGAGATATAAAGGATGAAATCGCAGTCAAAGTCAGGATGACGGATCAAGGGGGCAGAGGTGAGAGCATGTTTAATGGCATCAAAAGACTTTTGAGCATGGGCATCCCAAACAAAAGAGGTGTGAGAGTGAAGAAGTCGAAGGAAACCATGCGCGGTAGTAGCATAGTCAGGAACGAAACGGCGAAGAAAATTAGCTTTGCCTTGGAGACTTTGTAGTTGACGTAAGGTACGAGGGATAGGAAGTTCAAGAATGGCTTGAACTTTCAAAGGGTCGAGAGTTATCCTGTCTTTAGATACTATGAAGCCGAGGAGACGACTAGCGGGAACACAGAATACACATTTCAAAGGGTTAAGGCGGATATTATACTTGCGACATCGGAGGAAAATGGTACGCAGGTCATGTAGGTGCTATGCCCAATGTTTAGAACGCACAGTAAGGTCGTCTAAATAGGCAAGGATAATATGAGCTAAGTCATGGAAACAATAAGACATGGCCCTTTGGAAAGTGGTGCCGACGTTTTTAAGACCAAATGGCATGACTTGGTATGAAAAAGTGCCCCACGGACCAATGAACGCGGTTTTAAGTTGATCAACATGACGGATAACAATTTGGTTGTATCCTGAGAAGCCATCCATAAAGGATAAAACCTTGTGCCCCGCACACTCATCAATGATTTGGTCAATAAATGGTGTGGGGAAGTTGTCTTTGGGGCAAGCTTTGTTCAGATCACGAAAGTCGGTACAAACATGGATGGTGCCTTGTTTTTTGAGAACGGGAACTGGATTGGATACCCACGTGGTGTATTCAATGGGGTAAATGAAATCAGCCTGCCGAAGCTTATCGATTTCAGCTTTGATGGCTTCACGTCTGGATGGATGAATGGGTCTCAACTTTTGACGGACCGAGGTGGCATCATGCCATGTGTCGATGTGATGTTCGACAATGGCCGGATCGAGTCCGGGCATTTCTGAGCAGGACCAGGAGAAAACATCACAGAATTCTTTGAAGAGTTTGGTGTAAGCTTCAATTTCTTCTGGAGTGCATTGAGCACCCATGGTGATATGTTCTTCGGTACCTAGTTTGACAGAAATGTCTATTTTGATAGTAGGAGATATTTTAGCCATATTGCTGTCTTCGAAAGTGTCAGGTGCAGGGATGGGGTTTTTGAACCAATCAACTTTATTGGGAATGAAATCTTTGGATTCGAGAGCATATTGGTCATGTCATTGTTGTGGTAGAAAGTATGCACGATGGTGCATATCGTCCCATGGAAAGTCGGGTTCGGTCATAGCTTCCATGATATCTTCGTCGGACTGGAAGATGGGAAGAGTGGATGGCATAGGATAACCTAAAGAGGAAGAAATATGAGATATCTGATTTTGAGGGGAAAGGCCGACATTGGTGTCATGATGAGGGGTGACGGGGGGGTCAGCCGCCGGGTGGGTAGGCAAAATAATGGGGGAAGTTGCCAAGGGGTCTGTTGGCGGGGAGCGCAGTGATGAGGAAAGGTAGGAAATAATGGTTGAAGGTTTGGTCATTTCAGTATCAGAATAAGAAATGGTAATAGGGGTAGACACGTGGTTGGGGGTTAAAAAAGGCGGACGGGCAAGCGCGGCTTCGAATTGGCGGTATGCGGCCAAAGAAGCATGATACTCATCAAGGCGGGGGCAAAGATGGGTATAATGCCCATGGAAATCGCATAAAGAACAAGGGTGATTGGTGCGTAAGTTTTTAAGTTTTGGAAGGGAACCAGGGAGGGTGACATGGACCGTAGGGATATCGGATTCGGAAGACATTTCATGGATCGCGGTTTTGAGGTGTGGTAATTCAGGACAGGTATGGGTGGCATGGCTGACAAGATCGCATAAGGCACACTAGATGGGATGCTTCGAAAGGTGAGGAGGGGTAGAGTTGGTTAGGGCAACTTTGCCCTTTGGTGCCCCCCTGCGAGATTTGCGATTATTACCTGACACGGTCGGAATGGGAGGAGGAATCAGATGAGGAGACTGAGGTGTCGGATTAGCAGTAGAGGTCATGGGTATTGGTTGAACCAGGGTCAAAGCAAGATATGGCTTGGGATGACCAGGTGGGGTAGGGGCGGGGGGGCTTAGGTACCAGACGGGGATTGCCAAGGTTAAGTTGGGTAGAGAGAGGGTAGCCAAGATAGGGACAAAAGAAGCTCCGGGAGGGGGAGCTAGGAAAGGAATCTGACCAGCAGGAAAATGGCCAGGAGGAACGGGGCCAAGGGGGTTAAAATCGGGTGGAATGGACCTAGTAGGGTAGAGGGGTGTGTGGGGATTGCTTGGGGAAGGAGATTCTGAAGGAAGAAGACTGGTTAGCGGGGGTGAAGGGCTAGTAGTTGGGGGAGGTTGATGTTGCTGACTAGCCAAAGTGGGCTGTGTAAGGTCAGCCCAAGAGGATTTCATCATGCAAATGTTCGCCAGGCTAGGATCCGGTACGGTAGGAGGATCCATAAAGGTTCCAAGCAAGGAAGAGTCTTTATAGATGCCGGGGGAAAGACTAGGCAAAGAATTAGTGATAGCAGAGATAGAGGACTCAGGTGAAGTCTGAGATTTGGGTTCATGATATGATAACTGGTTGATGGTGATGATTTTTCCGTTATGGGGGAAAACATCTTGTGGTGGACTGCGGACGGGATGGCCAACATGGCATAGCTGTAACTATGCCCCAAAAGAATGTTGTAGTCAAGAGGGGCGTCGATAACTTCAATGTTGACGCTAACAGTCTTACCTGCAAGGGCCATAGGACAGTTGTGGAAAAGGCCAATGGGCTGGGAGGCGTGGCCATCCCACACACAAAGGGTGATGGTGGAAGGGGCCAACGTAGGAGATCCGAGTTGTTGCCAAACTGATGCGGACATTACACAGGTAGAGGCCCCCTCGCCAATAATGCATCGAGCAATAGTGGCATTTCGGATTGTAATCAAGATTTGGAAAGCAACAGAAGCAGGAAGAGGGGGATGGGCTGACTGACGGGTATCGAAAAAAATTAACTCGTCATCAGCTAGGTCAATAACACGCATGGCAGATAATAGAGCCTTTTTTTGAGAAGGACATGATTGGAGGAGTTCCAGTGTTGAAATGGCAGCAGGAAATTGTGCCAGATCCTCTACTATGCTGTATGAATGGGTGATTCGACCAGAGGTAGCAGTGCGGCGTAAGGGGCCCTTAGGAATGGGGGTGTGAATCACAGCTGTGGACAAATAAATCGGCAAGGGACCGCAGGGTTTCGATAGAGGCTCTGTAGGACCTGAGGAGGGCAACTCAGGGATAGAAGGAACGTGAGGGTTGGAGTACTGACAAGACTGGTTTGAAGGTAAAGATTAGTGGTGAGGGGTTGGTCAGAGGCCATCATGAGAATCTGGTGATCAGAGGAACCAGAAGGAGAAGGTTGAGTGGGAACCGGGTAATGAGGTGATTGAGTAGCCACGAGTCTTTGTTGAGGGAAAGGGTCGGTAAGTACAGTGGGTTGAGATGTAGCCGTATGGGGAGGGATAGATGGTTGTCTCTGCACAGTGGTCTGAGACTCCCATAGCTGCCTCATTGGTGGTAATCGGGGACAATCATGAGTGTAATGACCCTAAACATCGCAACACGAATAGGGCTTATTGGTGCGAAGTGGCCTATCCAGTTTGGGTGGAGGGCCTTGGGGTTGTGTGATAGTGTGAGAATTAATGCAAGAATGGTGGGGGCCATGATTACCAGAGGCATAGGGATTGCCGTTCTTCTTTCTTTGAGAAGGAAGAGGAGGAGTTTCACCTTGCTGTGCAAATACTGGCCTTGAAGGGGGTAGTAAGTGTGGTCCAAATTCTGAAGGAGCTAGGATAGTAGGCTGTGGGTAGGGATAAGGTGTAGGATGGGAAAAAGGAGGAGGCATGCCAAATCCTAGATACATGCTACTTGGAGAGGGAAAAGTGCCAAAGGGGCTGGCCTCTCCTGGAGGGAAAGAATAGCCTAGAAAAGGTTGATCAGAGGTATACATGGAAAAAATAACACGGGGAGAACCCAAACAAGCAAAAGGAGAGTCGGAGTGTGGACTCGGGGGAGGAATTACTCGATAACGATGGGAAGGAGGAAGTTGACCGAACGGAAACTGAGGGTGAAGGCCAAGAAGTCTCCGGGATAAACACCTTGGAGGCACAATGCTGACGGGAAGAAGAAAGACTGACAAGGGCAAAAAAGCAAGAGGAGACAAGGACAGGGGGTGCAGTGTCAATTAATTTTAAAGTCTTTGCCAGGTGGTGTTAACTAGGCTCTTCTTCACTTAGGGTCAGTGTGTGGCGTGCATTAATTTTAATTATTTAAACCCAGACGTTTTGAGAGTAAAAGAAAAAAGTGTGCTGCGTAACCGAAAAGAAATTTGCAATAAATAAGACTGAAAGAACAGAAAATGAACAACTAATAATGCATCAATTTAACCCAAGGAGGTGGGTCTCTCAAAACTAGTCGATAAGAGGGAAAAGCACGTAAAAAGAGACCAATATATCTAAAGTCCGGAGGGACGGGGATCTAATGGAGAAATCTGCTGAAAAGTGGTGCAGAAAGCAGCAAAGAGGCTGGGGCAAGGTTGCTGCTAGAAAAGAGGAGATCAGCTAACGATAGGGGGGTCAAAGAGGTGTCCCTAGAGATGAACAAGATGAAAGGAGGTGTTTGGAAAGGGAAGAAGAGCTGACTTGTAGGGATCTGAAAAGGAGGTGTCAGATCTGAAATAAATAATGTTGAAACTCTGGAAATTCAGACGTCTGAAACAGTAGAAAAATCTCCCACAAGAAGTGGAGGGGACTGGAGCCCTAAGGGGAAAGAGTCCCACTTAGGTGAGTGAAACAGATCAGAAATAGGTTTGAACGTGTGGAGACAGAGGCTGGAAAACCCTGACAGAAGCTTCAGTCAAACCCATAAAAAGTGCTGGAAAATTGTGCAGAAAAGTGCAGGTCACAGGTTTTGGCCTGTTTTCAGGTCAGGTCACAGGTTTGGCGCAGAAAAGTGCGACCTAAAGGCTAGGTCACACTTTTTGGGCCGATAAGTGCGACCTGCAGATTCGGGTCTCGCGGCGGCAGATTTCAGAAATTTTTTTCGTCTCAGCTGCGGCTGATGTCGGTCACCTGCGCAATATGGCCAAAAACACACAGAAGTTAGAAATTTGAATGTTTGAGGGTTTTAGAGGTAAAAACTTGCATAAAAATAGGAAAAACAGAAAATGAAAGAGAAACCCTAGGGATTGAAACAACGGGATATGCAGGAATATAGAAAACGATAGTGGTCGCAAAAGAAAACTCGTGTGGAGTCACCAATTGATAGTGTGAATCTTTCATCGTAAAAGATCACTTTTAGCTAAGCATAACAAATAGCCCTAACATTGATTATGGCTACAAAATATCTTTAAGTTTGCTGCATAAAGTTAGATCTAAGCACAAAAGACATTAAGCAGATAAAATATAACATGGCTCCATGCATCCAATAAATAAGACAAGAACAAATGTGTTTAAAATAATCTTTTATTATATTAAAGAATGGGGGCACCTGAGAGGAAAACAAGAAAGGTGTTTTCCGGTTCTCCTTAGTGGGATGGGTTCTTGGAAGTCCTCAGTGTTTCAGATTTATGATTCCTCTCTCCTACTAATGTGGAAAACCCAAATAAAACATGGAACTCAATAGGAGTTCATAAAATAAAATGGAAAAGTGGTGACCAAAAGTAGATCTAGGGTGATGTAATGCAATGGAGGTGACTAATGAATGGGGAAAACCCTCCTATTTATAACAAAATATTGGGGTGTTCTAGAACTCGGTGCATGAAGAAAATATTATTAGTCACATTCTAGAATCACCCTTTAGGAATATTTTATTATATTTGTTGGAGGGAAAAGGGTTTTTGACTTGGGTCAATTCCTTTATTTTTAAATAACAAATAAATAAATGATTTATTTATTATTTTAGGGACATGGTGGGGATATAATTAAATAAATAATGGTTTATTTAATTATTTAAAGATGATTTAGTCAAATTTAACTAGGAATAATATTTAAATAGTGATTTAAATAACTTATTCTTAGGAAATCATCAAATAAATAATGATTTATTTAACTGATTTCCTTGTTTTGGGTTAAATATGACCATGAAATATGGATAAATGTTATTTTTTATGGTGAAAGCAATTTTACTTAGGGTAAAATTGGTCTTACATGGTGTACTTGGGTTTATATAATAATAATAGGTTAGATGACCAAAAAAATGGTGTAACAACTATTATTTTATAATTTCCTTAGGAGGCCCATTTTATACCTCAAAATTCCCCTAATGACATGAAGTTATCTATTCACGCCTTGCAAATTGTGCTATTGTACCTTGAGAGCCATTAACATCAATGGTGGTCTTCTTGTGTCTGTTAACAACTCACATCATTGGCTGGTAATCATATGATGTCTTCCCATGTTCGACTTCGGATCATATATTCTCATGGTTAGAATTGTACTTGAATGATTGAGTAAACTAGATAAGAAGACCCTGTATCTAGTTTCATCCATCTGGGCTACAATTTTAGGAATTGTACACATCATCTGTATGATGGCTTTACATACAGATCGTCATCTGAACATCGGCCTATATCTGTAGGCATGTCTATATCGGGAAACATTATGATGAAAATGACTTTCTGAATTATGTGCATGTTATGATAGTTTATGTGCTGAGCATGGGTATGAATCCCTTAGCAATTCATGTCCAAGATGTAAGATATCATGATGTAATGTTTTTCAAATTGATGCAGGTCACCATCCGCTTCAGATCCAACTCATCACATCGTAAAGTATATCATCCAAATATTATTATTATTTTGATTTCATGCTTTAGGGGGAAGCTGTTACAGGTCAATTTGGGTATCATCCCCCAAGACCTGGTCAGATTGGGCATCGTCCCCCAAGACCAATGAATAGGGTCTATCATCCCCTTAATTCAGTTGCTATATGCCCTAAGTGAAGACATTCCATTGATGGATTCAATTGTGAGATTTCCAAGGTTTGAAGTATAGATTATATGACCCATTGACTCATCAACACTCCTCTACAAGGGCCCAACTACGTTGCAGTGCACTTACCTCCATGCAAAAGTGCACCGCAGTGCACTTCCCGACACTCAAGGGTGAGTTGGTCTCCTCAAAGCGAAATCATCATTGTTCCAGGAATCTCCACATGTCCAGTGCCTTCTAGAAGATATCATATGTGTCATACTTTGAATACAAGTGTTCATGCATCACCTCTAAACTTGGAAACATGTCTCACCTATTTTTAGAAAGCCATTCAATTCCATTTATTGAGAAACTGCCTTCAATTTCCCTATAAATTGAGTACTCATTCAAATTCTAGGGAGGGAGAAATTTGTGTAATGTTATGCTGTTGGATTCTCAATTGATGAGAGTAGGAACTACTATTATGCTGCTGAGATGATGATTGGTGTGATGAGGATGGAATGAAGTTGAAGCAGGTTGACGATAAATCTATCTATTGGTTGTAATGTTCTCCTCCTACTTTCGTAATAAAGATATCTGTTCATTTTCTCATATGCATGCTAATATATTCTCAATTGTGTATGCATTCTCAGATTTAATCGGTTTGATTTGGTTAAGATAAGTAGATATTTGTATATTTGTATGTTGTTTTTTGTTCTCTGTATTTTATTGTAGGGATCGATCTAGCAACTTTCGTTGGATTGAGAGCGATGACAACAACAACACAAGGAGAAGGAGAGCGAAAGGATCACAAGTAGGCTTCTTTCCTTTCTATATATCTATTTGTCTTAGAGATAAAATAATAGTTGTCTTTCTTGTGTTGTTCTGAGTGAAGGAACAACACGCTTAGGAAATGTAGTTTATCCGTATATTATAATTTTGTATAACATTTAGCAAGGCACACCCTAAGAAAATTGAGACTCTCTAAAAATAATCATTAACCGAACTCACTAAATTCTCCCCACAGGGGCAACAAAAAAAATTATAGGTCAAGTTAGGACCATTGGGGCTAGGAATCCAATAAGCCATCATGGTAATAATATATTTTGCAACATAATTTTTACCTTATAGGGAGCTTCAAATCCATTTATCCGCCCAAGAAACGAATATCCGAGCGTTACCAGAGACTCATTTTAGAGGGGGTTAAGCTTACGCCTAGTGTGTGTGGTACTTTTTGGGGTTACCTGACCCATCTAGTGCTGGGTACTAGTAGCTAATTACCAATAAGCTCAAGACTCAAATGCTCACGTGGGATGATAGTAATTTAGTCGCCAAAAGTAGGCCATCATTCCCTAAAGGTGACAGTGTAGGAAACACTTGATCCTCGTAGCATTATCTTAGTTGATTATTTGGCTGCTAGAAGGCGTCGCTAGTTCTTTCGGGACATTAGCCCCAGTATCCATCAGAATAAATATTCGCAAGGCCCATTTACATTAAGAGTGTAAGTACAAATAGGTCTATATAGGCTTTTGAGTATCATACACAAAAAAATAAAAAAACTTTTTTTTCTTAGTTGATCACATAGCGTTAAATTAAAGGAAAACTTACTTCTTATTTTTTCACTTTGTTTTATGCATGTTCTTAGGGTCCTATAATGATAGGGATTATAATTTTGAATTGACTATGTTAAGTCTTGTAATATTTTACATACTTTTTCTTTCTGCAAATGTTTTCCTGTATTAAAAAATGAAAAGAGGGTATATCCTAAAATAAAAATCAAAGGACTAAAGTAAAACATATCAAAAAAGAATGTAAAGTATGAACCCCACAAAAAGAAATAAAAATATATCATGAAAGTGTTGCACATTCAAATGCCACTACTTTAGTTTAGTTACTTTTACAGATAAAATTGTGCGTAGCTTGTCCAAAATTCCAAAATTCCACAATTCATCATAATCATACAATTTAATCTTGATTATTCATGCTTTTAAATTTCATGTCATGATAGTTAGTGAATAAATATCTGGCCAAACCATTTAATCTTGGCAGATCAGTAGTTACGTAGACAATAAAAATGAGCTCATCAGTTTAATATGAGCCATTGGAATTTATAAGGTTAGAAGTAGGTTAGTTTTCTTATCAAAAGAAAACAAAAGGGTCAACAAACTCAAATGCACCCAATAAATGAAGTAAAAAATGTTAGGGTAAATAAAGGGTAGGTAGATTACTTTCACAAGTAAAGGAAAGCATCAACTAGTTCATCTCATATCACTAACACCTCTTAAATCCCCTTCCCCTTGTAAAAAATCCCTTTCCCTAGCTAAAAGCCCCTTTTCCCTAGTTAAAAATCCATTCTTCCTTTGAAAATTAATTTCCCCTTTACTAACTCCCCTTTACCATAAAACCATAAAAAACCCATTTATCCAAATTTTTAAATGTTTAAAGTATATCAGGCTTCACTGTAAAAACCCTCCCCGATATCCTTTTAAATACCTATTCCTAGTGTATTTATAAAAATCCTGCATATATATCTCCCGACCCCATTAGATTTCATAGCCTATAGTTTATATGTTATTTTAACTTCTCTCAATTTATACATTTCATTAACCCCCATTACATGCTAACCCTTTGTTTTAATATATTTCCCCAGTTCCCACTTTGTTTTAAACCCCGCTAATTATATATCCTTACCGCACTATGTTAATCCCGACCCACTTTATATAACCCCGCATAAGTAATCCCGGGTCCCACCTATTAGAATTCTCAACTAATCTTGCAACACCTGTCAAATGTCCGATTGGTGCTACCCTGATCTAACCGTTCCAAAACCCTTTCGCACTCTCAACTATCTGATGTTTAAAACCAATCGGGGGTGCGAAATGGGTGGTTTCACACCCCCGCTTCTCTGCTACGTGGCACTCCCATGTTTTATCACATCCCACATCCTAAAACCACTCAAACGATTTTCATGGTGTGATAACCCGCTATACCACTATTATTTTATGCGATGAAACCAACCATTGTTTGAATTAAACCTTACACCATGTAATTTACTGCTTCCATTCAAAAGCAATAAAACCCTCCCTAAACATTTTTTCACCATTTATGTTGAAAATTGCTGAAGAAAAGCCAAAAGGAGCCTTTTCCAACCCAAATTGAAGCCTATTGCTACCAAAACCATTATCAACTGAGAGTTGAAGCTTTGAAGACCAGGAAAGCCCCTGTTGTGGCTAGAACCCCTTTCAAAGACCGAATTCAACCTTTCCCATGTAATCCTAAGCCTCCTAAGACCATTAAATTAATCACATAAAGTAATAAATTGATAAACTAAACAAAACAATTGATTCCCAGAGAATTTTATCTGTTAACCCTCTGCAAGCACCTGTGGTAGATGTTGGCCACACACATCTTGTTGATAAAGACTTCAAAATCACTGATACAGTCACTGATTTCAACCTTCTAGAGCTTTACCGCTGGAACCATGATAAATTCACAGACCAAGATGATGATATCCACCTTTGGGACTCAAATCTACCCAGGTACATCTTCCCACAGACCTTTCAGTTTCCAGAAATCATCAGACTCTGTCGGGTAAATTATTTTCCCAATGAAAGAGCTCTATTAAATCCAAGCAAAGAGATTTTATTCACAATTATAGATCAAACTATAAATCAGATGTTACAAAAACCCAAGCCTGATGAAGTATCGTTATCCATTGAGATCCTGACTGAACTCTATCTAAAGCTGGACTTTTCCAAAAGATTCCAAATAATCCAGACATTCCTTCCTCCATCAGTTGAAACCCCAAAAAGTAATCCTCCATACTCAGCTTCCATATTTTCATATAGAACGAGACAAATTGTCACGATGTTGTCATGTATTTTATGGTAGTTTACTGATGAATATGTAGATGCATCTATCCTAGGTTTTCTGTCCATATTGTGCCCAGGTCAACCTCCAGCTTCAACATTTAATTTTACTCAATATCTATCAGATTCAATCCATGAGAAATTGGTAAAATTACCATAGGAAGGAGTATTTAAATACTCCTCAATTTTTTTCCATTTGTTCTTATATTTCCAATAAAAAAGGTTTGCAGTTAGCCTCCAAAAACTGGACACAGAGGGTAATCCCCAATCTGTTTTCTTTTGGACATTGTTGGGCCTTGAAATTGTCATTTACTTCCATTACATTTTCACTTATATTTTCATATTATCACCTTCACTCCACCTTCATTTCATTACATTTACCTTACCATTACCATTATTGGGTTACATTTATGTTTTTCCAATATTTATTGATTCCTAGTATTTTTAAGTGAATTTCTGGTTAAAAATTAGAAAAGAATATACACATACTTATATACCTAACAAGTGGAATGAGTTTTTTGCCATGTGTAGGTCAAAAAGAAGCTTCCATAAGACCCTTATGTCGCCCCCTAAGGCCAAATTTCAATTTGAATGTAGAAGATCATGAGGATATGTGTCTCATTTCCTATTTGTATTGTAACTCCAATAAGACATGTGCCTTATCACTTCCTATTTTTATTGTAACTCTAGAGGTATAAGGAGAGAGTCATGGACTCTCATTAATAATATAACTTCTCATATTTTTTATAAATAGGGGAATCTTTCTCCTATCAAATCATGTGTAAAATTGGAGTTATGCTCAAGCTTTGAATACAGAATTAGGTCATGGTACCTTACTCATGAATGTTCCTTCATTTTGACTTGGTTTTGATTACATATGGTGCATCTCGATTTACCATCTCTCATTCTTTTATATCATCTACCTAAAATGTGTGAGATTTACTTGCTTTTATAGATTAAAGTTTATTTTCTTTCTTAGTTTTAGTTTTAGAATGACTATGTAATCTTTGGTTTTCTAAAAATATTTCAAAAGGATAGATTTATATATTTTCCAATTGGATTAAGTTTGAGACAATAGAGTTCAAAGTTATTTGGTTTCCTTTCATGTTCTGTTATTTACTTTCTTAGATCAAACTATCAATTCATTGTATAATTGAATGTTCCTAAAAGATCAGGATAAGAAGGTGTTCCAAATTGGGTGATTGAATGTTAAACCTATACAATCATTGAGCTTTACTTTTACATACTTTTACATTGCTTTTTAGATCCTCATTCAATTGTATAATTAGGTGTTCTTAAAGATCATTTCAAGAAGGTGATTTTATCATATTTTTAAATTGAATACTTGAATACCTAACTTATGCAATTATTGAGTTTTCCCTTTGCATTCTTTAATTGCTTTCCTAGATTTAAAGACTAAAGTATAATCGATTGCTTGTACATCATCTCAATATCATATTGGATGCTGAAGTGATTGAACGTACCTTAGTTTTTTCTATTTACATGCTTTTAAATGCTTTCTTAGATTAAAATTTCAATTCTTGCAAGTGTGATTGTGCGCACTATATTTTCTTTTGAATTTGTTTTCTTTCTTTTCGTTACTTGATTTCATAGGTTAGTTGAATTTCATTTCCATTATTTGATTTCATAGATTAGATGAATTGGTTTTCATTATTTTGTAGTTACATTGATCTAAACTAAAAGAAAATTTCTAGCACATACAATGCACACATGCTTCACAAGTTTACGAAACCCTCGGGTTGACAAATTAAATGATAGGCAATTATTTTGCTCCAACATTTTGGCACTGTTGCTGGGGAGGTGTGCACAGGAACTATATTTTAGTCTAAAGTGTATTTTATTTTGTTTTTATTAACCATTTATGGATAGATGATCAAAAATCAACCCAAAGACTACTTTGAGGAATGGTATCAAAAAGCGATTGCACCACAACATTCATCAATTCTTCAAGATATCCTTGTGGCAAATCGAAAGGTCAAGTCGATTTCACATATCCTTACAAACAATCAAGTACATTTTTCAAGATTGGATATGAGAATTTCAAAAATTCTAATCCGTAAATGGCTTCATTGGAAGCATTCATATACTTAAAAAAAAAAAAAAAATAGGTTTTAGATAGATAGGAAAAATAAAAATAAATCCAAGCTTGGCTAGAATTTTAGAATTTTTAACTTTTTTTTTGAAAATAATAATAATAATAATAATCAACATTGATTAATTCATTTTGAATAAATTTCAGTGACGTAGTAAGTATCACTTTGTTTTTTATCACCATTAGAAATAAATTTGTGTGTGAAAATATGAACTTATTTGACGATGCTAACTAGTATGCTCTCTTCATGCACCTCGTTGCAACTTGGAAGATTAGAAAATTAGACCAGTCAATTTAAAAATTAAATTGAAAAATTCGTTAAAAATTTTGTTGGAAATTGATCTACAATTCTATTGAAAATCGTTGTTTGAGTCATGATCCTTTTTTTGATCGGTTATGCAATTTTTAATGTTTTGCACCCTATCAATATTTTTCTGATCTATTGAATTGCATTTGCACACTTTTTATTTACAAAAAAAAAAAAATTTCAAATTAAAAAATATATGTATATATTTTTGTTTAAATTAAAAAAAAAAATGTAACATATATAATTTTTTTTTTTAAACTAAAACATTTTTATATGAAAAAAAATAAAAAATTGGCCCATGGAAAGGAGGCCCATGCATATGCATGAGGCCAGCCTTTGTCTTGGCTTTACGCATATGCGTAGGCCTCCAATCCACGCAAAGACCCATGCACTACAATAAAAAAGGAACCTTCTCTTTTCCATATTCGGTCTTCCTCAAGCAACAGTTACTAGAAATTGATTTTAAAAGTTGCAGAGACAGAAAATGAAGGTGTATCAGATGAAGAAAATGCTGATGAAGAGAATATTGCAAACTGCTGATGAAGAGAAGATTACAAATTCAATTGCAGAGACAGACAATGAAATGTGTTAGATGAAAAAACTTCTGATGAAGAGAAAATTGCAGATTGCTGATGAAGAGAAGATTGCAGATTCCATTGTAGGTAATTGGAATGAGGGTGATCAATCTAAACTTCTCTATGAGAGACATGCCATTATACATAAAAACCTGCAAATAAAAAAATCAAACCACAACAATTTTATTTTGTTGCAGAAGTAATTGCGAGAAAACAAAATTACCACAAATGCGTAACTGTTAAGAAACCTGATTTTAAAACACATTTTCTAAGCAAAAAGAGGTGAATTAGGAAAAAATATAACATGGGTTTTTTTTGGAACAGGGTCAATTAGGTAACTCGTGAGAAATTTTCTAGATTTCGCAGCCATTTGGGAGAAATTAAGGGTTCTTCGGAGCTCCGTTTTGCAAATTGTGTGAGGGAAAAATGATTTGTTTTGAATTGTTTAAACATGGCAAGTTGAAAGAAGAAGAATCCAAGTTAGTATCAAACTCTGCTCCACATGGCACATGGTCAAAGAGTCTAATTTGATTTAATAAATTTGAGTTTAGACACATATGTGTCTCATCATTAAAATAATAAATAATAATAATAAAATATATAAATATATTAAAAAAAATTAAAAAAAAAAATATATATATATATATATATATATATATATATATATATATATATATATATATATATATATATATATATATGAGAAATAATATTTTTTTGCATATACAATCGATTTATTGAAGCAATTTATAAGGCGAAAAATACTTGCAAAATTTGATTGACATAATTTTTCGTGCAAGTACTTTTTTTTTTTACCGCTTGAAATATTTTTGACAACATGCTTTTGCAACACAAATGATGATTCAATTTGACAGTGAATTGCAAAACAATTGGAAGAATATTTAGATGATTTCTGAATATTTGGAATTAAAAATTACAATATTGTTGCTGTGAAGATTTGACTTACAGGACACAAAGAATATTTGTGATGCCAATCATATTACTGAGCACATTGCATGAAGTCATCCGACAACAGGGAGTTGATTTATTTTTCATGGTTATTTATTTATTTATTTTTTAAATGGATTGTTATCGATATCATGAATTGGACTGAATATAACACTTTTGATTTTCCTTAATCTGTTTTGTTTTGACATTCAAATTTTGTGCCATGAAGGAATTAGCCATTCCTTTTTTAACACACTTATGTTCTTTATGCCAAGTTTCTGCAGGTTTGGGATGATCAAATGATCATTGAAGGAAACCAATTGTGCGCACAATTGGTCTTCAAAGGACCAATTTCGTGAGAAATAAAAGAACAAGTCCATATCTATGTGCATCAAAACCATTACCTTTCCTCCCTTTTGAATAATAAATCCAACCAAGCATTTCATAGCAAGCCACAATTATTTTCCAAGCAAGAGTCAATTGTTCATTTTTTTTCACATACACTTTCCATTACTTTTTTCCTATTCCTAACCCACAAATAAAGTCAAGAAGTTCACTTACATGCTTATTTCCTATTTTCATTTTCCATTTCCATTTTCCTTCTCCTATCCTTTTCATTTCGCAAATAAACCTTGCTTCAATGCAAATTATTGAGTCCATAGTCATTTGAGTCCAAAATCTTTGTAAAAATACCTTAAGGCTTGCATGCCTTAATGGCAAGTCATGTTGTCAGTGAAAAATGGAAATACATTAATGTCCCTTGTTCATCGGATCTTCTAGGTACTCGACAACAACAAAATTATTCGTACCTAGCAAGATGTGTTTGAGCATCTTGACTCTCATTGTCATCAATGGTGAGAGTTCTCATGTTGAATAGTGGCATCCATTAATGGCCACTAAGTCAACAATTTCTTGCTATGTTCGACATCAGAACATCTATTCACATAACAATAATTATGCCAACAAGTTTTGAAGACATCCAGACTATCATTTTCAGCATTTTGAAGCAAATGAAGAAGATATGAAGCTACAACAGATCAACACCATTCTACAACTACAGAATCACATGACAGTAACAAAATCAGATGACAGCTACAGAATCAGAGGGAAGCAACAGAATCAGATGGCAATTGCAGAATTCAATGGCAATTGCAGAATCAGAGGACAATTGTAGAATCAACATCATTTCACAACAAATTCAACAGTTCTAGTAGAAGCAATAAAAGTCATCTTGAATCTTGAATCTTTTACCCATAACTTGTATAGCCACATGACGAAGTTTATGATCAGAATTTTGCAGCCACCACACATGTAGCTCATCCATTTTCAAAGGGTAAGTTAAGGTATGTAATTTTCTAACTTTTTACCATAGAATTCCTTGAAAATCTAGAATGATAATTTTTTGAAAAAAAAAACACTTCTTTTCCTCATTTCATAAAATTTCTAATACCATCAGTTGTGGGGGGGGGGGGGGGGGGGGTAAATTCATATCACATTGAAAGGCCCACATAATTTCAAAAGATATTAACTATTACATTATTAATGTGAGCATACAATGGCTTTTCAAAAGTACTTAAAAGATAATTGGATGCAAACACAATCATGGTTGTCACACAAGAACCAACCTTGATGCAATCCAATAAAGATATACTTTGCAAAAAATTATCATTATGCAAAGCTCAAAGGTCAAATTGAATGCAACAAAAAAATATTGTTGAAACACAAGAACCAACCATGTTGCAATTCAACTAAAAGACTTTGTATAAGTATGGAGTTATCAAATGATATCATGTAAAGTTAAGTCAAAGCTCAAGGATAAAAAAATAATTAATGTAATAGATTGCATGAGGACATGCAATAGCTTCAATTGGGGGGTATGTTGGGCCTTGAAATTGTCATTTACTTCCATTACATTTTCACTTATATTTCCATATTATCACTTTCACTCCACTTTCATTTCATTACATTTACCTTACCATTACCATTATTGGGTTATATTTATGTTTTTCAAAAATTTATTGATTCCTAGTATTTTTAAGTGAATTTGTGGTTAAGAATTAGAAAATAATATACACATACTTATACCTAACAAGTGGAATGATTTTGTTGCCATGTGTAGGTCAAAAAGAATCTTCCATAAGACCCTTATGTGGCCTCCAAAGGCCAAATTCGAATTTGAATGGAGAAGATCATGAGATCATGAGGATATGTGTCTCATTTCCTATTTGTATTGTAACTCTAAGAAGACATGTGCATTATCACTTCCTATTTTGGTTGTAACTCTAGAGATATAGGGAGAGATTCATGGACTCTCATTAATGAGATAACTTCTCATCTTTTGTACAAATAGGGGAAGCTTTCTCCTATAAAATCATGTGTAAAATTGGAGTTATGCTCAAGCTTTGAATAGATACACCTTACTCATGAATTTCCTTCATTTTGACTTGGTTTTGCTTACATATGGAGCATCTCTATTTACCATCTCTCATAATTTTAGATCAAGTACCTAAAATGTGTGATATTTACTTGCTTTTATAGATTAAAGTTTATTTGTTTTCTTAGTATTAGTTTTAGAATGACTGTGCAATCCTTGTTTTTCTAAAAACATTTCAAAAGGATAGATTTATATATTTTCCAATTTGATTAAGTTTGAGGCAATATAGCTCATAGTTATTTAGTTTCATTTCATGTTCTGTTATTTACTTTCTTAGATCAAACTATCAATTCATTGTATAATTGAATTTTCCTAAAAGATCAGGAAAGAAGGTGTTCCAAATTGGGTGATTGAATGTTCAACCTATACAATCATTGAGCTTTAATTTTACATAATTTTACATTGTTTTTTAGATCCTTATTCAATTGTATAATTGGGTGTTCTTAAGATCATTTCAAGAAGGTGATTTTATATATTTTTAAACTGAATACTTGAATACCTAGCTTATGCAATTATTGAGTTTTCTCTTTGGATGCTATAAGTGCTTTCCTAGATTTAAAGACTAAAGTATAATCGATTGCTTGTACCTCATCTCAATATCATATTGGATGCTGAAGCGATTGAAAGTACCTTAGTTGTTTCTCTTTACATGCTTTGAAATGACTTCTTAGATTAAAATTTCAATTCCTGCAAGTGTGATTGTGGGTGCTATATTTTCTTTCTTTTCATTACTTGATTTCATAGGTTAGTTGAATTTCATTTTAATTATTTGATTTCATAGATTACATGAATTGGTTTTCGTTATTTTTTAGTTAGATTGATCTAAAATGAAAGACAATTTCTAGAACATACAATGCACGCATGCCTCACAAGTTTACAAAACCCCAGGGTTGACAAATTAAATGGCAGGCAATTATTTTTCCCCAACAGACATCCTTACTTATAAAGGATTCCATAGAATTCAGCTATAAAGAATTCATTGATTCATTTTTTTATCCAATTGTTAATATGCTAAGCAGTAGCATTCAACCTAGACTTAGTGAAAAGATAAAGAAGGTGTTACAATTGTCAGAACAAAGTAAAACAGGAGACTGGTATTTATACTAGAATCATACTGAAATTAGGGTGTATGGATGCCAAATTATTCCATACAAACTCCCCAAATACCTCCCAATGAGGTTATTTTCATTAGAATAAATTAGACAGATCCTAAAATCAGATGAAGTTAATTTCCTGTCAGCAAAGAAGAAAACTCAGTTTAATATTAAGAACCAACTTAGTCCTTTTATTTGAAATAGTAAGAATGTTGGTCAGCAAGCAGATAAGTGTTTACAATATTTAAAGTTCAGTAGTAGTTTCAAATGGAAATATGATCCATTGGGATTCATTAGTAAGCTAAGAGTCAAATTCAAATTGACCCCTTTTATTCATGAGTCAAAACCTGATGTTGAAAAGTATTCCAACCATTTAGAGTGGTCGGAAAATACTTTACAGGAAGTCGATAAACAAGTTGATACTAGCTCCATCCCACATACTCCAGCCCCACAGGAAAAAAATTCAAAGAGGGTAAGAGAGGAAGGCTCTTATTCTGCTGAAGCCACTTCTGATACCAAATCCAAGCTAATGTATAGGAACAAGGCCAAACTCAATCTAGTGATAGAACAAGAATAAATAGTAGATACATTTTAAATTATTGATACAGATATAGTGGTCAGAGATAATGAACCTCCAACAGTTTTAGAGGAAACACATCCACCATCAACCTTTAGTGCTCAAATTATTCAAAAACAACATAGTGCAGAGGTTTCATTATCAAGAAAACCAGTGGATAAGGAGAAATATATAATCGAGAAGTACAAATAAACTAAACTGAATAATGAAGCATTGAAAGCTCTGACTTATGCCCAATATTGGAAACAAACTCCTAGTGACCATAACAGGTTACTTTCAACCTTTGATTACAAAACTAGGAAGATGAAAATGACCTTCTTACAACTAATAGTGCAGGCTCCAAAATCATCAGCAGAGTACAAGAAAAAAACCTTTGAAGTTCTGGCTAAAGATTTACATCCCATAGATCAGATTTAGTTTCATAAGCAATCTAGAGAAATGATTTATTCCACTATGACAAACAAGGCTTTGAGTGTACAAAAGTTACAGAATTCTCTAGAGAATATGAGAACACAGTTAAAATTAGAGAAAGCTTCTTCACAAGCAAAGGATAATAGAATAAAATCGCTTGAAGAATTGGTCATGGAGGTTGGATATGATCCAAATAACATCAAAGTAGCAGAAGAGCTTATCAAGAAGAAGAATGCAGACATAGATGCATTGAATAAATAGCTTAAGTTACCCACAACAAAACATTCAAAAACTAAAGAAGTTTTGGAGATTGAAAGTCAAAAGGATGAAATGATGAATCTCATCATTCAGCTGACAGCTCAACTGAAAGAGATGGAAACTGAAATGGAAAAATTAGTGCAGGAAAAGCAAGCCAGCATGGAAGAAATTCCTGTTACTGCTATTCCTATAGCTTCTTAATCAGCTCCATTACCTACAATAGTATTAGTTACTACGACAATCCCAACTACTACAATAGTTCCAATGACAACAGAAGTTCCAACAAATACACCAGTAACAACATGAGATCATCCCGCTGATGAAGCAAGTAAATTGATTAAGGCAATGCAAGACATGTCAATACAGACTACTGAAATCAGTAAGCTTAGGGAACAAGTGAAAATTTTAGAATATGAAAAGAAATTGGCTCAAATCATGTATAAATCTGAAACACAGAATTCCAACAGGTTGAATGAAAGAATTCATCAATTAGAAATGAAGTTATCACTGAAAGAGCCACTAGCCCAAAAAAAATAGCAATTGTAGGCCAATATCATTAACTTTGTTAATGATATTTGGCCTTCTATCCAAGTTATATTTGAACATAAGGAGTTGATAAAGGAGGATAGTGAAGCTATTTAGAAAGTCAAAGAAGAGATATGAAAGAAACCAGAGGATGCCATTGAGATTATAAAGTTCCTAAATTATAAAAATAAGAAGGAATTAGAAGAACTTGGGATAATAGATAGAATAGAGAACATATTAGATCTGAAGAAGGTAATTTCCAAGAGAAATTTGATGATACAGGTTGAAGACAAATGCCAAACAATGGAGCTTGTAGTAAATAGATTCATGAAAAAATTTGATGTTTTGAGGCGGAAAGGTTTGCCTAATCCTTTGGTGATTAATGATAAACTGATGAGACATGAAGGCTATGATAAAAATATTAGGGAAGTAGCCAAAGAGACTTCCAACGATTCAACAATGAAAGGGTTCCTACAAGAAAAGTACTCTTTCAGACTTTAAATAACTTATTCTTCCTTTAGCATGAGGTAAATCACCTGTTTGTGAAAAAACCTACATTTTTCAAGTATACTGAGGCATATGAGATTTACAGGAGGATGGTAAAGATCAAAATTCTAGATGAATAAGCCTGGGAAAAATGGTGTGATTTATTATGACAAGTAAAAGTTAAAACAGGTAGAATAAATACAAGGTAAAAGAGTAAAGAGAGTAGTTAGGTAAAAATAAATTCACAGAGTCAAAGAGCAGGAAAATAAAGTAAAGACCAGTTAAAGATGACACAGATAAAAGACAGAGTTAAAATAAAAGTCAGATTACAACAACGTGAAAGAAAACCAACATAAATATACATCCAGCGTGAGAGATAAGACAACAAAATATCAAAGAAACAAAAAGTAAATCCAATAAAAATGGACAACTTGCATTTAGTTACATAGGTATCTCTATCTTCTTGCATGAAGATATTTTATTTTCCTTGAATAAATCCTGGTTAGTTAACAAGATATTTCGTATTAATTTTTGTATAAATACTTCATAAATTCAAAGTATGTGGTGGATTCCTGAGCATTTCTATAGTTGAATTGATCTACTACCAGAGGGTTTATTGTAACTTTTCCAAGTTGAAAGACATGACAATAATAAAGGCATTTCTTTATAGGATTGATGTGTTGAGCTACTTCAGTGAAGTATTTTTCAATTGTTCATGTTATTTTCTAAAGTATTCCATAAACCTGCATCTTTTCTAAATTTGAATGGTATAACTTGAATTTTATTGTAGAATTTGTTTAAGTACACTATGCTTTGAAATATTATCCATTTTTATGTTTCCTTCTGATATCTGGAGCTGAGAATCCTTAATTGCTCTCCCATCCCGATTGACCCCTTTCACCTTCTATAATGTTCCTACTTAGCCTTAGCTAAGAGGAGACATTCAATTTTGATTTAATCTATGTTTTTAAATGTATAAAGGAGGACATGTAAAACTCCTAAGAAGTCTAAATAAATTAATGCCCATGTGAACAAAGGCAAATCAGGGGTATGCAAATAAGCACTTGTAGGTGTGAAAAAGGTTTTGAGCCAAGATTGGGTCCACCTTAACCAAGTCAACTGCACTGTCTAGGTTCAATGTATCTCCAAAAGGGACTGCGCAATTCTAGAAGGGAGCCTCTAATGTGAAAAGGACCAACTCATCCAAGTGGTTTAGGGTTTGCAAAAGCTTTCTCATGTTATAAAAGAAGGAGGAGAGAAACATGAAGAGGTTTTTGATGCATTATATTTCTGAAGTATTTGTCTGCTTAGACAAATACCATTCTATGCTGTTTAGTGGAGGATTGTGATTGGAATTCCTATTTAGGGGTTTCATCTCTTCCCTTGAGGATCATTGGTGGAGTTCTTTGCTGAAGTTGGCCACTATCTCGTTTGAGACCAAGCTCTATCTTTCATGAGCAGTGCTGGCCCATTGAGGGTTTTGCAGCTGCCATCTTTTGTAGCAAGTGGCATTTTAGATCTACTTAGATCTAGTTGTTTTTTAGAAGATTTCTCTATTGGAAAGTGTTATTTAGCTTCCAAAGAGATAACTGATCGATATTTTGTATCAAATCTATAATTTCATTCCAGTTATTCAGTCTCCTTCACCGTCAGCACATTTTCTGCTCAATACTGCATTGTTTTGTGAGAGGGCTTTCTTATTTCAGTTTGCTATCAGTTTGGAGGAAGATCTCTTGGTGTTAGGCTTGCCTTCCCTTGGTGATCCATGGATTGGGTTACTGATCCATGTCTCTATAGATCTGATGTATTTCAGTAATAGAAGTTATCTTCAGAAATTTTTGGGTTTTCTGCAGCACTGTAAATTGTAATTCAGATCTACAGCTTATTATGCAATATTTTGATGTAATTCCAATTGGATCTTGTTCTTCAAGTCTTGTAGTTTCCAGATCTGTATTAGATATGATGTTTTATCCATAGATATGGTAGAGATCTGAGATGTAATGTATAGTAGCTGAACCATCTAAAAAATAACGCTGTCTATGTATTTCTGCAGTTTATTCCTAGTTGCAGCTCTAATTTCTGAATGGATTTTTCCCTAGTTCTCTTTGTAATCTGTTGTAAAGGAAATAAGCTTAAATATAAATATGATTTACTACTATATCTCTAAAATATCATATCTTTGGCTATCCTCCTCTGAGCTTCAGTCAAAACTGCGCAACTCTAGTAGCTGGGGTTTTCATTTTGTAGCAGCTCTTCTCTTTGGCTGATTTCTAGCTAGTCTTAATTTCGGGAGATATGTTTAATGTGCTTAAGCTCATTTTTTTCAGCTTAAATTCTGTATATAAGTCACATAAAAAATAAATGAGGGGATCCTAGCCCTAATCTGCATTAATTTTTCTCATATTTTCTTATACAACGTTTTCATTGAAGACCTTGTTGAGATTCCTCAAAGGGATTATTCCAAGTTCGATAGGAAGAGTCTATAGTTGGCTAGGTAGCCTCTGGTTCTCACCCTCTTTTCATAGGTGAAATAACCTGTAAATTCCTCTGTAGTCCATCTCTGACATAGAATCTTGAGAATCCCTAAAAAGGAATATTACACCTTCTCTCATCATCTGGTTTAAGGAATCCTTAACTGCTCCTTGATCCTGATTGAAAATAACTTCACCATTCAGCCTAAATGATCTGATTTTACTCAGCTACCTTGCCCTCTAACACTGCTTTTATCATTTGTTTCTATTCTGATTTCTTGATATATTGACTCCATAGCCCAATGGAAAATAGACAGACATCTATCCATATAAATTAGTAATTCCACCAATAAATCAAAATCAAACCAAATCAATATTACATAACTAGCCTAAAATCAATTAAAACAAAAATGTTAAATCATTAAGAGAGAGTGCCCTCTCTGAGCATTAGGAAGACTAGATCCTAATCTCCAAAGTGGTTGATAGTTACCTCTAATATTTCTTTAAACACACATAACAACCCTTGGAAATTTTGGAGTGATAACATACTGCTGACCATATTGGGGAAATCAGTCCCTAGTTTAAACAAATCTTAAAGAAACAATTCTTCTCATTATTTCCATTAAGATTTGAAAGGGTTGTTAAAATTTTTCATTGAAAGTTAAAATTATGGCTTCTAAAATAACATATTATACTAGGGCTCATCCTGATCCTCAACCTACTATAATTGTTGATGACCCTGACAAAATTTTAAGAAAAACTAAAAAAATAGAAAGTCTAGGAAGTAGTAGTCAATTAATCAAAGCCAATTCACTACCTAAAGAATTATCAAGTATACAGGATATTCAATTTGATTTTTCATTTAAGCATTCTTTATTTAGAACCAAATCTGAAAATTCAATCTATGATATTGTAATAGATCCTGATTTTATTCAATTTGTTAAAGAAAAGAAGGAAACTATAAAACTTGACTTAGATCAACAGGTTCTAAGGACTTGATGAACTTGATGTTTTGACCTCAAGTTTTATTAAAGATATAGATGAAGCATATTTTCAAAAATCAGTTGAATCGGCTGCCGTAGTTGGTGATACCCCTAAGCGTCCTACAACACCTTCTAAAACTGTAAATACAACTTTATTTAGTACCACCTCATCCATAGTATCCACCACAGTTCATTCCACAGAACCATTCATCCCCAAGCTTCCTCTTCAACCTAAAGTTTCATTCTCATCTTCAAGTGTTCCAAGTACATCTTATAACACTTCAAGCTCATCTCCAAGCACTACAACCTCATCTCCAAGCACCACAAATTTACCTCCTAGTCAAGCTAGTGTCTTAGCCATGGCAGCCAGATATGCCCCTTTGGCCTTACAAGCCCCTTTACATGCCATGCCACATTACCAAAGTAAAATTTTTTAGTTTGATGGTACTAGTCAATATACTTCTCAAAAACATGTAAATAAAATGACTGATTACTTTGAATTACATGAATTTGATGAAGATGATGTTCAAATGATATTATTTGCACAAACACTAGCAGGAGATGTTAAGAAATGGTTTAAAGCCTTACCTGTTGGTCAAATTGCTGATTTAGCTGCTTTCCATAGAGTGTTTATCAATAGATGGTAAAGAAATAAAAATCCTTTACAAATATTATCTAAATATGAAAACATTAGAAGAGCTCCTAATGAATCTGTTTAGGATTATTGTATTAGTTTCAATGCAATTCCTGCAAATATCAAACCTCCACTAGACTTGGCCCTATTCAAATTTCCAGATGGTTTTGATACTGATATTTCCTATCGATTGAGAGAAAGAAACCCTGAAACATTAGAACATATGAAAAGTAATGCAGTTAGTATAGAAGCTAACTTATTAGCTAAAAGAGCTAGGATGAGAAATGAAAGAAGAGTAACCATTAAGGATGAACCATCCACATCAGATATTAAGATAGATAGTTTAGCTAAAAGTATGGAAATAATAATGGATAGATTAGAAAACATGGAAATAAAACCTCAGTGGGAAAATCAACAAGAAGGTCCCCAAATTAGAAATCCAAACTTAAGGAAAAATCCCAATACCGGTAAATCAAGAGAAGCAACACCTAATCAATTGATTAGACCACCTTTCCAAGAGAACTATGTTGAAAGTTCTCAACAAAATGATGAAGACCAGGACACCCAGATAAACTTAAAGGGAATAAATGATGAAAATAATAATTTTCTTACCCAAGAAGAATAATAATTATACATGTTACAACAATTACAGTTAGAACCTAGAGAATCCTTTGAATATAAACAAGGCTATGGATCTACTATCTATGAAGTTCACAAACAATATAGCCTTTGAAGTACGAATAACACAGAATGCCCTATTAAGAAAACAGTCCAAATTAAAACCAAGAAAACAATAGAAGCTCCTGCATCCAAAGTGCTACAAATTCTCCCTAGAGAAACTCAGAAAACTTCCACTCCAAAAATTGTACACATCACATCTACTAATACTCAAACATCAACTACTGCTAAATCTTCAACCACCACTCAAACTCTTCTAGACAAGAAAATTGAAAATAAAATAGTGGAAACACAAACTGAAATACCAACCGTGGATAAAAAATACAAGAATACTCAAACTATAATTGGTAAAGAGGAAATGATTTAGTCAGGAAAAACTCAAATACCATTTAATATTCAAATTGAGATAGCCAAATTGAAAATACCAGTTCCTTTAACAGAGTTGGTGAAAAATGATTCTTACAAAGCCCAAATCACTGAAACATTGAACATAGGTGAAGGAGAAGATGTTGTTAACCTCAATGATGTCCAAAATAAATTATTATTTGGCCCTAAGGTAAATGGAAAACATAAACAAGGAGGTATCCCTCCATTCTACATTAGCTTGAACATTCAGGGTAAAATTTTACACAATGCTATGCTAGATTCATGAGCATCTCACAACTTAATGCCAAAAGTTGTCATGGAAAAACTGAACTTAGATATCACTAGACCATACAAAGACCTGTTTTCCTTTGATTCAAGTCAAGTTAAATGTCTTGGCCTAATAAAAGATCTGTGTGTAACTCTAATCCAATACCCAGCTAAGAGTATTGTCATGGATATTGTAGTTGCTGATATCCCTCCAAAGTATGGAATGTTATTATCCCGCTCATGGGGAGAAAAATTACATGGATCACTGCAGTTAGATATGTCATATGCTAAAACTTCTGTATTTGGTCAGCCCAAAAATCTTTATAGAGAAACTTTGATGAAATGCATGGTCAATAGTGCAGCAAAACCCCAGAATTATCCTATCTATTCTCTACATTCTGATATGGGTTCTTTTATCCTATGCAATTCAGACACTGGAAAAGATAAAATTACAGTAGTAGAATAGAAACATAAAAAAATTGACAGTTACAATATAATTCATGATTCTATGTAGAATTTAGATTTCGATGACTCTGTAAACATATTAGGAGTAGGAGCTGGAGTATGAATTTATAACTTAGAAAATGATCATTTGGAAGGACATGCTTTCAGGTTAAAATTTGTATGCACTAATAACATGGCAGAGTATGAAGCATTATGTTAGGACTGTAAATTGTAATAAAACTTGGAGCCAAGAGAGTTTCTATCATGGGAGACTTAGAACTGATCATAAAACAAATTAAAGGAGAGTATCTTGTCAATAATCCTAGCCTTAGCCAATATAGAGAAATTATATTAGACTTGATAAATTGTTTTCTTGAAACTAACTTTTCTGTTATTCCAAGGAAATAGAATATGCAAGCTCACTGTTTGGCCACTTTTTCTAGTACATGTAGATTACCTTTTTAGCCAAATCATCAGTACATTGCTGAGGTAAGACATAGGCCAATAATACCTGGTAATTTGAAATATTGGCAAATCTTTTCAGAGGACTCACAAATTTACAATTTTATGAATGCTAAGGGAGAGTTTCAAAACTGTAATATAGACACTGATTGTACAATAGATTATACCATAAATAGCAAGATAGATGTAAATGATGTAGATAATATTGAACCAACTAAATTCACTAAAGCAAAAATAGATAAATTGGAAATAGTAGAAAAAGAGGAAATAACCAATGATGAATTGGAGATTTTAAACCTTAAAGATAACATTTTTCCTAAGGGATTAGCCCCATTAGAAGATCTTTTTGACTCCAATGATGTAGCTATAAAACCCAAAATGGAGTCCCTAAGGTCAGACATAGAAGAATGTCACATAGGAACAAAAGAAAATCCTAAACTTATCAAAATATCCAAAGCATTACCTCCATCTGAAAATTTGAAATAAATTAGTTTGTTTAAAGAGTTTCAAGCTGTCTTTGCCTGGAGTTATGAAGACCTCAAGTCTTATGATACCAGTATTATCAAACACAAAATACCAATCAAAGAAAATCAAAAGCCATTTAAACAAAAGCTTAGGAGAATTAATCTTGTTCTTATGCCATTGATAGAAAAAGAAGTTAAAAGGATGTATGAAGCACAAATCATAGCATTTATTATATATTCTGATTGGGTCTCTAATTTAGTCCCCACTAGAAAGAAAATAGTAAAAATCAGACTCTGTTTTGATTTCAGAAACTTAAACAAAGTGTCATTAAAAGATAACTATCCTCTCCCTAAAATGGACCATATTTTACAGAGGGTAGTAGGGTCATCCATAATTTCATTACTTGATGGATTCTCTCGATACAACCTGTTGGAAATATGATGCAGAGTGTTGTCCTTGATGGCAACCCACTAAATGAAGATGAAGACATGTGACAGTGGATATGTGTTGTCCTTGATGGCAATACACCTGATGAAGTTATTCTTGACTTGATGAACTTGGTAAACGATGTAAATCTGATGTGATATGATGTTTGTTAGCAATATGATGCTAAGTGTCTGATGTGATATGATGTTAGTTAGCAATATGATGCTAAGTGTTGTCATTGAATGGCAACTTACTTGATGAAGTTGTGCTTGATAGAATATGTTCTTGATGAAGAAAATATGATGTATCTACAGTGTATACAGAAGGCAATGAAGAAAGGAATTCAGCATGTGCTAAATCTTGATGAAAAGAGTATGTCTCTAGGCATACGCGGATTTTCCTAGGGGAAGTCGCGTATGCACGCGGGAAAGAACGTGCCAAGTCGCGTATGGGAAAAAGCGCTCAAAAAGTGCAAAACCAGGGGTAACCACCATGGTATTGACCCATTGTATTGGGTAATGATCCGCCTAATTGACCCCGTCCAGGTAGTTTTGGGCTCATGGTATTGTTTTGGCCCATGGTATTGAAAAAAGGGGCTCATGGTATTGAAAAAGGAAAACCTATATAAGGAGAAGTCATTGTGCAAATAATGAGAGTGAGAAAAGATATGCGACTTGAATGAATACTTCTACGTGAAGTATATACGTATGGAAAGGGTAAAGGTTTGATGATAGATTCTGAATCCATGATGCTTTATGAAGAAATGATGGGCGAGGATTCTAGATCTGAAATGTATTTGTATCTGCCTCAGATCTGTTTATGGAGTGATTAGATCTGTTATGGGCGAGCATCTGGGCGAACATCTGTCTGAAAGCAAGGTAGATCTGAAACTGAATGTCTTGATCACAGTGAAGTACTATTTTGCTCTCTTAATAATTGAAGATATTCATGCGCTACTTGCCAGTGGAGGAAATGTATCAACGACAGGCGAGAAAGCGCGTATGCGCAATAAAATATACAACGGGGTATACGTAGGTTTGTGTGAATGAGTACGTATATAGAACATCAGGTGGAAGTGGCTGTGTAAACTGTGGGTTTGTTGACAGCATGGGGTATAAACTCATCGATCTGTCCTGTTTGCATTTACCTTCTCGATCGTATTTGTTGTGTATATTATTGGTGATGTCATTTGTTTAAAAGTTTGAAGGGTTAGTGTGGAAATATGAATTGGTTTCCTTGCTTTGCAAAGTTGTGTTCTGTTAGTGGTTGGATCAGTGAAGATGATGGAAGGCGCGTGGTCAAGGTGATCATGAAGGTTAGCCTTGATCGGAGGTTGTAAGCTCCCTTGGGAAGGTGAAGAGTGGCAGGGTCAGGATTAGTGAGTGACTCTTTTTATCAGGAGAAAATTTAGGTAAGCAGAGTCGGGGGATTGGAGCTCCCTTCAGGAAAATTTGGTAAACGGCGTGGTGCAGTTGCATGTGTGGTGAAATCTGCACTTGTTTACTATGTTGTAAGATCTTTTCTCTAATAAATATTGAAATTTGTTATAGCTAAATGATCTGAACTTTACTCCAGTTTGGTTTCTGCACTAAAATGCAGGTCATGTGTGATCCTTTGTGATAAATTGATTCATTGAACAACCTTTGCACATTTACTTGTTTATTGAACATACGATGAATGAATGATGGAATAAAATAGAGTGGTGATTTTCTGTTGATGAGTCAGATCCTGTATACGCTAGTTTCATAAAGGGATCTATTATATCATGGTTTATTGAAAGTAGTATGGGTTTCAAGGATGTGAAAATGAAAAATATTGATTATAAAGACAATCTTTAGTTCACCCTCTGATATTTTTAACATAATTGGAATCAGACAGGAGGTCTTGTCACGAGAAGCTTGATCGCTTAAAGGAGATTAATTACTTGAAAATGGAAGTCAAGAAGGTAATGTCTATAAAGCCACCTCTGTTCAATGGAAGCAATCATTCACAGTCGATACAAAGCGTGTCTGCAAAGTCTTGAATGGATGTGAAATGATGAAGAAAGTTTAAATATTACATGATGATGATATTCTCTTCTGATCATTTGAAGAAAGGAAAATGTAGAAATCAATGTAACGGTGAGTATGTGGAGACATGTTGAGTCAGAATTTGCTAAAAAAGTGATGCATTACATTCGCCAAAAGACATATGGGATAAAATCATTCTAAGCTATGAGAGACACAAAGGTAAAAAGTGCAAACAAACTATAAGATTGAATGAAAATTTGAAGATGCATAGTGTAAGTGTTTTGGTTCTTTCTTAATCTGATGATGTTATGAAATAGAATGAGGAAATTTGGGTGAAATATGGCAGATACCACTAGGTGAAAAGGTCTTAAGATCATTGACTTCAAAATTTGACTCTAAAGTTTGACTATTGAAGATGATTACCTGATACGATTGTTCAATTTAGCAGTAGCACTCACATTGCTTTTGAGAAGCTGAGACAAGAGGCCCATGAAATGAGGAAGACTAGTTTCAGAGCATCTACAGAAAGAAGAAGAGGAAGTTATCAAAGAATGGTTATAATATTAGTGAGAGAAGAATCGAATTTCGTGAAAGCTCCAACTATGTTCAAGTAAGCTTCCTTCAAATGTTTTAGATGGAAAGTTGAATTATTATCTTGCTAAATGTCATATAGAAAAGCATGGTAAAGGGAAACAATTGAGAAGAAAAGAGTTATTATGCAAAGAAGATGATGAGTAAAGACAGAGGATGAAGAAGATTAGAAACAAGATGTAAAAGTATGTATTAGAAGCAAAAGAAGGCTCTTAAAAGAGACAACCTGAGAAAACATGTCATTGAAAGTGAGAGAAGATGAAGAACAGTATTGATTGTTGTTCTTGTGATGCTTTCTAGTATACAATAGGTGAAGAGATAAATAAAAAATGCAATTTTTGGATCTAGAAGCTATCAAGAAAATTGAAGATCAACAGATCATTTATTAATGATATCATAATGAGATGATCCTCTGATGAAGATCAAATCAAATATAAATGGACGTTGGAAAACAACAAAGGTTTCATGCTTGTACATTATTAAATTAAAGAACTGAAGCGAAGATAAATGATATAAATCAAGTCTGAAAAATCAAACACAAGAAGAATGAGACAGGAAAGTGGGTCATCTCTCTACAAACGGATCTTGAAGCATCGAAGAAGATTGAGGAACACTCTTAAAACATTTGAAAAGGAGGCCTTGAAGCAGAAAATCATCTCTCAAAGATATGGAAAAATCAGATGATAGATCAACAGAAAGCTAGTCAAACTATGTGAAAAAAAAAATTGGTGAGAAAGAAGATCACAAATGGGGGATCATTAGAGATGGAAGAATGAAAGAAGAAAGCATGACAAAAGCAATGTCAAGCCTTGTGGAGGTTGAATAAACACTAAAGTTAATTAGAAGGAAAGAGGTTAAACTTTTGAGACTGTGGTGTTGTATGTTTTGGACATCTTGATAATCAAAAGGTCTCAACTATCTTAACAGAATTATTGGTTTATGAGAAACATTGAGAATCCAGTTCACAAGGAAGTGCTAAAAATTCGAAGGGATGTCAAAGCAAAACACGAAGTGTTGAAAGAGACAAGAGATCAACCAACAATGATGAAATCTCGAGAAATCAGTCAACAATATTGAATATTTTTTAAAATAATATATCATGATATGCAGGCATGTTGCAGCAAATTGGAAGCAGATCATTTATAGCCTCAAACTACCCAGGTCTTCTACTGAAGATGCCTCTGGTTTTCTTAAAGGATCCTTGTTTTTATTATGGCATGATATGGATGGCATTTGATTGTAGAAGGAGGAAGAATAAAAATACTCATTATGGTTCTTATACTTATTTTCAGACAGTATAAAGTGTTATTATGCAATAATGTTTGAAAGGAATGTAGGTTGAAACAGATATGAGAAATTGGATAACTTCGACACAAATAGAAAGATCAAACAAATCATGGAAAAGGAAGAAGAAGATGGAGGACCGATCGAAACATAAGAATTAAAACCCTCTTCTTGGGTCATCAATACAGTGACTTCTTATTTGTTGCCAGGAATGATGTGGGATACATTATGAGATTTAAGTAATGTATCGTCACGGGGGAGCAATATGTTTAGCACTGACTTTGTCTAGTGCTTTCTGGAAAGAATGAGTGGGAATTTTAGCTAAGGAAGAAGGAAAAGAGGAAAAGAATTTCATAGCTTCTTTTCCATGGGTTCCGATGAACTTCGTAGCGTATATCTGGTTAATCAAACAGTCATGGTGGATAGAGAATCTATGATGTGAAGATCAGGAGCAGAGGTTGGGAGACATCAGAGTGTTCGTGATGATTACAGTATTAGCATCATTAGTTATACTAAATGATAGTAAATGATGCACATGGGGTCTTGTGTTGAAGGTATTATGGATGAGGCTGGTTTGGCACATGGTGAAAAACATGCAGTATTCATTGTTGAGATAAGTCTTATAGTTGGGGAATGAAAGACAGATATTTTCAAGAATTGTTGTTGACTTCTGCTTTATTTAGAAAATACAGATTACTAGGGTGGAAAAGCACTAGTTTGAGAGTAAGGTTTGAATTCTAATGGTTTGCATTATTTAGAAATCTTAGTTGCTTATTCTTTGGTCTTAGTGATATCATGATCAAATCATGATGAATTATTAATATAAGTAAATTTTGGAAGCCCTGATTGTTTGATAAGTATCTTTGTTGTAGGATGAGTTGGATATCATTTATTTGAGTCATAGCAAATTTAGTTTATATGTTGTGAGATCTTTTTTTACATGTACTTCTTGTTGACATCTTGAAAGATGTGGTATTTTGAGTACATGATGGTTGCTTGACACATGTTTGAAGATGTTGTTACAAGGGTATGATAATCTCTTTTGGAAAAAATATATTGATGCTGCAAAGGATCTGAAGGCTTGGTTACTATTGTGCTACAACCGTTGGATGACGCTTGAAGAAAAAACTACACTATTCTGTTATATCTGTAGTCTAGGGAAGCAGTCAAATATCTCAGAAAGAAGCTGAACATTGTCTGTTCGTCATAGAGAATCAGATCTACATAATTTTTAGAAGATGGCTTGGGATACGCGGGTTTTCATGAAACACAGTCGCGTATGTACGCGAGTTCCTGCACATAAAATCGCGTATGTTTGGTTGCTGACAATTTTTGGTTGGTTCAACATTCTTCAGCACAGCTGCAGTGCTGTTTGATATCTCTGATACTGTTTGGTATCTCTGGTGGTGTTCCAGTTCTCATAATTTTGTTTCTAATGTTTTGATGAAGATGCCTTGATGATTTGTTGGTGGAAGTTTTCAGGATGCACAAACTAAGGGGGAGCCTTAGTCTTTGGAAAGATTGCTTGGCTGTACGTATTCGTGGGGAGCATTAGTTTTTGCCGGGCATAATGTGTGTTGTTGGCATTATGATGGTTCTGAAATATGTTCTCTTTCTTTGAGGACCTTGAGGACTTTCCGGTGATGGTCTTGTGTTATTTTTGTAATTTGATAAAAAGGTCTTGTTGAGACCCATGATGTAAAATTGTAATATTCAGCCATGTAAGGACTTGTCAAAATTTGTAAACCCACTTGGTTGGGTAGCTGAGTCAAATTTGTAAACCCACTTGGTTGGGTAGTTGAGTTGAGATGTGTAAACCCACTTGGTTGGGTATTTGAGTCTCATATGTAAACCCACTTGGATGGATCTTTGATGTAAGTATGGACACAGATAGGTAAGTCATAGAGTCATGTACTTCATTGAAAATATGTTTGAAGATTCAGCATGAACTCGTGGGGAGCTTGTGGTCACTTCAAAGATAATCGTATCTACAAGAACGCTTCTTCTACATGAGGAGAAAAGGGGGTGAGTATGTTGGTTTTTGATCCGCTCGTTGCCCTTGATGTCAAAGGGGGAGAGTGTGTTGGTGTTGGTCTGCCCGTGTGTTGGTGTTGGTCTGCCCTTTGCCCTTGATGTCAAAGGGGGAGAGTGACATGGTGTTTGAATGCAGATAATGGTGTCAAAGAATTGGGAGAGTGACATGGTGTCAATGTACCTATCTGCTGTGGTAACCAAACACCATCATGGTTGCCATCAAGTCTAAAGGGGGAGATTGTTGGCAATATGTTGCAGAGTGTTGTCCTTGATGGCAACCCACTGAATGAAGACGAAGACATGAGATTGTTGACATGTGTTGTCCTTAATGGCAAACCACCCGATGAAGTTATTCTTGACTTGATGGACTTGATAAATGATGTAAATCTGATATGCACTGATGTTTGTTAGCAATATGATGTCAGTGCTGTCCTTGAATGACAATCCTCTTAACGAAGATAAAAGCACCCCACGATGAAGTTGCTCTTGGTAGAATATGTTCTCGATGAAGTAAATCTAAATGCATTCACAAGGTGTACGAAGGGCAAAGGAAGAAAAGAAGTCAGCATGTATAAATCTGATGAAAAGAGTATGTCTCAAGGCATACACGGATATGTCTAGGGGAAGTCGCGTATGCATGCGGGAAACAACGTCCCAAGTCGCGTATGGACAAAAGCACTCAAAAAGTGCAAAACCAGGGGTAACCACCATGGTATTGACCCATTGTATTGGGTAATGTTTCGTCTAAATGACCCCGTCCAGGAATACCATCGGAAGTAATGTGGTATTGGCTCATGGTATTGATAAAGGGTAAACCTATATAAAGAGAAGAAATTCATTGTGCAAATAATGAGTGAGGGTGCAAGATGTCTGAGCTTGAATGAATACTTCTCTCTGAAGTATATCTGAATGGAAAGGGTTACAGTTGAATGATAGATCTGAATGCATGAAGCACCTATGAAGAAAATGATGAAGAAGGGAATCTAGATCTGAAATGCTCTTGTATTTGCTAGATCTCATTATGGAAGGCTTAGATCTGTGATGAGGCGAGCATCTAGGCGAACATCTGTCTGAAGCAAAAGGGTAGATCTGAACTGAATACCTGATCTGATGAAGTATGCTACTCTGTAATGATTGAAGATATATACGCTACTTCACCGCGGAGTAAGCGCGTATATACGTGGCTTCAGCGAAGAGAAAGCGCGTATGCGCAATAAAATATACACCGAGGTATACGCTGGTTTGTGTGGACGGAAGCGCGTATATACGCGACATCAGTGAAGTGAAAGCGCGTATGCAAACTAGGGTTTGCTGAAGCAAAGGGTATGAAAACATCCTGACCGTTCGCAGCATTGCCATCTGATCCGGGTGGGTTGTTGCGGTATCGTTGGTGATGTATGTTTGTGCTTAAAAGTTTGGAAAAGGGTTCGTCCGGAAATATGATGAATTGTGGCCCTGCAAGTTGTGTTCTATTGAAGTGGTTGGATCCAAAGTGTGAAAATTGATGAAACGTGGTCCAAGGTGGTGCCGAGGGGTTGTAGCCTTCAGTCAGGGGGTCGTAGCTCCCTTCCAGGTGAGGCTGGTAAACGAGAGCAGGGGGTCGTAGCTCCCTTCCAGGAGAGGCTGGTAAACGTGTCAGGGGGTTGGAGCTCCCTTCCAGGAGAGGCTGGTAAACGAGCGCAGGTGGGTGCCTACGTGCTGGTCAAGTCCGCGCCAGCACATATGTTGTAAGATGTTTTCTCTATAATAAAATATTGAAGGCTGAGCAACTGCAGCGGTGGTTTTCTCCCGATTTGGGTTTCCACCTAAAAATCCTGGTGTTCATGTGTGATCCTTTGTGTGATGATTTATTCTGTTCTTACTGCACATGTTTACTGTTTATTGAACATCTGATGAATGAATGATGGAATAAAATAAGTGAATATTTAATGACAGATCTAGATCTCTGTGTATACACTAGTTTCATAAAGGGGATCCGTGTATATACGCTAGTTTACTGAAGGAAAGTAGCGTATGGGTTTTAAGGAATGAAAAGTAAAAAGATTTGATTATGCAGTAAATACTGATTCACCCCCCCTCTCAGTATTTTTCCCAACACATCCAAATCCTAGTCCAACCTGAACATCAAGTAAAGACAACATTTACCACTCCTTGGGGAACTTTCATGTACTTGAAAATTCCCTTTGGACTGATGAATGTTGGAGCTACATTCCAAAGAGCTATGGACATAGATTTTGCAAAGGAGATATGATAAATTTTTAATCGTTTATCTAGATGATATAACAAGATTTTCCAAAAAAGATAATGAACATCTAGATTATTTGAGAAGAGTTTTTATTAAATGTAGAAAATTTGGTATTTCCTTGAATCCTAAAAATACACTCTTTGGATTAGAAGAAGGTAAACTCTCGGGACACATAATTTCAAAAGAGGGAATTATAATTGATCTAGCTAGAATAAAAGAAATTTTAAACATCAGTCATCTTAGAAAAATCAAATAAATGCAGACATTCTTAGGTAAAATAAATTTTCTTAGAAGATTCATTTCTAATTTAGTAGAACTAATCAGAGAATTGGATAAAATGTTAAAAAAGGATTTAGCACTTAAGTGGATAGTAGAGGCTAAACAATATTTTGAATCAATCAAAGAAGCACTTACTAAAACACCTGTCCTCATAAGTCTTAATTTCAAAACATATTTCATAATTTGTTCTTTAGCTTCAAAACACACCATTGCAACAGTCTTGTTGCAAAATAATGATGAGGGTTATGAACAACCCATTGCTTTTTTCAGCAAAACCTTAAGAGATGCAACACTAAAGTATAATATTATGGAAAAGCAAGCACTTTCTTTAGTGAAAGATATAAAGGATTTTAGAGTGTAAATTTTATACTCTCACATAATTGCATATGTTCCAAATTCAGTTATAAATGACATTCTAACTTAGAATGGGCCTGATGGAAAAAAAGGCAAATGGATTTCCACAATACTAGAATATGATATTGAAATAAAGCCTACAAAATTGATTAAAGGCCAAGGTTTAGCCAAACTCATTGTTGAATCGAACTGTTGAGCCTTAGATATAAATTTCATTGTTGCCCTATATTATCAAGAAGAGCTGGAGACTCCATAGATCAGTGAAGGTTTTTTAGATTCACCCCGGTATGGAGACATTATATTTGTTTTACTCAACCTAGAAGCTCCTCCTAGTTTATCTAGAACTAAAGGTAGATTCTTAAAAATGCAAGCAATGAAATATTGTATCATAGATAATGCTTTATTTTGGAAATATCATGGAGGCATTCTATTAAATTTTTTATTGAAAGATGAAGATGATAAAGTCATTCATGAATTTCATGCAGGAGACTGTGGAGGAAACCTTTACTGGAAAACAACTGCTGATAAAATTTTAAGGGCAGGTTTTTATTGGCCCACTCTTTTTGTAGATGTTAGAAAGTATGTGACCTTCTGTCAAAAATTCCAGATATTTGAAGGGAAAAAGAAACTCTTACCATTACCCCTCAAACCTAAATCAACAGAAATGTGATTTCAACAATAGGGTTTAGACTTCAATGGTGAAATTCACCCACCCTCCTCTGCCCAACATAAATGGATTTTGATAGCCACTAATTACTTTACCAAGTGGATAGAAGCCATCCCTTCTAGACAAACCACAGACTCTGTCATCATCTCATTTATTGAAAACAACATCCTTTCTAGATTTGGATTCCCACAAAATATTATTACTGATAATGTTGCTGCCTTAAAATCTAAGAAAATGGTTTACTTTTGTAACAGATACCATATCACCCTTGGCCATTCCACTTCCTATTACCCTTAAGGTAATGGACTTATAGAATCATCAAACAAAAGCCTAGTTAATATCATCAAGAAGCTGTTAGAAGATAACAATAAGACCTGGAACAAAAGGTTGGTTAATGCCTCATGGGCAGACAGACTAACTACTTAAAAATCTATTGGTACATCTCCCTATCAATTGGTATATGGGATGGATTTTGTTTCTCCATCCTCATTGAGAGTGCCAATGATGAAAATGATTCAATAACTACAAGTAGAACCAAATGACATCCAAAGGAGGATAAATTAGACAATAAATTTGCAGCAAACCAGGGAAGAATTTTATATCAAATCACAAGTGATCCAAGACAAAATCAAAAGATATTTGATAAGAAAACTAAAGCAGATGATTTCTACATAGGTGATAAAGTACTCAAATGGGATTACAGAAGGGAAGAAAAGGGAAAACATGGTAAATTTTATTTTCTCTGGAAAGGCCCATACATAATTTATCATTACAGAGGTAAAAATGCATTTTTCTTGAATGAGTTAGGTGGAACAGATCTACCAGGTGGAATAGTCAATGATAGAATGTTGAAGCATTATTTTTCAGCAGATTAACCATTAGTTCATTTGTTTTACTTTGCTCATTGTAAATATCATAGCAAAGTTTAGATTGGATTGGATGATTTTCTTCTAAAGTTGAAGCCCGAAGAGAAAGCCCTAAGCTTTAAAAGGTATACCATCATATGATTGAATGAAGACGATCACAAAAAGCAGTTCCAAGGCAAGAAAATTCAAAGTTCCAAGGCCACTGATCTGAAAGTTCTTGACATCTCATCAGGAGATGCCATCCCCAAGTGGAGCCACTGTTAGGGTCCTATAATAATAGGGATCATAAGCCATCGTGGTCACAATACATTTTTCAACATATATGTTTACCTTTCAGGGAGCTTCAAATCTTTCTATCATCCTAAGAAACGAATATTCAAGCGTTACCAGAGACTCGTTTCAGAGGGGGTTAAGCTTATGCCTAATGCATGCGGTACTTTTTGGTGTTACTTGACCCATCTAGTGCTAGTTACTAGTAGTTGATTACCAATAAGATCAAGAATTGAATGCTCACATGGAATGATATTAATTTAGTGGCCAAAACTAGGGCATCATTCCCTAAAGTTGACAGTGCAGGAAACACTTGATCCTCGTAGCGTTATGTTAGTCGATTCTTCAGCTGCTGGAAGGTGTCGCCAATTCTTTCGAGATATTAGCCCCAATACCCATCAGAAGAAATATTCACAAGGCCTAGTTACATTGAGAGTGTAAGTACAAAAAGGTCTATATAGGCTTTTGAGTATCATACATAAAACAAATAAAACAACTTTTTTTTCTTAGTTGATCACACAGCGTTAAATTAAAGGAAAACTTACCTCTTATTTTTTCACTTTGTTTTATGCATGTTGTTAGGGTCCTATAATGATAGGGTTTTGTTGAAGCCTCAAAAATCTTAGCTTCAAACTTTTGGGAAAATCACCTGGTCCGGACCTTAGTACAGCTCCTTTTCCATTTAGGATGGTGGCTCCGACTAGATAATATGGGACCAGTTTCCCAATGATATATGGGTTGATGATTGGTTTTTGCATATAATGGATAATGGAAGTAATAATTAATCTAATCTATAACTTAAATAAATACAAGTAACTCTACTTAACTTGGGTATCATATAATAAATGTGATTATGGATTTGTTTTGATTAGATGAATAATCATATAGATGGCTTATTCGTCCAAAAGAAAGATGTATACACATATAATAATTACTTTGTTTAAGAAATTAAAAAAAGTAATGATGATAACATATCGCATTCATATATTTATATTGCTCACATATATTTTGAAAGATGACAATTCTAAGTTTTTAGAAATGATATAACAAAGGATTGTTTCCCAGGCATACATATGTAAACAATAGCAAATTTCAAAAAGAATCTTTCATTGCATAAAGAAAATTAAACAACATGCTTATGATAGAAATTCTAGATACATTTATAACCTCCTGATGCAAATAACACTCTGATCCCGCTTTCTTACTTAGAACAGCTTCCAGGAAAAACAAAAATACAAATTCTTGAAAACAATTTCCTCATAAAATTGTAGAATCGTGATCCACCATTAATAAAAATAATGTATTTTGAAGTACAGAAATGTAACTTCTCAAGTAAAAAATTAATAAAAATTGAGGGCCCCTTTCTAAATACATGAAAAGGGTTTAAATAATAATAAATTAAAAACAAACTATCTAAAATGTCGCTAAAATGTTTTTTGAAATTACTAAAAATGTAAAATCGGAGATCCGATTTCATAAAAATATTATTGCGATCTCCACTGAAACAGTTTCATTGTATATATGGTATGAGTAGCTGGCATATAGATACCATTTATTTCACCTTGGGAGGATGCATCAATCGGGAATGTAGCTGACTGGTATATGTGGCATCCGAAAGTTCTGGAATCATATAACTAATGGCGTGAAAGAGGCATTTTGTAGCCATCTTCTGGCTGTGTGGCTTAACCAAATAGAACTAGAATGCATCCCATGTGATTCCTTGTATTGCACTGAACTGTTGGTCCTTATTGGCTAAGTCCTGCTTCCATTGTTTCTCTATTTCTTTGACCTTTGGGAGTTTCCCTGGGATGCAATCAGAAATCAGGTTGGCTGCATACAAAATATCATCGATTAATTCAACTAAACTATTCATTATAGCTCTTGATCTGGAGGTAGCCCATTCTCCTTTAATCAACTGTGTTTCCCATTCTGCAAACAACATTTCTTTGTGTGATTCTTGAATCTTGGGAAGATTGGTAGCGATGCTTTGATCTATGTCTTTCCATCATAGGAATCCTGAAATTTTCTCATCGACATCTTCAAATTCTAACCTTGTATTTACTGCCTTTTCTATGAGTGATGTCACTATTTCACATAGAGTGTCAGCTAGTGATATTTTATGACATAAAATATCAAGTTGTTGTGATAAATGTTTACTTAATTCGAGGGCCTCCATTTTGAATTGATCAAGTTCAGGATACTCCTTAAATTTTTGTATTTTTTCTTGTAATAAGGCACTCTGTTATTCTTTGGCCATCTTCTCTTGTTGAAATATTACCTGTAATTTTTTTAGCTCTTGAGATAGCTGTTGTTCCTTGTGTATAGCTTGCTGGTCAAGCTTTTGTTTCTCAACATTCAGTTACTCTTTAAGTTGCTCAATATTTTGACTTTCTTCAATTAGCTGTTGTTCTAGCTGTGCTATTTTTTTGGTGATCCGTTGTTGCCTTTTCTTCCAGTAGTGCTATATTTTGATCTTTTTCCTTTATTAATTGGCTGACTTCAGAGGCTTTGTCCATTGTTGTTACCATATAAGCCCCCGCATATTGAGATAATTTAGTAAAATCTTCTGAGGGATTAACTTTAGAGTCCTTCCAGACAACATTCATTAATTCAACTTGGGGGGATGAAAATAGACCTTGATCAATTTTCTTTTTCTTTCATTGTTTTCTAACTACAACCCTATGCTTTGGACTGTAAAAGACATCCAGGGGTGGTATATCTTCAATCTTTATTATAATTTCTTCAGAAGGATTTTCTGGAATAATTTCAACATCTTGTCTATTAGTATTGTTGATTGTTCCTTCAACTGTAACATTGGTTATCATATGCTATTGTGTTGTAGGAAATTGCATTGTAGACACATTCTGAGAATCATTTTTACTTTTGATTTTCTGATCAAACTATTCCCATTCTTTCAATAAATTTGAATGAACATATATATCAATTTCAGAGGAATCGCCATTTTTTTTTATAGAATTTTTAGAATCACAGCTCGGAATCTCCATAGTTCTCATTTTTAAGTCTACATTTCGGGTCTAAAACAAGACCCATCATCAGGAAATTCTTGCAATTTTTTTTACCTGTTTTTTCCTATTCAGTTTGATTATTAGCCTTATTCTCTGTATTCTTCTTTTCCTATTCTATTTCAGTGTTATTTTATTCATTGTTTTCTTCCTGTTGCATTAGGGGAGTAGTTCTCAACTGATCAAGAGGTATTGTTAGTAGTCTCTTGTTTCTAAACTGTAGGAACTCTTCCATGTCACTTGCTCCAAATTTTAAATTTGCTAAATTTTTAACCTATGAAAATCCTTCGACCAAGGCAAATAGATCATCAAAATCAGCATCTTCATGTTCAAATTTAGCAATATGTACCATAGATGTAAAATTATAGGCAACTTTCTTTGGATCATACAGTCTTTTGGGGATGGTTGCCAATCTGAGGTTTTTTATTTTTTTGGGCTTCTTTCTCTGCATGTTTAAAATCACGTAGAGAAAAAGATCCACATCAGAGGGGAAATGTAGGCCACATCAGCTTCTTAGAATTCTTTAGGTTTCTAGAAATTCTTTTCTCTGTTATTTGATAGGCTATTTCTCGAGCTAACAATTTATCTGGAATGTACAAGTGTAGAACATGAGGATCGGTGTTACTTTCGAATATCTGGATATAGGTGAATTTTTCTTCTCCAAACTAGCTTCCGATTGAGGTTAGGTCAATGTTGGCCTCATCGGATAACCTTGGAGCGGGTTTGTTGAATATAAATTGATGAACTGGCAAGATAAACCCATGACAAATTCTATATATATGGTCTTTGTAATAGGCCTTCCATAGATATTTGTGATAAATGTGGATAGGTATCGGGCTTTGAGGAGTCCACTTCCAGCCAAAGATAGGGAATTCAGAGTTGAAACATATGGTGTCAATAATATAAGCACTCATGTGAAATGGGGGTATTATCTGGGTAGTTATAAACCTATTTTTCCTATAATCGAGGATTTTGCTTGCCATTTTATTAGATAAAATGGTTGCCCAATCCATGATATAGGAGTTAACAACGGCTTCAATTAAAGGTACCATCTCAATAGAAAATTTCTCTGAGTTGATAGTTCCAAATAATCTACACATCATAGCTACAACATAGAAATAACGAGATGCCGAGGATTCTACAGAGTACATACCTGAAAATTCATGCATATGTTTTTCTGGAAAATGCCTCCAATATTTAATGGGGTCTGACTCCACTTCATTTTCTTTGGCGAAGTCTTCCAAAAATTCTTTGTTGTAGATTTGCTGAGGTTCTGTTAGGTGATACATCTTCTTGATGTCTTATGCTTTGAAAGACTCGAACACCCTTCTGTTAGACGTAAAGAACACTTTGTCTGTTATATTGATACTTTCTATCACCCATCTTACCAAATCATTATATGGGATAACATTTGCGTGAGCTTCTACTTTGTGAAGATAGGAGCTTGCCAATTCCTTAAGAGTGCTTTCTAATTTTTTATCTGAATTTTCCTCCGACTCTTCTTCTAATATTATAGTTGGATCTTCTGCTTCCAGTAGATTGTAAACTCCTTCCCATTAAGTTTTGCCGAGACCCAGACAGGTAGTACCGGTTACTAATACCAATTTAGCTAGTTGATATTTTGGAACGATGAGAACCTTCATTTTTCTAGATTTCTTAGTCATTTTCATGACTCGTAGGTTTTTCTCAGGTCTACGCAATGGAACAAATTAGCAGAATGATGGAAAAATTCTTTTGGGAATGAATAGAAAATAGAGAGGAGCTAATGGCATTTAATCACAACAAAGATGACAAATTAAAGAAATATTATTCCATCGAATATGAAATCCATGAAGGATTTCAACCATGATTATATTTTAATGTTTTCCTCATATAATGTGATATTTTAATGCCATTGTGGGTTGTCTCGTCACACATTTATAACGGTCCATTTAAAGCATTCATATCATGACTTTTCAGATTTTTTGATCAACGATAATCATATATCGGGGATCGGAAGTCTCAAATATTTTAAGTATTTTCATTTTATATCTGCGATTTGTGATTATTATTGAGCTGGCATGAATAGCGTGATGCTTTTTTAAATCATATCAAAATATTGGCATTTCTTATATAAATGATCTATTTTATATTTTCTTTTACGGGAAGCTTTTTTTTGAAATAATGATATCGCATCGCAGATTTTAGTGGAGTGTATTTGGATATGAGTTATGTGTTTTTAGCAATGAGAAATTTTTGATTTAAATTATTGCATCGGAAAAAAAGTGCATAAAGGTGTGATATGACTTCACCGATTTGCGATTGCGATCGGGTTTATCGCATCAGAACTTTTCAAAAGGATACATAAATATGTGATATGACTTCACCAATTTTGCGATTGTGATCGGGTTTATCGCATCGAAACTTTTCAAAATGGACGGTTTAGACTCATGCTCATGCGATATGTGCTTTTTCAATTACTTAATCGCAAATCGGGGTTGAATGATAACACAATTGATTCTATACTTTGAATATGCGAAATGCGATAAAGGCCTTTATGTTTTATTTATTTTTTAAATAAATCCTTTTTTTGTTGGGGTTCGATTCTATTTCATAATAGATCGGATTTCCTCAAAACATTTGATTGATTCTATAACTATTCAAAGAAAAGAGGACCCATCTCTTATTAAAAATTAATATAAAAATTTTAAATGGGGAGGGTTGTTTGTACATCAAAACAATTGACGATTCACTGGGAGAAATAGTTATCTCTAAAAAAATAAAGTAATAACTAAATCTTTTGTAAGTATAAAGATTTGAGGACAAAGAAAACTATCCCAGAAAAATTAGATAAAATCTAACTCTGAATAAAATAAGAATCCCTTGCAACTTCGTTTTAATCCCTTAAAAATAAAAACATTTTTGGTTTCATCAAGCTTTGATTGGTTGATAAAGATAAAGTAGGGGGCTTCTCTAACTTAGTTTTGCAATTTACTATTTTGTCACAGGTAGTGCCTCTGCTGCCATCAAACGTCTATAGTCTTGACAGGGTTACCATTTAACCTTTAATCATTCATTATCCCATCCATCTAGGATTATAACTTTTAAAAGATAAATCCATAAAGATATGTTTTTCTATGTTTTGTTTTTCACTTTTTTAACTTAAAAGCCATAGTCCTGGTTTGGGAGCCAGCTGATAACAATTCCATTCACTAGTTTTAACTAAACTGAACAAGCTGGCTCGTGATGAGACCCCTTGTCTTCTAATTATAAGCCATTACCCTGTTTTGATATGCAGTATTGGTAATGTCAATTTGGTTACTTCCCTATGATCATGGTAAGCAGGCTCGTGATGAGACCTCTTATCTTTTATGTTAGACATATTTTAGAATTACACTCTAAAAATCGTAATCTTAGTGGATGGGGTGAATGATTATCTCCTTAAGAGTTAATGTATGACCTTTATAGAGTTTTAGATGCCAAAATTTGGAAGAAGTCTTTACTTTTTATAAATAACCTTTCTCTACTTTATAAAATTTATAATGATTTCAATATTTTCAAGGTTTCGGAAGATTTTCCGAATGTTTAAATAAGTTCTCAGAGTTTCATATTTTATTTAACTTTCCAAAATTGTAGTCACTTCCTTAAAAAATTCTATCTACATAAGCAACTATTCATAATATTTTCTCAAAGATCTTTTCAATAATAAAATGCCAATGGAAGACTATTTACAACGTTATTTCTAAGGGAAACAAACTTGCATAATGAATATATATAGGTAAGAAGGGGTTACCTCCTTAGGAAATTTTTTTTTTCAAAATAAGCCCATTCACAGGAAGAGACTCTCTCTTTCCTGTTATATTTTGTAATATGAATGTTGATGAGCCTATATTTTCAATAATTTGAAATGGACCAAGCCACATCTTTTGAAATTTGGTATGTTTACCTTTATCTTCATGTGCTTTGTCCCATTTCAAAACAAGATCACCAATTTGTAATGTTTTAGATCTAGTAGAGCTTGCATCAAAAGAAGATTTTATAAGTTGTTTATGTTTAGCATGAGTGATTTCGGATTTTTCCCTTTCTTCATCTAATTTGAGGATTTGATCAAATCTTAATTGGACAGATGATGAAGGATTTTCTTCAATGAAAGCTAGGTTTGAAGGTATTACAACTTCTTTCCCATATACTAGATTAAAAGGTGAAGTACCTATTGAAGGCTTCTGAGTTATACAATCGGCCCATAGTGCAAAAATCAAAGACTTATGCCAATTATTTTGATTTTAATGAACAGTTCTTTTGATGATTTTAATGAGATTTTTATTAGTTGATTGAGCCAAACCGTTACCTTAGGGATAATAATTTGCAGAATATTTTAACTTAAAACCTCTTTTGAGTGTAAATTCCTTTATACTATTTCCAGAAAAATAAGATGCATTATAAAAAACAAGGGCATTAGGTACACCAAACCTGGTAATGATGAATTGTTCAATGAATTCAATGATTACATCAGAATGGGCTACCTTTAAAGGAATTGCTTCTACCCATTTTGTGAAGTAATCTGTGGCTGTAAGGATGTATCTATGTTCCTTGCAAGAATGTGGAATAATCTCTCCTATAATATCAAGTCCCCATTGTTCGAATGGTTGCTCGATGTTTACTGGTTGTAAAGGAAAAGCTGGTTTCTGTTGTCTTCCACTGGTAGTTTGGAAAGTCTTACATTTCCTTACATAGTCATGAGAATATTTAAACAAAGTAGGCTAATAATATCCAACAAGAATTATCTTGTGAGCTCTAGTGTCTCCTCCAAAATGTCCACTTGCTGGTCCATCATGTAATTCTTGCAAAACCTTGTGTGCTTCAATTTTTTATAGACATCTTAGAAAAATGGAATCATAATTTCTTCTGAATAACACATCATCAATGATCTCAAAGTTTTTAGCTTTTAATCTTAAAGCATGTTTTCTTTTATAACTGAGATTAGGAGGAGCATACCCATTTTTTAAGTAAAAAATCAGATCAACATATTGGGATTCAGAATTTATGATACTTATCTCATTTACTTGAAAAGTATTATTTTGATCTTGATGTTCTAGAATATTGGAAGCTCCTGCTAATAACCTGAAAAAACCTTGTCCTCTAACAATTTTAGCTGGTTTAATTTTGAAATCATATTCTTGTAAGGTTGTTACCCAATTGACCCTTTTTTCTCCTACTTCCCTTTGTACTAGTAATTGTCTCACTGCAGAAAATGGGACAATGATTTTTGTATGCATTTTTAGGAGAAACGGCCTAAAGTGTTTGATAGATTTAAACACAGAAAAGGCCTATTTTTCTACTTCTGAATAGTTAAGTTAAGCTCTTTGGAGATTTGAACTAAAGAAGGATATAGGTGCTTCAATCTGTTGATCATTGAGTTTGGTCAAAATAGCAGCATAAGATGTTTCAGTGGCTAGAGTATACAAAATAAAATGATTAGAAAAATAAGGAGTATTCAATGCTGGAGCATTAATAATTGCATGTTTGATTGAATCAAAGGCTTCCTTTTCTTTATGTCCCCATTTGAAAACTAAATTATTATTAATCATAGTTTGTAAAGGTAAGACTATATGAGAAAAATTGGGAACAAATCTTTTTAAAAAAATTATCTGCCCTAAAAATGACTGCATGGATTTCTTATTATGTGGCAAAGGGATATCATAAATCTCTTTTATTTTATTAGGTTAAATATATATGCCATCTTTAGACACAATAAATCCCAAGGGTTTCCCTTAATTAAGAGCAAAGAATGATTTTTTTGGATTTAATGAAATACCATACCTTCTACATCGTTCAAAAATCTGTTTTAAATCATGTAGATGGTTAGCAGCTCTTTTCTTTAAAAAGATAGTTATGTCATCCAAATAGACAACAACTGACTTATTAATCAGACCTTTGAAAGCTATATCCATGGCTCTTTGGAAGGTAGCTCTAGCATTTATCAAACCAAAAGGCATTTTTTGGTTGGCATATGTTCCTCATTTGGTTATGAATGTAGTTTTCAGTCTATCATCTGGATGCACCAGTATCTGATTATATCTGAAAAACCATCAAGAAAAGATATTAATTTAGAACCAGCTATTGCTTGAAGTATCTATTCCATTGTAGGTAGTGGGAAATTATCTATTTGACATGCCTTATTGAGATTTATAGAATCTATACAAATCCCAATGTCTCCATTCTTCTTCCTAACAGGTACCAGATTTGAAACCCAATTCGAATGTATAACAGGGAAAATAATTTTAGCTTTCAAGAGTTTATTCAACTCTATTTTAATTTGAGTTTCAAAGTTAGGATGAATTTTACTTAACTTTTGTTGCACTGGTTTCTCATCGGAGATCATTGGAATTGTATGCTAAATGATAGAAGTATCATAAGTTCTTAAACCTTCGTAATTCCAATCAAATTTTTTTTTGTATTTGTTTAGAAGTCTGATGAAAGCACACCTTTCTTCTGGTGTTAGCCCGAGACCTAGATTTACATTTTGTGGTTTAAATTCTGTACCAAGATTTATCAACTCAAACTTTAAAGTAGAACTTTGAAGTTTGGCATTAGTGACATTTTTTAATCTATCTTTGATATCATAGAGATCTTCAAGCTTAACCACAAATTTCGGAATGGAATTTTCGTTGTTTTTTTATTTTGTTTGAAGATCATGATAACTTTCATCAATTATCTAATCATCATAAGATTTCTTCGAAGTTAAGAAGTTTAGGATGTCTTCATCATGATTAAACACTCGCCAATTGGTGACATTGTCAGGGACAGATGGTCGAAATATCAATTCAACTGAAAACCTATTTGGACTATAATCCTCAGCTGGAAGGACTTAGAAGCAAGATTAGCTAATAAATCAGCTGTTGAATTCTGAGATCTAGGAATAGGGGAACTATTGAATGCTAAAAAGTGAGTTGTAAGACCTTGAACAAGGGCTTGTTAATGTTTAAGATGACTTGAAAGACAATGAATAGTATCCCTAACTTTCCTGATGACAATTTCAGAATCACTATATACCTTCAGATATTTAACATTCAAGCTTATTTATTTGTAAAGTCCTCGAATCAAAGCTTCATATTCTGCAGTGTTATTTGTACACTCAAATTCTAGTCGGCATGACAACATAGTTTTTTCCCCTTCCGAACTAACTAAAATACATCCTGCTCCTGCACCATCATTGGAATTTGATCCATCGAAGTACAAAGACCAAAATAAATATTTATCGACAGATTTATTTACAAACTGATCGAAAATATTAACACATCTTGTAGTATCGGTATGTGAGAAGTTTTCAACTTGTGAAGTGAAACTATTTACAGAGAAAGGTGATTGTTGGGCATTAAAATTTCCAAAGAATAATTTGACTGAATAATTTCCAAGAATGTTATTATTGAAAGCTACAGGTTGGTTTTCTCGTTCAAACTCTGTTACTGTATGAGTCATGTGTTTCTCCCAATCAATATTAATTTGATTTGGTTTCCATTTATAGGGAAGCCACATGTGAGACCAATCAGTAGAAATGTAACCGTGGAGTTTTTTAGACCAATCCCTGCTTAAAATTAAACCATAAAACTCAGGGATGTCAGCAATCAATATATCAATTCTCTGAACTATTCTAGGATTAGCTAATAGTCTAATAGTGACTGAATTAATCTCTCCTAAAACTCGCACTTTAGTTCGATCTAATTGGACAATATGAACTGCAGATTTCTGGGGTTCAATGTTTAATTTAGAGCACACTGAGGCTGGCATTATATTTGATGATGCCCCTAAATCTGTCAAGTAGTTATGTAAATTTCTATTACAGATCTCATAAGTTAAGAGAAAAGGAGGTGTTTGTGAATTAGATCTATCTGCAATCAAAACAGTATCGGTAGCATATACTTTATCGGGTGTTGGCTTACCTGATCCTTTGGCTGCTTTAGATAGTACGCCATTTGGAAGAGGAGAAGCAGGCACTACATTCAATTCCTTTAACAACAACTTCTGTTGATGCTTGAGCTTGCTCAGTTCATGTAAATAAATATTTGCTCTGGTCTTCTTCATGTCTTCTATAATGTTATAGTCCATAAAATCAGACACTAGTAGCATTTTAGATGTTGATGGAGGATTAGAAGATGATGGTTATTTTTGGGTAGGAAAAAGAGAAGCTTTCTTTACAGGAGCTTTATCTTTAGTAGCAGGAGTTGAATTTCTTTTCTTGGGGGATGTATGAACAGGTTCTATTGCACTCTTACTTCTTATGTTCAATGGGAGATCTTCCTGTTCATTTTCATTATTTGAGTTAGGAAAAATAAAATCCCACATCCCATGGCATTCAACTATTTCTTCTTCTTCGTTTTCTTCTGATGATAGAAGTGTATCTTCCTCTTCTTCTTCCTCTAAATCTGACTCTACATTAGATATTGCATTAGGTGGTTTAGATTCAGTTGGCTGATTTCTTTTAAAATTCCTAAACGACCTTTTAGTGGAAGTTTTAGCGACCTGTTTTTTAATTTCTACCATTTCATTGGGCATAGTTTTCAGAAATTTTTGTAATCCTTCCATATCATATGGATCTTTAGGCGCTTTCTTCTTTGAATCATCCTTGAAACTAACTTTTTTGGATTTTCTCTCTTCACTAGCATTCTTTTTGTCTAAACCAATGATACGTTTTTCTACTGCAATTGCTTCCTTCATGTTTTCGGCTAGTGTAGGTTTAGCAGCTCTATATACAAAGATGGCTATATTTGAAGGAAAAATGGATATATACCATTCACTTCAGACTTATTCACTAGGTTTTGATGTTGCCAAAATTTTATTCAACAAATTGTTAAATTGGGAGTTGAAGTCTTTGATGAGTTCTTTAGATTCTGATTTCAAATTAGAGAGATTATTAATCAAAGTTGCTATTGACCTATCGTCTCAGAACTTGGTTAGGAATTGTTCCTGAAAAACATCCTAGCTATTAATGGATCCCGCTGGTAATGAAAAATACCAATATCTCGCTACTCCTTGCAAAGTATATGGAAAAATTCTGACTACAACATCTTCTTCTGTTACCCCATTTATATATATGGACAACATGAAGTTGTTAATGTGTTCTTCAGCTAATATGCTAATATCAGGACTAAACTTTGGTAACCATTTCTCAGGATGAGTTGTTAATGCACTCAGAGGTGCAGGAATTGTAACAGCTCCTGGATTGGTCCATGGTCTATGTGCCATCATTGTACTAATGGTAGAGGAAGTTGAAGGAACAGTTGAAAGCGATTGAGTAGATGCTGTTGAAACAATTGTACTCTTCTGGATTGTGACTTGAAGTTGGGAAGTAGATGGCAATGATGTGAAAGATATGGATGATAATAATGAAAGAGTCTCACTATCCGACTCTAAAGTTGTTTTTCTAGCTCTGTTTCGGCTTGGTAGAGGAAGTTCAGCCGGTAAAATACCAAGATTTTCGCTCTGCAGTCTAGTAAGAGGCTAGGAAGGAATGTATTGTGAAGTCACACTGCCTTAGGATAGCTCAGATTCTTCTTGCGATAATGAAAAAACTTGGAGTTTATGAATTAGAGATTGTACCTTAGGAGATTCAAAATATGACTCTTCTAATATGTCTATGGTTTTGGTAGTGGGTGTAGTAGTTTCCTTTTCAACTTCTTCCCTAAAATTTGAGATGAAGGAGAAGTTGAAGAAGGTGATGGGGGTGAATTGCTCTTGGAATGGACTGTGGATTTGGATTTACTTGCCATTCATATCTTAGGGGCCCTCCTTCTAGTGCCAAAAATTTTGAAGCCTAAAAAATCCTAGCTTCAAATATTGGGGAAAACCACTCGGTCCGGACCTTAGTACAACTCCTTTTCCATTTGGGATGGTGTCTCCAACTAGATAATATGGGACCAGTTTCCCAATGATATATGGGTTGATGATTGGTTGTTGCATATAATGGGTAATGGAAGTAATAATTAATCTAATCTATAACTTAAATAAATACAAATAACTCTACTTAACCCGGGTATCATATAATAAATGCGATTATAGATTTGTTCTGATTAGATGAATAATCATATAGATGCTTATTCGTACAAAAGAAAGATGTATACACATATAATAATTACTTTGTTTAAGAAACTAAAAAAATTAATGATGATAACATATCGCATTCATATATTTATATTGCTCACATATATTTTGAAAGATGACAATTCTAAGTTTTCAGAAATGATATAACAAAGGATTGTTTCAGAAATGATATAACAAAGGATATGTAAACAATAGAAATTTTCAAAAAGAATGTTTCATTGCATAAAGAAAATTAAACAACATGATTATGATAGAAATAATAGATACATTTGTAACCTCTTGATGCAAATAAAAATATGATCCCTCTTTCTTACTTAGAAAGCTTCTAGGAAAAACAAAAATGCAAATTCTTGAAAACAATTTCCTCATAAAATTGCAGAATCGTGATCCACCATTAATAAAAATAATGTATTTGGAAGTACAAAAATGTAATTTCTCAAGTAAAAAATTAATACAAATTGAGGACCCCTTTCTAAATACATGAAAGGGGTTTAAATAATAATAAACTAAAAACAAACTATCTAAAATTTCGCTAAAATGTTTTTTGAAATTGCGAAAAATGTAAAATCGGAGATATGATTTCATAAAAATATTATTGCGATCTCCACTGAAATAGGTCCATTGTATATTTGTTATGCGCAGCTGGCAAATTGATAGCATTTCTTTCACCTTGGGAGGATGACTCAATTGGGAATGTAACTGACTGGTATATGTGGCATCCGAAAGTTCTGGAATCATATAACTGATGGCGTGAGAGAGGCATTTTGTAGTCATCTGCTCGTTGTGTGGCTTAACCAAATAGAACCAGAATGCATCCCATGTGATTCCTTGTATTGCGCTGATCTGTTGGTCGTTATTGGATAAGTCCTATTTCCATTGTTTCTCTATTTCTTTGACCTTTGGGAGTTTCGTAGGGATGCAATCGAAAATTAGATTGGCCGCATACAAACTGTCCTTGATTAATTAAACTAAACTGTTCATTATAGCTCTTGCTCTGGATGTAGCCCGTTCTCCCTTAATCAACTGTGTTTCTCTTTCTGCAAACAAAATTTATTTGTGTGATTCTTGAATCTTGGGAAGATTAGCAGCGATGCCTTGATCTGTGTCATGCCATGTGAGAAATCCCGAAATTTTCTCATCGACATCTTCAAATTCTAACCTTGTATTTACCGCATTTTTTATGATTGATGTCGCTATATCACATAGAGGGTTAGCCAGTGATATTTTATGACATAAAATATCAAGTTGTTGTGACAACATTTTACTTAATTCGAGGGCCTCCATTTTGAATTGATCAAGTTCAAGATACTCCTTAAATTTTTGTATTTGTGCTTGTAATAAGGCACTTTTTTCTTCTTTGGCCATCTTCTCTTGTTGAAACATTACCTGTAATTTGTTTAGCTCTTGAGACAGCTTTTGTTCCTTGTGTATAGCTTGCTGGTCAAGCTTTTGTTTCTCAACATTCAGTTGCTCTTTAAGCTGCTCAATCTTTTGACTTTCTTCAATTAGCTAATGTTCTAGCTGTGCTATTTTTTTGGTGATCCGATGTTGCCTTTTCTTCCAACAACGCTATCTTTTGACCTTTTTCCTTTATTAATTGGCTGACTTCAGAGGATTTTTCCATTTTTTTTGCCGTATGAGCCCCCACATATTGAGATAATTTATTTAAATCCTCTGAGGGATTAACTTCAGAGTCCTTCCAGACAACATTCATTAATTCAACTTGGGGGGATGAAAATAGAACTTGATCAATTTTCGTTTTATTTCTTTGTTTTCTAACTAAAACCCTATACTTTGGACTGTAAAAGACATCCAAGGGTGGTATATCTTCAATCTATAATATAATTTCTTCAGAAGGATTTTCCGGAATAATCTCAACATCTTGTCTATTAGTATTGCTGACTGTTCCTTCAACTGTAACATTGGTTACCATAGGCTGTTGTGTTGCGGGTGATCGCATTGTAGACACATTTTGAGAATCATTTTGACTTTTGATTTGCCAATAAAACTGTTGCCATTCTTTCAATAAATTTGAATGAAATGTATATCAATTTTAGAGGAATCGCCATATTTTTTACCTATTTTTTCCTGTTTATTTTGATTATCAGCCTTATTCTTTTCCTGTTCTATTTTAGTGTTCTTTTCTTCACTGTTTTCTTCCTATTGTAGTAGGGGAGTAGTTATCAACTGATCAAGAGGTATTGTTAGTAGTCTTTTGTTTCTGAACTGCAGGAAATCTTCCATGTCACTTGCTCCAAATTTTAAATTTGCTAAATTTTTAACATATGAAAATCCTTCGGCCAAGGCAAATAGATCATCAAAATCAACATCTTCATGTTCAAATTTAGCAACCTGTACCATAGATGTAAAGTTATAGGCAACTTTCTTTGAACCATACTGTCTTTTGGGGATGGTTGCCAATCTGAGGTCTTTTATTTTTTTGGGATTCTTTCTCTGCATGTTTAGAATCATGTAGAGAAAAAGATCCACATCGGAGGGGAAATGTAGGCCACATTAGCTTCTTAGAATTATTTAGGTTTCTAGACATTCCTTTCTCTGTTATTTGATAGGTTATTTCCCGGGCTAAAAATTTATCTATAATGTACAAGGGTAGAACATGAGGATCAGTGATAATTCCGAATATCTGGATATAGGTGAATTTTTCTTCTCCAAACCAGCTTCTGATTGAGGTTAGGTCAATGCTGGTCTCATCGAATAACCTTGGAGTGGGTTTGTTTAATATAAATTGATGAACTGGCAAGATAAACCCATGAAAAATTCTATCAAAGAAATCGTAAACAATATCAATTGCGCAAAGTGTTTATGAAAGAAATAAAAATGAATTTGACAACATTGGCATTGGCAAGAAATCAACACTTTGAAGGGGAGCTCTGGGCGATGGTGACCAAGGGTTTCAGGCCTCGGCCCTAGGTCTCATGACCCTGGCACATCATTGAATGCGGTGATAGAAAAATGTCAGTACCTGTACTCGGTAACCAAAAATGTCATACGTTTTTCTGGCCCCGAGGTATCTGTGGCGAGGTTGGAACTCGGACCATTAGTTTTACAACCATAGGATGGGGTTAATCCATTTTAACCGACCTTGTTTACTGCAAAGTGTTTTGGCAACTAGGGTTTTGAGACGGTCGCGGTTTTCACGCTGTCTCGGTTTAAGTTTTGTTAGGGCGCGGCAGGGATGGGGTTTGATAGTGAATTTATTGAGCTCGAGCCTGCGCTAGAGGACCTTTTGACGTGCTGGGGCCACGAGGTCTCTTCGAAGAACCTTGATTTGTTCTTCCCAAAGAATATAGACATCCAGGGTCCCAGTAAAGAGGCGATTGCGGGAAGCTTAGAATATGGGGCAAGCCGACGAGACGAAAACCTCCTGAGCCCCTAGAATGGGTTTTGGCAGGCGGGCGCTACTCCTGTGGAGAACCAAGAGCAGCTGCAAGTAGTAGAAGACCGGGCGGAATTTTTGAAGCATTTCTCTCGCATTATCTCTTCGAACAAGGACCAAGGTAACGCTTCACGACCTAAGCTCTCTGGTGGCTTGGAAGATATTGTAGGAAGTTATGGTTTGCAAGGTTTTTCAAGTTCCAAATCCATAGGAGAAGTGACTCTTGTCGGTGGAGTCCTGCAAGGTCAAGCTTGCCCCTGGCAAGGTTTTCCCCCGCTTTTCGCACCCCAGGGTCAAGAAGCCTCACAAGGTGGCGGAGGATCTTCTTTAAGCTTCCCTCAGGCTACCGCATGTATAAATCGACTGCCCTGGGCCACATCTTGTGGAGGGGTTGACAGAAACCCTAGGGCCTCGACTTCTACATTGATCCCTCAGGTTGTTGCTTGCGCAAAGGAGGTTGGGACTGCCGAACGAAACCAACAGAGGTCGTCGGAGGAAGTAGAAGTCCCTTCTGTGCCTGAAGGAGAGGGTCAAGGGCCGCCATTTTCAGTTGCGCCGGATGCTCCTGTTCCAAATGCTGAGGGAACGAACGGGGACTTCAAGGAAGTCGTGGGGGAAAAGAGATAGAAACCGAAGTCCATCAAGAAGAAAGAGCTTCACCCGTGCTGTCTGTTGGGGGTAGATATCAGCATAGAACAAACAATGGATGCAACTGAGACTATTTTGGTTGGCCGTGTAAGAGGAAAGAAGTACTCAGCCAAATACATAGCGGATTGGGTCAATTCTGAGTGGAAAGAAGCCCCGGGCAAGCCTTCAGAGATTCTTGTCTTGGAAAGGGGTTGGTTCAGTATTCACTTCGACAGCAAAACACATGCGGACTGGGTTTTTGAACGGAACTGGAGTTTTGGGAAGCGTCCCATTCTTTTTCACAGATGGACTCCATTATTTGATGCGCAAAAGGAGAAATTTGCGGAGTCCCCTATCTGGGTAAAGCTCCTTGGACTCCCCTTACAATTCTAGACGGAATCAGTTTTTGTTTCTATTGGCAATACCTTGGGTGAATATCTGGATTATGATAACTCTTACATCATAACCAAGGACAGGAGTATGGCTCGAGTGCTCGTAAGCCTAAATCCAAGGGAGGGTTTGGCGGACACAATGACGTTAAAATACATGGACCTTGAATTCCTTCAAATACTGGACTATGAAAACCTCCCTTTCCGCTGCCTCCGGTGTCATAAGTGTGGTCATCTTGTGAAGGAATGTCCATTGGGACATCCTCGTCGTCACCGTCAGATGAAACCCTTCTGACCTCAAGGGGTTCCTGCACAGGAAGCTGGGGGGGCTCAGTAGAAGGTTTCAGTGCACTCAGTAGAACAGTCGAGGGCTCCAGAAATAATCGACTTAATGGAGCAGGATCATCACTTGGATGGAAAAATCGCATTTGCCGCTCAGATTACTCCGCCGGCCACCCTGGCTCCCTTACCTGATGAGCTTGCTGGGGCGTCCACGGCGGGTACGTCTTCTTTTCCTCCCTTTTGTGATTGTTCTTCAGTAATCTCTTTACAGTCTCTCTCAGAAAGGCCTGGTCCCTCCAGGCAGATTTTAAATGATTTCTCTGCGCTGAATTTATCTAAAGCCTCCTCTGATAGTCTTATTATCTCAGTCTCTCTTCCTTCTGTTGATGCTCTACCTACCTCTGAGACTGCTTTCACTCCTGCTGAATCCTGTGAGATTGCTATTACTGCTGCTGATTCCTGTGTTCATACCTTGGATAACCCACCTTATAATCTCTGCCCTTTGGCTAATAGAAAAGGTAAGGGACAGGCTGTAAGAGGTATTGCCTTGGACCCAGTTGTAATTGGGCCAAGGAAGTTAAGGGGAAGAAAATATTTACTCTCAAAAGCCCAGTTTAAAGCTGTCATTGACATTGCCGACGGGAAGCAGAAAACTTTTCCTGGGGTGCTTAGAGCGGAGCCACCACCCCCCCTGTTCCCTGATGATCCTTCTTTCTTTCAACTGCAGAGGCTTAGCTAGCCAGCCGAAAAAGCTAGCCTTCAAAAACCTTGTGCAATCATATAACCCTGATGTTATTCTCCTCCAAGAAACTATAGGGAAAAGTGACGATGTTATCTGTTCTCTTCAAAATCTTTTGCCTGGGTGGGCCTTCTCATCTCTCGATGCCGCAGGCAGGTCGGGGGGTGTAGCTACAGGTTACAATATGAGGAAAATCAAGGAAGTATCCTCTTGGGGTTCTGAAAACTGTTTGGCATTGGAACTCTACTCTGGAGAGTTGTGTATATCCTTCCTTATCCTGAATGTCTATGGGCCCTGTTTGGAGAGGGAACGTTTCCGGAACTCTTTTTTCAGCCTCTCTTGTCTCTCCCATCCTTACCTCATCATTGGAGGTGACCTGAATTTCTCTTTGGGGGATTCGGAATCTTGGGGTGCTAATGCCCACTCGGACCCCCTCTCTATTTTTTTCAGAAATAAAATTTCTTCCTCCCACCTGGTGGATGCCCCTTTGATCAAATTGCGCCCTACCTGGAGAAACAGACGCCTCGGAGTCGATTGGGTGGGCAAAAGACTTGACCGTTTCCTTCTCTGTGAGCCTCTGGTGGATTTTCTTTCAGTCTTTAGACACTGGGTCGGGGAAGGGGGTCACTCTGATCATTTCCCGGTCCTCCTGGAATTGAAAGGAGATGTAAAAAAACCTGGAACCCCGTTTAAATTTAACTCATCCTGGTTGAAGGATGTTTCCTTCGAAGCTCTTTTCCATGATACATGGAGAAAGGACAATCATAATGAAGAGGGAAGTAGAAGCACCCACTTTGCGAACAATCTTAAGAGAATGAAGCAAGCAACAAAAGAATGGGCGCATCAGAAGAAATTGAAGGAAGAAGAGGAGCTCAAAAGTATAAACTTCGAGTTAGATCTGTTGGAAAATTCGGATGGAACTGGTTATGAGTCCTTGGATTCAAGAAACAAAATTAAAGAATTGGAAGCTTCTCGGAGAAAAATTCTCCAGTTAAGGGAAGAAAGCTGGAGATTGAAAAGTAGAGCCATTTGGCTGCAAGCGGGAGACGAAAACTCTAAGTTCTTCCAGAATTATGCAAAGGGTCGAAATATTACTAATACAATTTGGGAGTTGAAAAAAGAGGATGGGGAAATGGCAAAATCCTTTGAAGAATTGGCTTCTCTAGGTGTAAACCACTTCAAGAATCTTTTCAAAGCCCCGGAGGAAGTATCCATAGCGGAGGTCATCAGAGTTGCTCAAGTCTTTCCAAGATATGTTGAGGAAGAAGACAATGACTCTATCATGGAAGCTGTCTGTAAACAGGAAGTGGAGGACATCCTCAAGGATATGCAGAAGGATAAAAGTCCTGGGCCAGATGGGTGGACAGTGGAATTTTTCCTTCATTTCTTTGAATTCCTGGGGGATGATCTGGTTGCGGTGGTGGATGAATCGAGATCCTCTGGATCTATCTATCAACCCTTCAATTCAACCTTTCTGGCTCTAATCCCCAAATCTGATCAGCCAGCCTCTTTCGATGACTTTCGGCCTATTTCCCTATGCACCTATGTCTATAAAATTATTGCCAAAATCATTGCTTCCAGGTTGAAACCCTTCTTATCTAGGCACATCTCTCCAGAGCAGTTCGAATTCCTGGATGGAAGGCAGATTCATGAAGCAGTGGGAATTGCTCAAGAAACCCTGCATAGCTTAAAGAGGAATGGTAAGAAAGGGGCAATTGTTAAAATTGATTTATCAAAGGCCTACGACAGAATAATTTGGATGTACTTGCGCCTACTGTTGACTCACCTTGGTTTCAGATTCGATTTTGTAAGATGGATTATGAGCTGCATTACTTCATCTTCTATCTCCTTATTAATCAACGGAGCAGCTTCAAATTTTTTCAATCCGGAGAGAGGGCTGAGACAAGGATGCCCTTTGTCCCCCCTACTTTTCTTGTTGGCTGCTGAGGGGATTAGTCTGATGATTAGTAGGGAAAAAAGACAAGGAGAGATCCGAGGAATTGAAGTGGCTGTAAATATGTGGGTAACCCATCTGCTCTTTGTAGATGACATCATTTTATTCAGCAATGGAAGTGTCGAGGACTATAGAGCTCTAAAGAACATTCTGGACCTTTTTCTTAAAGCCACAGGTCTTAAAATCAATGAGAAGAAATCGACCCTTACAATTTCAGGAATGTCTTTGGAGGAGAGTGGCAGAGTAGGGGCTCTTCTTCCATTTGAAATCAAAACTCTACAGGAAAGCTTTAAATATTTGGGATTCCTGCTGAAACCTGACATTTATCGGGTACAGGATTGGAAATGGCTCCTGATAAAAATAGAAAAGAAACTCAACTTGTGGAGTCATAAATGGTTGTCTAGAGCAGGGAGGCTGGTCCTAATAAAGTCAGTTCTGATGGAAATTCCTGTTTACTGGGCCAGTCTCATGTGGGTACCTAAAGGTATATTAGCCTCCATAGATAAACTGTGTAGCAGGTTCTTATGGGCCGGATCTAAAGTTGAACATGTGACTCCTTGGGTTGCATGGGACAAGATTTCGAGACCGAAAGAATGGGGAGGATGGGGAATTAAGCATTTGTTTTTTTTTTTTCAAAATCCTTAGCAGCCAAGCTGGCATGGAGATTTATATCGACCGATTCTCTATGGTCCACTGTTACAAAAAGAAAGTACATAGCTCCGGCCACAACTATTGATTGGGTCCGCAATCCTGTAAAGTCCTCCAAAAACGCCTCGGTTGTCTGGAAGGCAGTAGTTGCTTCGGCTCACATTATTGAACAAGGACTTGCATGGAAAGTGGGGGATGGTACTAGGGTGAGGATTGGATGTGACCCGTGGGTTGGGTGCTCGGAAAGATATGCCTTATCACATGATCTAAAATTAATTTTAACTGAACGGGGATATCTTTTTCTGAACCAGGTGGCCAATCCTAGGACTACTACCATTTGGAGACAAGGGTGGTTGACAGAAGCTGATCTTCACTTGGAGGAGAGATGGAGGGAGGAATGGAGCCTCTTTGTGCTGGACCTTCAAAACTCCTCTGTCCGGATTTCAGAAGCAAGGGATGAGCTAGTTTGGGTCCATGCACAGACAGGAAGTTACTCACCTAAGATGGGCTACAAATGGTTGATGTCCCAACAAGGTTGGGAAGACCCTGCATGGTGGTCAAAACTTCTCTGGAAGTTGAAATGCCCTGCAAAAACCAGACTCTTCTTCTGGTGCATCCTTCAGAAAAAAGTGCCAACATGGGATTTCTTGCATAAAAGGGGGAAAATAGGCCCAGGATGGTGCTCTCTTTGCAAAGAAAATGAGGAATCAACAATGCATTTATTTCTCACATGCCCTTTCAATGTTAGCCTTTGGGCTGAATCCTTGAGACTCATTAATTCTCCTCTCAGGTGGGAAGGAGATAGTATTTAGCAAGCATGGCTCCGGTGGTGGCAGGAGGCCTCTGATTGCAAAGTCCGCTCCATCCCTCTTCTGATAGCCTGGGGCACTTGGCTAGCAAGGAACCAAGTAATTTTCAAAGACCTTCCTTTCCCTATTGGAAAATTGGCTGTGGAAGGGGCAGCAATATACGACAGCATTCCATCCTCATCTGGACATTCCATCCACCGCTCTATTCAGACTGAATTTATTAGGGAATCTGTTCCGTGGGCCTACTTTGACGGGGCTGCAGACTTAAATGGATGATGCGGAGCAGGTTTGGTCATTCATGTTACTCCTGAAAAATCTTTTCGAGCCTCAATTGGCCTTGGGGAGGGGACTAATAACTTTGCTGAGCTCAAGGCCTTATATCACCTTCTATGCTGGCTATCCTTGAAACAGTTGAGACAGGTTCAGATCTTCGGTGACTCAAAGAATGTTGTGAATTGGTTCAACAGGACTCAACATTGCAGAAATTATATTTTGCTTCCTTTGCTTAATGAGATTTTGCATATCAAAAGCTTTTTTAATGATATCATTGTTTGCCACATTTACAGGGAAAGAAACCAGGAGGCAGATAACTTATCTAAAACAGGTGTACAACAAGATTTGGGGACCTGGTCAGTAACAAAGATGGACAAGGGGGTGATCATTCCTATTGACCAGCCAGTCTTTGGATGACACTGTTCTGCTTTGATGTTCTACTTATTATCATGCTGATGCTGTTATTTTAATGTTATTTCGAACTTCATATTTTATGTTATGTCTATCTTCAAAAACTATGGAACAAAAATTTCATTTTAAACTTTCCTGTGGGCTGTTTTCCTCTTCCGAGGAGGCCTGTTGACACAGTTTACACAAAAAACATTTTCGTCTTTGTTTTCATACGAGAAACATTGAGACCAGAATAGTGCCTACTGCTGGTCTCTACAGGTATTTATTTTTGATATGTCTGGTTTTACTTCAGATGTTGAAGGTATGCTTCTGTCTTTCTTTATCTCTGTTTCGGTGATATGCCGGGAGATATGAAAGATTGGAAGTGCTTTCTTTTTGTCAAGATTTTCTTTCTGCTCTGGTAGCCTTAGGGATACTCATGGGTGCCCAAGGAAGCCGTGACTGCTTTTCTCCCTCACCTGAAGGAGATTGGGAGTTGATTTTTAATGCAATGCATATGCTCTGTGACTCTCTAATATATATAGATAGTCCGATTTTTTTCCGTGGAAAAAAAAAAAAACCCATGAAAAATTCTGTATATATGGTCTTTGTAATAGGCCTTCCAGAGATATTTTTGATAAATTTGGATAGGAATTGGGCTTTGAGGAGTCCACTTCCAGCCTAAGATAGGGAATTCAGAGTTGAAACATATGGTGTCAATAATATAAGCACTCATGTAAAATGGGGGTATTATCCGGGTAGTTACAAACCTATTTTTCCTATAATCAAGGAATTTGCCTTCCATTTTATTAGATAAAATGGTTTCCCAATCCATGATGTAGGAGTTAACTTCAGCTTCAATTAAAGGTACCATCTCAATAGAAATTTTTTCTGAGTTGACGGTTCCAAATAATCTACACATCATAGCTGCAACATAGTAATAAGGAGATGCCAAGGATTCTATTGAGTACATACCCGAAGATTCATGCTTATGTTTTTCTGGAAAATGCCTCCAATCTTTAATGGGGTCTGACTCCACTTAATTTTCTTTGGTGAAGTCTTCCAAAAATTCTTTGTTGTAGATTTTCTGAGGTTCTGGTAGGTGATACATCTTCTTGATGTCTTCTGCTTTGAAATACCCGAACATCCTTCCATCAGACATAAAGAATGCTATGTCTGTTATATTGATACTTTCTATCACCCATCTTACCAAATCATTATATGGTAGAACATTTGCGTGAGCTGCTACTTTGTGAATATAGGAGCTTTCCAATTCCTTAAGAGTTCTTTCTGATTTTTTATCTGAATCTACCTCCGAATCTTCTTCTGATATTATAGTTGGATCTTATGCTTCCAGTAGATTGTAAATTCCTTCCCATGAAGTTTTGCCGAGACCTAGACAGGTAGTATCGGTTACTAATACCAATTTAGCTTGTTTATATTTTGGAACAACGTGATCATTCATTTTTCTAGATTTCTTAGAATTTTTAATGATTCATAGGTTTTTCTTAGGTCTGCACAATGGAACAAATTAGCAGAATGATGGAAAAATTCTTTTGGGAATGAATATAAAACAGAGAGGAGCTAATGGCATTTAATCACAACAAAGATGATAGATTAAAGAAATATTATTCCATCGAAGATGAAATCCACAAAGGATTTCAACCATGATTATCTTTTAATGTTTTCCTTGTATAATGTGAGATTTTAATTCCATTATGGGTTGTCTTGTCGCACATTTATAACAGTCCATTTAAAGCGTTCATATCATGACTTTTTAGATTTTTCGATCAAAGATAATCATATATCAGAGATCGGAAGTCTTAAATATTTTAAGTATTTCCATTTTATATTTGCGATTTGCGATTATTGTTGAGCTGGCATGAACAGTGCAATGCTTTTTTAAATCATATCAAAATATTTGCATTTCTTATATAAATGATCTATTTTATATTTTCTTTTACGGGAAGCATTTTTTTGAAATAATTATATCACACAACAAATTTTAGTGGAGTGTCTTTGGATATGAGTTATGTGTTTTTAGTGATGAGTGATTTGCGATTTAACTTATTGCATTAGAAAAAGGGTGCATAAAGGTGTCATATGACTTCACCTATTTGCGATTACGATTGGGTTTATCGCATCAGAACTTTTCAAAAAGATGCATAAAGATATGATATGACTTCACCGATTTTGTGATTGTGATCAGGTTTATCGCATCAGAACTTTTCAAAATGGAAGGTTTAGACTCATGCTCATGCGATATGCACTTTTGCAATTACTTAATCGCAAATCGGGGTTGAATGATAACACAATTGATTCTATACTTTGAATATGCGAAATGTGATAAAGGCCTTTATGTTTTATTTTTTTGTTAAATAAATCCTTTTTTCATTGGGGTTCGATTCTATTTTATGATAGATCGGATTTCCTCAAAACATTTTATTATTTCAATAACTATTCAAAGAAAAGGGGACCCATTTCTTATTAAAAATTAATATAAAAATTTGAAATGGGGAGGGTTGTTTGTACAGCACAACAAGATCATAATTTTGAATTGACTATGTTAAGTCTTATAATATTTTACATACTTTTTGTTTTTGCAAACATTTTCCCATATTAAAAAATGAAAAGATGGTATGTCCTAAAAGAAAAATCAAAGGACTAAAGAAAAGAAGATAAAAAAAGAATGTAAAGTATAAACCCCACAAAAAGAAATAAAAAGAGATCCTGAAAGTGTTGCACATTCAAATGTCACTACTTTGTCTTAATTACTTTTACAAATAAAATTGTGTGCAGCTTGTCTAAGATTCCACAATTTATAATAATCATACAGTTTAATCTTAATTATTCATGATTTTAAATTTCATGTCATGATAGTTAGTGAATAAAGATCCGACCAAACTATTTAATCTTGGCAGATCAGTAGTTAGGTAGAGAATAAAAATGAGCTCATCATTTTAATCTGAGCAATTGGAATTTGTAAGGTTAGAAGTAGGTTAGTTTTCTTATCAATAGAAAACAAAAGGGTCGTCAAGCTCAAATGCACCCAATAAATGAAGTAAAAAATGTTAGGGTAAATAAAGGGTAGGTAGATTACTTTCACAAGTAATGGAAAGAATCAATTGGTTCATCTCATATCACTAATATCCTCCTAAATCCCCTTCCCCTTGGCAAAAATCCCTTTCCCCTTCCTAAAACCTTTTTCCCTAGCTAAAAACCCATTTTCCCTAGTTAAAAATCCATTCTTCCTTTGAAAATTAATTTCCCCTTTACTGACTCCCCTTTTCCATAAAAACAAAAAAAACCCATTTATCCAAAATTTTAAATGTTTAAAGTATATCAGGCCCCACTATAAAAACCCTCCCCAATATCTTTTTAAACACCTATTCCTAGTGTATTTCTAAAAATCCTGCATATATATCTCCCGACCCCATTTTATTTCATAGCATATAGTTTATATGTTATTTTAAGTTCTCCCGCTTTATACATTTCATTAACCCCCCATTAATTACTAACCCTTTGCTTTAATATATTTCCCCGGGTCCCATTTTGTTTTAAACCCCGCTGATTATATATCCTTACCCCACTATGTTAATCCTGACCCACTTTATATAACCCCGCATAAAGTAATCCCAGCTCCTACGTATCAGAATCCTCAACTAATCCCACAACACCCGTCAACCATCTGATTAGTGCTACCCATATCTAACCATTCCCGAACCCTTTCACATTCTGAACTGTCCAATGTTTAAAACCAATCGGCGGTGAAAAATGGGTGGTTTCACACCCCCGCCTCTTTGCTATGTGGCGCTCCCACGTTTTATTGCATCCCCCATACTAAAACCACTCAACCTCTTTTCATAGTGCGATTACCCTCTATACCACTATTCTGATGCAATGAAACTAACCACTGTTTTAATTCAACCCCATGCCATGTAAATTACTGCTTCTGGTGAAAAGCAATAAAACCCACCCTAATTTTTTTTTCACCACTTCCATTGAAAATTGCAGAAGAAAAGCCAAAAGGAGCCTTTGCCAATCCAAATTGAAGCCTATTACTACTAGAACAATTGCCGACTGAGAGCTAAAACTTTGTAGACCAAGAAAGCCCCTGCTGCGGGCAGAACCCCTTTCAAAGACCGAATTCAACCTTTTCCAGGTAATCCTAATCCTCCTAAGACCATTAAATTAATCACATAAAGTAATAAATTGATAAATTGAATAAAACAATGGCCTCCTAGAGAATTTTATCTATTAACCCTCTGCAACCACCTGTGGATGTTGGCCACACACCTCTTACTAATAAAGACTTCAAAATCACTGATACAGTCACTGATTTCAACCTTCTAGAGCTTTACTACTGGAGCCATGATAAATTCATATACCAGGCTGATGATATCCACCTTTGGGACTCAAACCTACCCAGGTATATCTCCCCATAGACCTTTCAGTTTCCAGAAATCATCAGACTTTGTGAGGTAAGTTATTTTCCTAATGAAAGAGCTCTAGTAACCCCAAGCTAAGAGATTTTGTTCAAAATTACAGCTCAATCTATAAATCAGATGTTACAGATCCAACCCAAGCCTGATGAAGTACCATTGTCCATTTAAATCCTCACTGAACTCTATCTGAAGATAGAATTTCCCAAAAGATTCCAAATATTCTAGACATTCCTTCCTCCATCAGTTGAAACCCCAAAAATTAATTCTCCATACTTAGCTTCCATATTTTCAGAGAGAACTAGATAGATTGTCACAATGTTGTCATGTGTTTTAGGGTACTTTACTGATGAATATGCAGATTCATCTATCCTAGGCTTTCTATCCATATTTTTCCCAGGTCAACCTCTAGCTTAAACATTTAATTTTTTTCAATATCTATCAGATTCAATCCATGAGAGACTGGTCAAATTACGAAAGGAAGGAGTATTTAAATACTCCTCAGTTTTGTTCAATTTTTTCTTATATTTCCAATCAGACAGGTTTGCAATTAGCCTCCAAAAACTGGACACAGAGGGTAATCCCCAATCTATTGTCTTTTGGACATCCTTAATCAGAAAGGATTCCACATAATTCAGCTATAAATACTTCATTGATTCATTTTTTTCTCCAATTGTTAATACACTAAGCAGTAGCATTCAACCTAGAGTCAGTGAAGAGATAAGGAAGGTGTTACAATTGTCAGAACAAAGTAAAATAGGAGACTGGTATTTATACCAGAATCATACCGAAATTAGGGTTTATGGATTCTGGATTATTCCATACAAAATCCCCAAATACCTCCCAATGAGGTTATTTGCATTAGAATACATTAGAAAGATCCTAAACTCAGATCAAGTTAATTTCCTGTCAGCAAAGAAGAAAACTCAGTTTAAGATTAAGATCCAATGTGGTCCTTTTATTTGCAATAGTAGGAATGTTGGTGAGCAAGTAGATAAGTGTTTACAATATTTAAAGTTCAGTAATATTTTCAAATGGAAATATTATCCTTTGGGAGTCATCAGTAAGCTAAGAGTCAAATTCAAATTGACCCCTTTTATTCATGAGTCAAAACTTAATGTTGAAAAGTATTCTGACCAGTCAGAGTGGTTGGAAAATACTTTACAAGAGGTGGAGAAATAGGTTGATACTAGTTCCATCCTGCATACTCCAGCCCCACAGGATAGAAATTCAAAGAGGGAAAGAGAGGAAGACTCTTATTCTGCTGAAACCACTTCTGATACCAAATTCAAGCTAATGTACAGGAAAAAGGCCAAACTCATTCCAGTGATAGAACAAGAAGAAATAGCTGATACAGTTGAAATTATTGATACAGATATAGTGGTCAGAGATAATGCACGTCCAATAGTTTCAGATGAAACACACCCACCATCAACCTCCAGTGCTCAGATTATTCAAAAACAACATAGTGTAGAGGTTTCATCATGAAGCAAACCAGTGGATAAAGAGAAAGATATAATGGAGAGTTACAAAGAAATTAAACTGAATAATGAAGCATTGAAAGATGTAACGTATGCCCAATATTGGAAACAAATTCTTAGTGACCATAAGAGGTTACTTTTAGCCTTTGATTACAAAACTAGGAAGATGCAAATGACCTTTTTACATCCAACAATGCAGGCTCCAAAATCATCAACAAACTACAAGAAAACAACCTTTGAAGTTCTAGCTGAAGATATACATCCCATAGATTAGATTGAGTTTCATACGCAAGTTGGAGAAATTATTTATTCCACTATGACAAACAAGGCCTTGAGTGCACAAAAGTTACAAAATTCTCTAGAGAATATAAGAACACGGTTAGAACTAGAGAAAGCTTCTTCACAAGAAAAGGATAATAGAATAAAATCACTTGAAGAATTGTTCATGGAGGTTGGATATGATCCAAATAACATCAAAGAAGCAGAAGAGCTTATCAAGAAGAAGAATGCAGACATAACTACATTGAAGAAACAACTTAAGTTACCGACAATAGAACATCCACAAACTAAAGAAGTTTTAGAGAATGAAAGTCAGAAGGATGAAATGATGAATATCATCATTTAGTTGACAGCTCAACTGAAATAGATGGAAACTGAAATGGACAAATTAGTGCAAGAAAAGCAAGCCAACATGGAAGAAATTCTTATTACTGCCATTCCTATAGCTTATTCATTAGCTCCATTACCTACAACAGTATCAGTTACTACAACTTTCCCAACTAATACAATAGTTCGAGTTACAACAGAAGTTCTAGAAAATACACCAACAAAAACATCAGATCATCCCACTAATGAAGCTAGTAAATTTATTACAGCAATGAAAGACATGTCAATACAGACTACTGAAATCAATAAGATTAAGGAACAAGTGAAAATTTTAGAAGATGAAAATAAATTGGCTCAAATCATGTATAAATCTGAAACACGGAAATCCAATAGGTTGAATGAAAGAATTCATAAGTTAGATAAGAGTTATCACTGAAAGAGCCATTAGCCCAAGAAAAGCAGCAGTTGTGGGCCAATATAATTAACTCTGTTAATGATATTTTGCCTTCTATCCAAGTTATATTTGAACAGAAGGAGATAAAGGAGGCTAGTGAAGCTATTCAGAAAGTCAAAGAAGAGCTAGGAAAGAAATGAGAGGAAGCCACTGAGATTATAAAGTTCCTAATTTCTAAAAACAAGAAGGAATTAGAAGAACTTGGGATAATAGATAGAACATAGAACATATTAGAGGTGAAGAAGGTAATTTCCAAGAGAACTTTGATGATACAACTTGAAGACAAATGCCAAACAATGGAGAATATATTCATGAACAAATTTGAAGTTTTGAGGCAGAAAGTTCTGCCTAATCCTTTGGTGATTAATGATAAACTGATGATACATGAAGACTATGATAAAAATATCAGGGAAGTAGCCAAAGATACTTCCAAAAATTCAACAATGAAAGGGGTTCCTACAGGAAAAGTACTCCTTCAGACTTTAGAGAACTTCTTCTTCCTTCAACTTGAGGTAAATCACCTGTTTGTAAATAAACCTACATTTGCTAAGTATACTGAGGCATATAAGATTTACAGGAGGATGGTAAAGATCAAAATTCCTAATGAAGAAGCCTGGGAAAAAAGGTGTGATTTACTGTGACAGGTAAAAGTAAACATAGGTAGAAGAAAGACAAAGTAAAATAATAAAAAAAGCAGTCAGGTGAAAATAAATTCACAGAGTCAAAGAGCAGGCAGATAAAGCAAAGACTGGTTAAAGATGAAGACAGGTAAAAGACAGAGTTAAAAGAAAATTCGGATGACAACAACATGAAAGACAACCAGTGTAAATATACAATGAGCGTGAGAGATAAGATAGTGAAATATTAGAGAAACAAACAATAAATCCAATAAACAAGGACAACTTGCATTTAGTTACATAGGTGTCTCTATCTTCTTGCATGAAGATATTTTATTTTCCTTGAATAAATCCTGGCTAGTTAACAAGATATTTTGTATTAAGTTTTGTATAAATACTTCATAAATTCGAAGTATTGTGGTGGATTCCTGAACATTTCTATAGTTGAATTGATCTACTACTAGAGGGTTTATTGTAACTTTTCCAAGTTGACACACAAGACAATAATAAAGGCATTTCTTTACAGGATTCAAGTTTTGAGCTTCTTAAGTGAAGTATATTTCAATTGTTCATGTTGTTTTCTTAATTATTCCATAAATTTGCATGTCTTCTAAATTTGAATGGTATAACTGGAATTTTATTGCAGAATTTGTTTAAGTACACTCTGTTTTGAAATGTTATCCATTTTTATGTTTCTTCTGATATCTGGAGCTGAGAATTTTTAATTGATCTCCCATCTCTATTGACCTTTTTCACCTTCTTTCATCATCTGGTTTAAGGAATCCTTAACTGCTCCCTAATCCCGATTGAAAATAACTTCATGATTCAACCTAAAAGATTTGATTTTTCTCGGCTACCTTGCCCTGTAACACTTCTTTTATTATTTTTTCCTGTTCTATTTTCTTGATATATTGACTCCATAGCCCAATGGAAAATAGACAAACATCTATCCACATAAATTAGTAATTCCACCAACAAATCAAAATCAAACCAAATCAATCTTACATAACTAGCTTAAAATCAATTAAAACAACAAAGTTAAATCATTAAGAGAGAGCCCTCTCTGAGCATTAGGAAGTCTAGATACTAATCTCCAAAGTGGTTGATAGTTACCTCTAATATTTCTTTAAACACACATAACAACCCTTGGAAATTTTGGAGTGATAACACATGTGATCAGATTTTATTTGATAATAATCTTCCTTCCTCCAACAAACCAAAAGTATCACCAAGATTAAGCTAGTTGACACCATAACGGACCCAATGGGACCCCGTCGATCTAGGATTTTCTTGGACCTACCCCCCATTAGAGGGAGAAGTGCTAGGTATCCCACCATTTAGGTGTCAAAGATGACACACTGCCACCATTATCGGTTCATCCTTTGTCGGGGAATCTATGACTGGAAACCCCCAAGGGTCACCCAACACCAAACCAGTGGAAACCCAGGCAAGTTCACCACACTCAACCCCTCCCACAACCCCTAGAGAGTAGAAGAGTGCTATCCCTTCAGGGAGTTAGTAGAATATTCATCAAGGCATGTTACAGCGTAATATTCCCTAGGAACCTCCCATAAACCATCACATTCAGACACTTGTTTTCCACAGTGTACAATGGAAGTCAATACTCAGTTATCCTTCTTAGCATCACTTAATCTTCTAGATCTAAAGAAGTTAAATACTGAACCCATTTCTCATGGCCTTAATTGGCCTCCCATGCCCACGAATCTCCCTTCGAATATACTAAAATTCGAAGGGAAGCAAGTGGAAGACCTAAGAAATCATATTATGAATTTCCACCTATGGTGATCTTCCAATAGTATCATTGATGATACCATTGGACTGAGACTTTTTCAACGCACCCTAACAGGGCTTACAGTGAAATGGAATGTTGAGAAAAATTATACTTCTTATGGAACCTTTAGTGCCCTCGCTACCATGTTCCTCACCTATTTTTAGCTACCCTTTCATCATGATTAAGGAATGGAACTGTTGACACATTTTAGGCAAATGCCAGTCGTCCATATATTGGATCATCTCCATGAATGGTGGCAACATCGTAGTTTGTGTAAAACCAAACTCAACGATAGAGTGTTTTTTGGAATTATTTTTGAAAAATTTCACAGCTGAGAAGTCAAAAGACGAGGCGACGTGGAAACATACCCCAGATGAGGACACCATTAGCAAGGCCCAATGTATTGAACTCATTTACAACTAGTCAAGATATATTTAGAATGTCCTGCCAAATGTCCCGTGCCTGAAAACTTATAGAGAGTTACAAGGCACGTAGAATACTACAGATGGTTTGATTATGTCCTTGACCTAGGGTCACATAAGCATCAGTATCTAGTACCCAGGATACTCATACGATTGTACTCAAAATGTATTGCAACTTGGATACCATCAAATTCAGTATGTACCTTTGATGAATATGAAAAGTAGGGCCATATCATACCATCAACAGCAGGGAAGCTCATACCCTCCCTCATACGGAAACCAATACTCAGCTAGGAATGTTGATACAAGAGATGTTCCCCAATAATATTACACCAATCAGGGATAGGGGAACCTATATCCCCATTTTCTTACACAAAATCCACCACCAACCCAAAAAAACGCGTCAGTGAACCTAGTGCAACCATCCTGGGCTCAGTAGCAACAGTCTTATGACCAAAATAGGAACAATAATCCTTCAAATTCCGCAAAAAATAAGCCTAGGAATAAGAAAAATGGAGAATTTGGACAAGGGGGTAGTAATCAACATTGCCCCTTGCAATCTCAGTCTGGGGGGAACCCCAACCGAAGTCAAATTCAAGATCCAAATAGTAACTCATAAGGGAAAAACAAGAGACCCAGTCTAAGGACAAATCATTCTTGTGCCATATGTGGTGAATATGGCCATTACACTCACCATTGTCCCGAAATCGCTGAATTGAAAAAACTTTAGGGTAACCGAGGACAACAGGGACTCATTCAACAACCTGATGTAATGCAGGAACCTTTCCCCCACCAAGGAGTGCTTAACACCCAACAAAAAAAACCACCCCAAAATGATACTGGAGGAAGCCATGGAATCTACGTGGTTGGTGAAGAATTGTTCTTCCAAATAAGGAATAGGAAGTACGATACACCTCCAAACCCCAACCCATCAGGTACAAGTACGAGTGCACCTAATGCATTGTTAACTCTCTCCAAAGTAACTATTTAGCCTCTTCCAAAAATGGTCAAGGGACCAATCAGGCGCATATCAAATCACTCTAAATCTGCTTATAGCTATAGCATAGTGGATTATTTATCTCAATCAACTGTTGCTATGTCATATTTGGAAGTTCTGCAATCATGCCCAAGAGAACGGAAAGCCTTAATTTCCGCATTAGGCACAATAGATCCTTCCAATTCATGCCTAATGGTTTTCGACTTAGACAAGGCAAGACCAAGGCTTCCTTCTCTAGTCACTTTCCAAATACTAGTTTCAGTTCAAAACATCACCATACACAGATGCATCTTCGATGAAGGACCATCCACATGTATCATGTCCAAATCAGTCTGAAAAAATTTAGGATCACCTGAATTAGAACCATTTCACATCATGCTTACAACATACCACGGTCCCCCTTCAGCCCCCGTTGGTCTGTATCAAAATGTCCTAGTAAACTTGCCACGAAAGATGGTTGTTATAGAAATTGAGGTCTTAGATGCACAACTAGACTACCATATACTCCTTGGTCAGAGTTATATGTACGCCATAGTTGTAGTCACATCCTCTATATTTAGGGTAATAATGTTTTCCCATGATGATCCAATCATCACCATCGACCAACTCCCATACTACAACAAGAAACCCATGACCGCTCTCAATGTTGTGATACCATACGTAGACACAACTGCAAAACCACTCACAAGGTATACAAAATTCAGCCGAGGCCAATTCAAACTGTCATCCATCCTAGGTTCATTCCTAGGAGATCCCCTTATTATACCAGAGGGAGTTCGGGAAAGCACGGGGACACTGGTGTGCATGATGCTCTCATCAAACACCGAAACTATCCCAGACATAGAAACTAGTATTATGGAGTGCGAGGTGACTAGCATGACATTCCTATCATACACCATTTCGCATACCCTGTTTTTATACCCCCCATTGGGTTTTGTGTCAAAAAAATTCATGGAAACTATGACATTGTTGAATATGGATTTTGCAATACACGTGTGGTATTTGGTCCCCCCAGCCATGCTAGGAAGTCTAGGCATGACCTCTACAGGAATAACCCTTAATGCCCCTCAAGAGGTCATAGTGGTTAATAAAACACTTGTAGCAACGCCAACTGACATGACCAAGAAAATTAACATAAAATGAAATAAAGTCAAAACCCAAAGTTACCTAGGGCATCATAGCCTTGCGTATTGTGTGATATCATAGGTCATCCTACTAATATTTGCCTAGAGTTAGAATAATTGAAACCACTTCGACACACTGAGAGAAATGTCAAGATCTTGAATTCCCATAAAAAGGAACAGGCCACAGAAAACCAAGGGAAATAATTACACACCAGTCATGCATGCACCATATGCGATCATTATGGGCATTATACCCATCACTGCACATAGATGTCGCAATGTAGGAATGCCTTGCAAGCCCTAGAAATATCTTACCAAGAGGACCCCTAAACTCCACCCATGCAAATTGACAAGGGAAAACCCAATACCATACTATAAATATGAAAGGAGCCTACATATTTCTCATATACAGTCACCCAAACAACCTAGAGGTGACAAATAGAGGCCATACCGCATGTCCCAGTTGGTGCACTATGTGACGAGCCTGATCACTAAGTCACATAGTGCCCCACGTTAAGGGAATTTAACCATTGGTATCAAGTCCTGCACGTTTCCCCAAGTAACTTAGTTCAGCATTGATGACGCACGTGTCATATTTTTCGGAGAAACCACCACGTGCACCATTGTCCCCATATCTATCACTTCCGATATACGTTCGATTTCATGAGATGCTCGTCGCTGAAAACCCCAACTTAGCCGCCTCAGACAGGGTGTTATCACAAAATTGGACCTGATAGGCTGCTTGATCAGTTAAATTCATGTAACTATTTCAAACATAATCTTTTGACTGAGGCTTAGCCTCCTCAGCCTGAGAGGGCTCTCTCAAGGGTTAATGATTTGGATAAAAGTATAGATGGCTAACTCTATGTAGGGTAACAAACAGATAAATGATAGAGATAGGTTGAGAATCACATCAACAAGTACACATTGGGCTTATGGAGTCAAAATAGTTTCAGTAAACCAATGAATCTACTTAACATGGAAATTGAGGCATATCAGAGTTTTAGTGAAGAAATAAACAGACATGAAACTGTAAAAACACAGTCAATTCATTTATATAGGAAGTCAGAGCATATAAAGATGAATGCTAAGTAATATAGATAAACACCATTACAATAGGATAATAAAAGATTTAAATAGAATACAAACACACCAAAACTCCTTCTAAATCCCAAGTTGGTTAAGTAGAAACTCTTTGTATTAGCTGAAAACCAGTTAATTACAATAAGCATAGTCTTTTGCTAAAAATGTCCAACCCCTTTCACCCTCGACTTCTTGGTCTTTAATAGACCATTTACAACATAAGATGATCTCATCTTAGACTAGATACATCGAGTTCCTGACTCTTGACACCTTGCATAACCATAATACCTGGGATTTATTACAAAAAGACAACTAATCTACTAAACAATCCTATTACAAATAGGATTCAAACTCCTTATCTCTATGCATAACAACCTTATCTAAATTAAATTAAATCATTTGCCAAGTGTATCAACACATGGTTCAATCTGGATTATAGGCTTCAACTCTTCATTACCATATTTTTTTCCTCCACCAAAATAGGAAACAATCCCCTATTTTTAGGCATAGGGTCCTTTGCAATCTTGGAACATTCTGACCATCATGAACTCATTATTTTGAGGTCCTTAGCTATTGGAAATTGAATTAACACATGCAAAAAATCCTCCTTAAGTTCCATATATCCAAATCTATCTTCAAAATTTTCAAATGAGCTGTAATACACTGTGCTACAAAAACAAAGCAGTTTTGTAGTGCCTTTCATAGTGCTGCCATTTAACCCTTTTTTCTTCAATTTTTTGAATTCTTTCCTCCAAAATTATCTTAATTTCCTTTAAATAAATCCTCCCTAGCAATTTCTTTTCTTGATCCATTATTTTACCCCTCAAAATTTGATGAAAAAGGGCAAGAAAAGCTGCTACAACAGTTTCGTAGCGCTTTTCTCCCTTTTTACTGTGTCTACGCTATGAAACTGCTTAGTGGGTAGTTTTGTCAAAAAATTTCCAAAGTGAAAATTGTAAATGTGCCAAAAACTCAAAATCAATCTGATTTCATCATTTTAAAAACATATCAAGTGAAAAACATAGTCATTCTAGCCTTCATGATGTCCCTTGCTCATTTTCATTTGATTTAGCTATATGCTCTTCTCTGACTGTTATTTTAATACCTCTGCTTTTTAATTCATCATGAATCAAATTCAATTGCTGCTCTAAGTCCTCTACTTGATTTTTTGGTACTCTGTTAGTAGCTCTCAGGTGAGTATTTATGATTCTGACAAACTTGGCTTCCTTTATGGTTGGAACTGTCCGCTTGAAAAATTGTTCTGCACACTTTTAAACTCTGCTTTCTCAACACTATGCCTTTCTATCCCTCTTCCTCATCATAGCAATTTCTTGGTTTTACAACCTCAATTTTTCCTCAAGATGTTGAAACTTTTTCATTTCTTCTTTTCCCCTATTTGTTCTGCTGGCTGTATGTTTTACTATAGGTGATGATAGATCCATAACTTCTTTAGGGGCTTTAGCTATCTCAATAGGTTCTTGAACTTCCTTGCTGCCTTCCTTGAGTTTCTTAGCATGCCTAGTTATAGGCTTTCTTGTTTGAAATATGAAAGCTACATATTCCCCCTAAAACTCAAGCTTCTTCGCAGACTTAGCCCTTTTATGTTTATGCTCGTCTTTCCTAATTAACTCAGCTTGAACAATGGGTGTCTCCTCTATGTCAATCGCATGAAGGATGTCATATAAATTTCCCTTTGTTACTGGGTTTTCCTCTGTAATAATTGTCTTCCATTTTAATGCCACTTCCTAGCTTCTTGTTACTCTTTTGATTTCTTACTTGCTGAAATTTTGTTTCTGTTTTGCCTCTTTGACAATATTTGACTTCTGTTTTATAGATGATGGAGTCGGTGTATCAAGAAATTGTGTCTACTCTGCCCTTTTCTGAACCTGTTTCCTTGGCTTCAGTTTTACAAATTCCTTTGGTTTTGCAACTATAGGTTGACTAGTCTCTGTTGCTGGTGATGATGGAAGTCCTTTAGTTTTAGGGCTTCTAGCAGGAGTTAGGGTTTCTAAATCAAAACCATTTATAAACAAAAAAGATGACCAATCCCTGCCTATCTTCTGAAGTTCATTTAAAATCAATAACTTCATTAAACCATGATGAAACAAGGATGTTTCACTACCTTTAGATTTGGATTGTACTTTATCAACCATTTTTGCAAGACTCTTGTGTAGATAAAAAGGCAAATCGAGTGAAATCTTACCAGTGAAATGTAGAAGAAACTTGAAATAATATGTTTAAACCTTACGATATCTTCCTTCACATGTAAAATACTTCTGAATGTTGAGCATCAGCTTTGAATAAGTGTCTTTGATGCAGCTTCTTGGGATAACATTATTAAGGTCCATGTATACATACTCAGGCTTCATGAATTGTTTACATGGCTCCATATCAATTTTGAAACCTTTGAACCAAGTTTCTTGACCTCTTGGTATCTCTGTAACAACAGCTATAATCTATGGTGTAATTGATACAGTAGCATCCCAACCTTGGTCATTGTTCCATTGAAGTTCAAGGGGAATTATTTGGATACTGTGTGTGGAAACCCTACAACTTTTCACAAAATCGAAGAAAACCTACTCTTCTGAATGCCTCCATCAATGTTGTGTCTTCAATTATTTCCTTCATATCTTCAGGCTCATTCCTTAAGCAATGTCCCCTTATGTGAAATTTCTTTTCCTCTGCCATGCTTCTCAGAAATCCTGTCAGCCTCGCTTGATAAATTGAATCAGCCTCACTTGAATACGTGAAACAACAACCTCGCTTGATTAATTTATATTAGCCTCGCTTGATAGGGATGAAGAAAACCTTTGTATAAAACAGCCACAAGTTTGGATTTAACACTTCAGAGCTCAGGCATCTCGAATGGAGGCAAAGGAAACAAGAATGACCAATTAGGAAAGATTTTGAATTTAAAATGTCATCTCATAACTAAATGGTGCCTCATTCATACCCTATCATGACAATGATGACTGCAACGGGGGTAAGTACATTGAATTTCATCATTAACTGACTCATCATACCACTAACTTACCATTTCCCAATGGTTTCTGACCTTTTCCAGCTCAGATGACAAGAAATTTTAGAAACCGCGCTTTTGTAGTGCCTGCAGTGTATTTTTTCCTGTTTGCGCTATGAAACTATTAGCACTTTTGTATCGCAAATCAACTTTCTTGAACTAGTGGCACTACGAAAACGAGGTTTCTTGGCTAATTGAATAGTTTTGACATGAAATTTTATGAAATTACCCACAAATGGAAATAATGGATATTTGACATGAAGGGACTTAAAAGAAGACTTTATCATAACCTAAGGATGGGCTTTAAAATATAGAAATCCAAAACCTACCCTTGATTAAATCCTAAATTGACTTCTAAACCCAATTTTGAACCATGACCAAAAACAAACTTGACACAATGATGTTTTGAATTTTTTTTTTTGAGTGATAACAGTGGCTCCACTTAGGATAGTGTGTCCTTGTGGTACACTAAGAACCAATAGTTCCAGTGCTACTATCCATTTTCTTGACCAAAACATAAAAACTTTGAAATTTCCAAGCTTTCTCCTCAAGCTCTAATGGCCTTCATCTCGGGCTCAATATTACTGATTTAGCTTGTCATTATTAGCAGAAAAACTCATAAAATGGAATATGTACAGTGACATGAATGATGAATATGATTTTTAGGAAGAGTAATGCTTTAAAAACCTGTCATTGACAGGTCCTCCAGCATATGATCTTCCATCCATCTCCTGTAGTATGTAAGTATTGTTTCCATGAAAAGAAGCTATCTTGAAAGGACCTTTCCACATGTTCTCAAACTTACCATGTTTGGCTTTCTCTTCAATTCTGGCCTCCCATTTCAACACTTCTTCCTGAATTTGAAAAGTTTCTTCCTTGATCTTCTTATCAAACATCCTCTTGATTCTATTTTGAGATTGTTTATTGTTGTTATAAACTTCATTCCTCTTCTCCTACAGAGCTATTAGCTGATTAATTCTCCTTTGGATTACATTTGGTTCCTCTTCTAATCCTTGAATCAGCTTCATGATAGGTACTTCTAGAGATGTAGGAAAAATGGCCTTAGCCCCATATACCGATTCATATGGTGAAGTTCCAATTGACCTTTTTTTGCATATCCTATCAGCCCATAAGGCATACTTCAGCTTCAAATGCCAAGCCTTCTTATTTTCTTGCAACACATTTTTAATGATCCTCACAATGCTCTTGTTAGAAGATTCAACAAGACCATTCCCTTGTGGATAATATGCAGTAGAATGCCCAAGAGTAATATGATATTGATGAAGAAATTGATCAGCTTCTTAGACTTAAATTCTTGTGCATTATCAATTATAATATTCATGGGGCAACCAAACCTAGACAAGATATTATTTTCCAAAAAATAAATAATCACAGAATCATTTGCTTGCCTAGTTGGGATTGCTTCAATCCATTTGGTAAAGTAATCAGTCGCTGTGAGAATCCAGCGATGTAAAGTAATCTCTCTAATAAAATCTAGCCCCCACTGCTGAAATGGTGCTTTCACATAGATAGGCATTAAAGGTAAAGGTACAAGCTTCTTCTTACCATCGAAAATCTAGCATTCATGGTAGGTAGCAATATTTTTTAATACATCCTTAAACATTGTAGTTCAATAGTGCCCTGCTCTAAGAATATTGCTCACTATGTCCTTCCAATAATGATGACCTCTGCAATCTCCTTTGTGGAACTCCTCAATCACTTTATCAACCTCCTCTTCCATCAAACAATTCAACAAAATATCGCCAGTATCCTTCCAAAATAGATTTCTGTCAAAAATGAAATATCTCAAGGATTTCAGCTTTTCAAATCTTGCCTTGACTTTGTTAGCTCAGCAGGTGCTCTATGATGTTGTAAAAAAAAACAATCTCCTTGTACCAATCTGAAGTGATGTATTTTTCTTCAATAGGGACTAGCTCTTCTTCCTCATCTGAAATTTCTGATATTTCTACAATTAAGTTCATGTCAAGACAGTCAAAGTTTGACTGCACCATCAGCCTTGCCAAGCCTTTCCCTTTGACCAATTTTGTTGGCCTAATCTCTATATCATACTCCAACAATTTAGCAATTCATTTTCCTCTCTTACCATTAGGATCGCCTTGAGTGAGAATGTCTTTCACAATAGTATTAGGAACAAAAGCCACAATATGAGAATGAAGAATATAAATTCTAAAATCTTTGATAGCCTTCACCAAGGCATAGGCTTACTTCTCTAAGATATTATAATTCAACTCAAAGTTAGCTAATGTCCTACTAAAGAAGGAAATAGGCTACTCAATACCTTGTTTTCCCTTTTGCAACAAAGCTCTAGCAATAGTATTTTCTGATGCGAAAGTAAAAACTAGAAATTATTTTGAGAAATCCGGACTGATGAATATCAGTGCTTGTGTGAGTGCCTTTTTGATCTCCTAAAATGAGTGCTTTGCTTCCGCTATCCACTTAATGTCAACTCCCTTCTTCAACATCCTTGTTATGCCCTTCATAATCTCAGCAAAATTAGGAATAAATCGCCTTACAAAATTTACCTTTCCAAGGAAAGATTGAATCTACTTCCTGTTTCTTGGCAAATCCACCTTTTGAATTGCATTGACCCTGTTTGGATCAATCCTAATCCGATCTTTAGAAATGATGTGTCCAATTAGTTTACTTGAAGTTAAAGCAAAAATACTTTTGGTGGGATTTAGAGAGATGCCAAACCTTCTACACTTCAACAAAATTCTTTCTAGGTGTTTTAAGTGATCTTCTTCCCTCTTTGAGAAAACTCTTATATCATCAAGATAAACAACCACGATCTTGTCCTCTGAAAGGTAGCTCCTGCATTCATAAGACCAAATGGCATCTTGGAATACATAAAAGTGCCCCATGGTGTAGTAAAAGCTACTTTTTCTTGATCATCTAGATGTACAAGGATATAATTATAACCTGAAAAACCATCAAGCATGGACATCCTTTGAGAACCAACAATATTTTGCAAAATTTGGTCCATCTTTGGGAGAGGATAATTGTCCTTCAGAGAGGCTTTATTCAAATTTCTGAAGTCAATACATATTCTGATTTCTCCATTCTTCTTTCTAACTAGAACCAAGTTTGCAAGCCAATTTTAAAATCTGATTGGGACAATGATTTTGGCATCAAAGAGTTTTTTGACCTCCTCAATCAATGGCATAAGAAGTGGGTTAATCCTCCTCATTTTTTGCTTGGAAGGCCTTTCATTTTCTTTAATGGGAATACTATGCTGAATAATGGTGGGGTCATATTCTTTCAAATCAGCATAATTCTAAGAAAAAATATCTATGAATCTCTTCATCATTTCAATATACTTAAACTTTATATTAGCTGAAATAAAATTTGAAGTTTACTCATTTTGGGTATAGATATCGCACCAAGGTGACAGCTCTCAACTTCTTCATCATCTACTTGTATCTCAGGGGATTTAAAAACATCATTTTGATAAAAAAGTTTTTCAAGAGGTATGAGTCCCTTTGGTATGGAATTGTTCATTAGTTGCAAAACTTTAAAATTCCCTTTAGATTTAGCAGGCATATTTTGCTGATCTACTTGTATATTTTCAAAATCTTCTTTCAACTCAATAAATTTATTCACTTGCTGGTCATCCTCAAAAACTTACCAATGAGTAATATTATCAGGGATAGCTGGTCTATGGAAAATCTCGACCTCATATTTTTCTATGGAATGCATAGGAATAATGAAAAGACTTGCAGAGACAATAAGAGAATCAACAATGGAGTTTTGTTCTCTAGTTTTGACCATGAATGAATAAGCTTGAAATTTTTCCAACATGTCTAAAACTAAGTTCCTATATGCCCTCATCCTTATATACTTTGTTTGATAAAAACATTCAACTTGTTTAATGACTAATTCTGAATCTCCAAAAACATAAATGTTTTGAGCATTCATTCTTTTCAAAACCTCTAGGCCCAAAATCAAGGATTCATACTCAGCCATGTTATTCATGCAATCAAAGTTCAATTTATAAAAAAAGGACTTACTCTCGTCGCTTGGAATTGTGATCCAAATCCTTGCTCCTACTCCTTCTCTTCCTGTTGATCCATCAAAATGTAATGGCCACCAACCTTCCACCTCCTTATCACTGATTTGCTGATTTTCATACTGCGGAATTTCAAAACTCTGATTTTCTTCTTTCTTCTCGTCTCCTGCTTCATTAGTCAACTCATTGAAAAGAATAGCAGATCCAAGTTCAGTATCAAGAGCAAAAATTGGAAAATTTTGGGGTTTGTCTTTACTACTCACTATGTAGGACATTCTTGTCTCTTGATATAATCTTCTTTGCTCACCAAAAACATGAATGGTAGCATAAGTAAGGTCCATCTGCATTGTACCTTTGATTTTCAATGCCCATGAACTTGATAATAGAAGACCAAGATTTGGTGGAATGTTTTCTACCACGATGTCCATGACCACACTATTAGCAGGAACTTGTGTTAGACCAACAACAACATCCTTAATTAAACCAAAGCAATGAACCCTTTTCGAATCAAAAGAAAAGAGGTCCTTATATGGTCTAGTTATTTCTAACCCCATCATTTCCATGATTAATTTGGGCATAAGATTGTGAGACGCCCCTGAATCAAACATATAATTATTTAATGTCATGTCATGAATGCTAAGACTCACATAAAAAGGAGGCACCTCCTCATTTTTTTCATCTTCTAGTCTTGGACCCAAGTATATGGTTGGATGATCTTCTAGCACATTCAAGGTATCAGCAGCTCCTGGTTGTGACTTTAACATTTTAACAATCTTGATTCTATACTCATTGACTTTGAGAATCTCACCAAAAGGTACTGGAATTTTAATCTTAGAAATTTCATTTTCCAAGCTGAAAACATAAACAACTTTTTTAGCTTCTTTGATAGGAGGAAGAGCTGGCATATCTTTCTTACCTTCAGCGACCTTAGGAGCATCTTTCTTGCCATAAGCAACCTTAGGTGTATCTTTCTTAGGCTATGTTTTGTTTGCAATGATAGGCACAATTCTATTTCTAAGGTATTATTGTTTTTGCATCTCAAAAATAGCATGTTGATACCCCTTTAGATAATCTGATGTTTCCTCTCCATGATTATTTTGTTCTGATTGATCATGTTCTTCTTTAGTTAGGAAAATTCCAGACATTTCTTCATCAAAATAGTGAATAGACTCTTTAGGAATTTCAGGTTCATCTTCTTCATCAACTAAGTTTTGTTGGAAAGGAGGTCTCACTAGAGGATCAGGCTGCTGATTTTTATTTTCTCCAGGTCTCTGTTGATTCCGAGGTCTCCTAAACTGAGGGTTTCTAAACTGAGGTTCATGTTGTGCAAGAGGGGTAGAGGTATTCCCAATGGCCAACCTATCCATCAAATTTTCCATTGTTTTCATCATTGAATCAAACTTATCATCAGAAATAGAGGTAGAAGGTTTTTCTTCTTCTTTCAACTTAGTTTTACCCATTTTGACTTTTTGGCTACTATCATGTTAACCTCCACCTTCACTGATCATTTTTCATTTCAACAAGTGTAGGGGATTCTCTCTATCTCAGCAGTATAGAAAATTCATAATCAAAAGCTTCGGCATATCTCATCTGAGCTAAGGCCTGTGGAGGTTTTAAATGGCCAGGAATAGAGTCATAAAATTTATAAAACCTCTTTGAAAATTTTTGAACAGTTTCATCAACAAATCTTCTTAAACTGTTATACTTAGTGAGGGCTTGTACTCGATTAGTTCTATTTCCCCATTTTCTCAAAAATTTATTTTCAAACTCATTCCAATTATGAATACTTCTAGGAGTAAGGGCTTTGAAACAATTCCTAACTTCACCAGTAAAAATCTAAGAAAACAACCTTAACTTAACATCTTCATCATCAACCTCCTCCCTGTTTATAAAATCATTAAATTGATCCACATGTTCTTCAGTTGTAATGTCTTCATCACTTCCCCAAGTTTTGATTCTAGCAGCATATTTTCTAGGGAGGTCATGTAAAACAACTTGAAGAACAAGAGGGGCATATCTAGCAGGTGCAACAGGTGGAGGAGGTACATTTGCAGCCATGGTAAAAGGGACTGTGGTAGATTTTTGGATAATAGCAGTAGAGGATGAAGAACTATTATGAGGAGGACTGTTTGGTATTTGTGGTCCACTAACAATCAAACTCCAATAAGGAAGAGGTAAACCATATTTAATTGTCAACAAGACTTCAAAAGGGTCAAGCTATTTCAACCTATTTAAAGACTCTCTTTCCAACAACAACTCAGAAGTAACAAATTCCCAAAATTCCTCTTTGTCTTCCTATGTTACTAGGTTTGAGGTATCAATGCCTCTCTTATGCAAGTCTAAGATGATTTTAGTTAATTCATTTTCACTTTCAAACCTAAACAATATTTCCTTGATTTTATCATCAACTCTTTTATCTTCAGGACTTCTTAATATTTCAAAGGACAAAGATTTCGAATGTGATGGAGTACCTGATATTTCATAAATTCTTCGACTGCCTCTGGAAATAGTGTTTGGATTGTCCACGATGGTAGGTGGATTTGGGTCAAGATTACTCCTCGTGTATCTCATTCTCAAAGCCACCTTTGATCATGTAAATTTTTAATGGAGTCACCAAGGTATATGCAGCCTTGAAAAGCTTCCTGAGCTCCTGCTACCTTCAGAAGTTCAACTTCAAAATTTCAAGAAAGTATAATCTTCAAGCTCCTGGCAGATGCACCAAAATGTTATCACAAAATTGGACCTAATAGGCTGCTTGATCATTCAAATTCATGTAACTATTTCAAACCTAATCTTTTGACTGAGGCTTAGCCTCCTCAGCCTGAGAGGGCTCTCTCAAGGGTTAATGATTTGGATAAAAGTATAGATGGCTAACTCTATGTAGGGTAATAAACAGATAAATTATAGAGATAGGTTGAGGATCACATCAGCAAGTACACATTGGGCTTACGGAGTCAAAATAGTTTCAGTAAACCAATGAATCTACTTAACATGGAAGTGGAGGCATATCATAGTTTTAGTGAAGAAATAAACACACATGAAACTGTAAAAACATAGTTAGTTCATTTATGTAGGAAGTCAGAGCATCTAAAGATGAATTCTGAGTAATATAGATAAAAACCATTGCAATAGGATAATGAGGGATTTAAATAGAATAGGAACACACCAAAACTCCTTCTGAATCCCAAGTTGGTTAAGTAGAAACTCTCTATACTAGCTAAAAACCAGTCAATTATAATAAGAATAATCTTTTGCAAAAAATGTCCAACCCCTTGCACCTTCAACTTCTTGGTATTTAATAGACCATTTAAAACATAAGATGATTTCATCTTAGGCTAGATACATAAAATTCCTGACTCTTGACACCTTGCATAACCATAATACATGGGATTTATTACAAAAAGACAACTAATATACTAAACAATCCTATTACAAATAGGATTCAAACTCCTTATCTCTATGCATAACAAACTTATCTAAATTAAATTACATCATTTGACAAGTGTATCAACACATGGTCGAATCTAGATTATAGGATTCAACTCTTCATGACCATATTTCTATCCTCCACCAAAATAGGAAACTGTCCCCTGTTTTTAGGCATAGGGTCCTTTGCACTCTTAGAACATTCTGACCATCATGAACTCATTATTTCAAGGTCCTTAGCTATTATAAATTGAATTCACACATGCCAAAACTCCTCCTTAAGCTCCAACTATCCAAAACCGTCTTCAAACTGTTCAAATGAGCTGTAATACATTGCGTTATGAAAACAAAGCAGTATCGTAGCGCCTTTCGTAGCACTGCCTTATAACCATTTTTTCTTCAAGTTTTTGACTTCTTTCCTCCAAAATTATCTTAATTTCCTTTAAATACATCCTCCCTAGCAATTTCATTTCTTGATCCATTATTTTACCCCTCAAAATTTGATGAAAAATGGCAAGAAAAGCTGCTACAATAGTTTCGTAGCGCTTTTCTCCCTTTTTACACTGTCTGTGCTACGAAACTGCTGAGTGGGAAGTTTTGTCAAAAATTTTCCAAAGTGAAAATTGTAAATGTGCCAAAAACTCAAATCAAACTTATTTCATCATTTTAAAAACATATCAAGTGGAAAAAATAGTCATTCGAGCCTTCATGATGTCCCTTGCTCATTTTCATTTGATTTAGCTATATGCTCTTCTATGACTGTTATTTTAATACCTCTACTTTTTAACTCATCATGAATCAAATTCAATTGCTGCTTTAAGTCCTCTACTTGATTTTTTAGTACTATGTTAGTAGCTCTCAAGTGAGTATTTATGATTATGACAAACTTGGCTTCCTTTATGGATGGAATTGTCCACTTGAAAATTTTTTCTACACTACTTGGTGTTTCAGAAATGGAATCAGTTTGTCCTTCCCACAGCGCCTTCACCCTTTTAAACTCTGCTTTCTCAATGCTGTGCTTTCTAGCCCTCTTCCTCATCCAAGCAATTTCTTGGTTTACCAACCTCATTTTTTCCTCAAGATGTTGAAACTCTCTCATTTCTTCTTTTCCCCTCTTTGTTATGTTGGCTGTATGTTTTATTGTAGGTGATGATAGATCCACAACTTCTTCAGGGGCTTTAGCTGTCTCAATAGGTTCTTGAACTTCCTTGCCGCCTTACTTGAGTTTCTTAGCATGCCTAGTTATAGGCTTTCTTTCTTGAAAGATGAAAGCTGCATCTTCCCCCTCAAACTCAAGCTTCTTTGCAGACTTAGCCCTTTTCTGTTTATGCTCATCTTTCCTAATGAACTCAGCTTGAGAAATGGGTTTCTCCTTTATGTCAATATCATGAAGGATTTCATCTAAATTTCCCTTTTGTTACTGGGCTGTCCTCTGTAACAATTGTCTTCCATTTTAATGCCAATTCCTGGCTTCTTGTTACTCTTTTGATTTCCTGCTTGCTGACATCTTGTTTCTGTTTTGCCTCTTTGAAAATATTTGACCTCTATTTTGTAGATGATGGAGTTGGTGTATCAAGCAATTGTGTCTGCTCTACCCTTTTCTCAACCTGTTTCCTTGGCTTCAGTTTTGCAAATTCCTTTGGTTTTGCAACTATAGGTTGACTAGTCTCTGCTACTGGTGATGATGGAACTCCTTTAGTTTTAGGGCTTCTAGCAGGAGTTAGGGTTTCTAACTCAAAACTAGTTATAAACAAAAAATATGACCAATCCCTACCTATCTTCTGAAGTTCATTTAAAATCAATAACTTCATTAAACCATGATGAAACAAGGATGTTTCACTATCTTTAGATTTGGCTTGTACTTTATTAGCCATTTTTGCAAGACTCTTGTGCAGATAAAAAGGAAAATTGAGTGAAATCTTACCAGTGAAATGCAGAAGCAACTTGAAATGACATGTGTTAACCTTATGATATCTGCCTTCACATGTAAAATACTTCTGAATGTTGAGCAACGACTTTTAATAAGTGTCTTTGATGCAGCTTCTTGGGATAACATTATTAAGTTCCATGTTTGCATACTCAGGCTTCATAAATTCTTTAAATTTCTTCATATCCAATTTGAAACCTTTGAACCAAGATTCTTGACCTCTTGGTATCTATGTAATAGCAACAATAATCTTTGGTGTAATTGATACACTTAGCATCCCAACCTTGGTAGTTGTTCCATTGAAGTTCAAGGAAAATTCTTTGGATACCTGTGTGTGGCAACCCTGCAAATTTTCACAAAACCAAAGACAACCTACTATTTTGAATGCCTCCATCATTGTTGTGTCTTCAATTATTGCCTTCATATCTTTAGGCTCATGCCTTAAGCAGTGTCCCCCTCTGTGAACTTTCTTTTCCTCTACCATGCTTTTCAGAAATCCTGTTAGCCTTGCTTGAATATGTGAAACAATAGCCTCTCTTGATTAATTTATATCAGCCTCGCTTGATAGGGATGAAGAAAACCTTTGTATAAAATAGTCACAGGTTTGGCTTTAACACTTCAGAGCTCAGACATCTCGAATGGAGGCAAAGGAAATGAGAATGACCAATTAGGCAATATTTTGAATTTAAAATGTCATCTCATAATTGAATGATGCCTCATTCATACCCTATCATGACAATGATGACTGCAACGTGGGTAAGTACATTGAATTTCATCATTAACTGACTCATCATACCACTAACTTACCATTTCCCAACAGTTTTCGACCTTTTCTAGCTCAGATGACAAGACAGTTTAGAAACCGCACTTTCATAGCGCCTGCAGTGTATTTTTTCCTATTTGCGCTACAAAACTTTTAGCGCTTTCGTAGCGCAAATCAACTTTTTTGAACTAGTGGCGCTACGAAAACAAGGTTTCTTGGCTAATTGAACAGTTTTGACATGAAATTTTATGAAATGACTCAAAAATGGAAATGATGGATATTTGACATGAAGGGACTTAAAATAAGACTTTATCATAACCTAAGGATGGGATTTAAAATATAGAAATCTAAAACCTACCCTTTATCAAATCCTAAATTGAATTCTAAACCCAATTTTGAACCATGACCAAAAACAAGCTTGACACAATGATGTTTTTTTTTTTTGAGTGATAACACATGGAATCCACAAAAAAAAACTAAAAATCAAAAGACAGAAGCAAAAAGGACCATATTTTATCTGTTAGAGGATAAACGGTCACCTGAATGACCACCTCTTCCCCGTAATCATCCTGAAGCTCCAGTCTAGCTCTGCACACTTTGCGATGAATGGGATCACTTCATCACTAACTATGCAGCTGTAGAGTTATTTTAAAGGTGGTACCTGATCAACCCAATGCAATAAAACAACCTTTGAGCAATCCAATATTTGTGCCGAGTGTGCTCAGATAACCACCCAGTTTGTCATTGTCCCTACATCCCCCGCTTCTGTTCATTGTTAAATTGTTTACACCATGCCATAACACGTCTCCTTGCAAAAGACTAATCAGATTCAGACTCGGTAGGAAGTTCGATAACCCAAGAGAATGAGGAAATCATGTCCATCCTCTTCATATCAGAAGAAAAACGACCAACAAGGGGGAAGATTCCCACCCCCAACCTCCCTCCTCGCTCAATCCTTGTCTGCGCACTGTGTGATGAACACAATCATTTCATCGCTCAGTACCCAGATTTACTATCATTTCACAAATGGTACCCAATCACTCTGGTAGTCCAAAAGGAGTGGAAAACCAGAGAGAAACATTCTTGTCTTATTTTCCAAGACAACCATCACTCTCAACATTGTCCTTACATCCCACAATTTCGACCCATGTTAGACGTCATATGCTCATTGGTCACCAAATATCCGTATGCTCATAAGACAACCAGGTGAGAAGTTTCCTTCCCCCCATCATCACCAAAACCATAGGAAAGCTAAGGTGACCAGTCATCTTAGCAGGGCAAAAAACCAACCAAGAATACCATGTGCTTAATGCGGTACAGAGGACCACATGGTCAATCAATTTCAGGAACTCAAGAAACTCATCTATAGTCTTCGCATGGTGACAAACATACCACATATTCATATCTCTAATAAAGGGAAGATCACACACTGCTATTGCAGGATTTTCTTGCAACTTCACCACACTATGAATTGTGAATACCTCCCAAGGCTATGAGCGGCAAGAGCTGAAATGAGATAGGACTTCCCAAAGGAACCACACCATTGAAGATCAAAGACTCAAAGGTGGCAAAAGCGCAAAAATGAACCAATGCCCAACCATCTCCGAGCATACACATCTGGCATGGAGAGTAGTGTTAGTTCTCACACCATCTACTCGTTAGGTATCTTTACTCTGTGCAACATCTGCCTGAGCCATAACCATGACACAGAGATATGCCCTATGTTTCAAACATTTCGGCACCTATGCATTCAACACAACATTCAAGTGAAGGAAGATGTGTGTACCTATAGTACACTGCCAAGAGAGCATGACTCTCCTCTAGCTAAAATCAAAACAAACATTACGCAAAAACACATGACTGTGCTTCACATTTGGCCTATCCCACCCCAATCAGCATAGCCCATCTGTGACATTTTCATCCGCCTCATCAACCCTACACTGAGACTAACCAATGGGGCCCCCACCCTCAACAAAACACACTCCTTAAACCATAGTGAAGGATTATTCACATTCTTAGGAGCACCTGTCTTCTTAATTCTACATCCACTCCCATTTTATATTCTTTTGGAATTTGTACAAAGATTTTTTGTGGGAGAGCACTCCCACCCATCTATTTACATTTCTCAACTGGCATAAGTCCCTAGTCACCCTTGGTCGGAGCTACACATTATTTTACCACTCCCAACCTGAAACTCATAGCAACTATACACCCACCCTGGATGTCCTAACTGACTCCAGGGATTTCCTCACTAGAAATGGTTATGACTTCCACCACTCGCATTTATAGTTCCGACCTCCAACCACTTAACTACCATCATCATTTATAGCCATTTCTCATCATCATGCCTAGTTAACCCATCACACCACACCCTGCTACATCAAAAACCATGGTCCCTTGCACCAGTACTCATTTCGATCACCTGATACTTCCTTCTTGTTGACTATAACAACCATTTTTGAAGAAGGAGGTAGTACCTTGGATGAATCCTCATCTCAATAGGGGCGTCCCCAGATGGCACTATAGGAATCATCATTGCCAATTGATGTAACATGTCCTCTTGACATTTTAATTCGAGATAATATTTCATGTCAAAACTGTTTCACACTTCATAAACTGTTGCACTGTTAGAATTCGTCGAAAACCTGTGACTTGATAAGCATCACTTTCAGCAATGCTTACACGGGAAGGTCTTGAGCAATCAAAGGCCCATGCATACAATGAGCACTTGTTCCAAAAAAATGTGTGATGCCAAGATTATTCATGTGGGCACCACATTCAACCGTTTTTCAAAGAAAAACCCCCTAGAGGGCATCAACAACTGTCATCATCATCCAATAGAAGGCCATTACCAAAAGTGGCATAAACAAAACCACTATATGTTAGATAAGCTTAACTAGTCAAAACATGACAACCGTGAGACATGCCCGCCTCGTAGAAATATTTTATCATTCTATCTCTTATAGGTTTTCAACAGAGCATGGTGTCTTTTTCACTCAAGGAAAGGGGTCTCTCAACTCAATTCCAAAGCAAGTTACTTTCTCTCTCTCTCAAAAGGATCACACAGAAAAAAAACCATAATGTATTTTGGTTATACAGTTCTTACTATACCTCATAAATTAGGGGGCAACTGTTAACACTGGAAAATTGTATGGACAAAAGACATTAAAAAATGTCAAGAAGAAGGTATAGATAAATATTTTCAGAGAAGGAATACATTAGGAAAAGCCAAAAATTTAATTCTTCCTTAGGTTTAGGTAGAAATTTATGGACAGTTCATAAGCAACAAATAATTTTGGCACACAGTGCAACTATTCATTCGATATCCACTCACAGTGCGGTTATTCCTTTGATAGTTGTGCACATTGCGACTATTCCTTCGATGGTTGTGCATAATGTGGCTATTACTTCAATAGTCATGCAGTCCTGTAGATGACGAAATGTCACCATTTGGGACCACTTGGCACACTTGGTTAGGAAGCTTCCTTAGTACTACCAAGTGTAGTTGTTTTTGAGCCACCTTGAGGCCTTAATGCAACACACAAAGGAATCATACCTCCAATCTTGTGTCACCATCCATCTTGGGCCAAGAGAAGAAGGGATAGTTTGAAAATGGTCTATAAAAGCCAACCTTTGGAAGAAGAAGAGGAGAAACATTGTTATGCAGGAAAAATTGCTCCATAGCAAACTAACTTGTGTTGTCTAGCAGGAGGAGGATTGGAAGGACTCAGTTGTTGGCAACCCAACATCTTAGTCCAAGAGAGAGGAGTTCACCACATGTTCATCGATCTACCATCCTTTGAGAGGGAAGAGAGGCTTGCTAAGAACTTCTAGGGAAGAGACCCCCTTTTCTTGGATATTAGAGCTCTGTAGCTCGAAGGGTCCACTACAAGAGATTTAGCATTCTATATTATACTACTACCAGCAACTAATAAAGGGAGAAGCTCTCCATTTTTGAGTTATTAGTGTGTTTTCTCTATTGAGCATGTATCTTGTGTATGTTTTTTTATTTTTTTTCATTATTTATGTAACATGTTATGTTTCATTTCTAACTTAGCTGATTACATGTTGAAATTGTTCCACTAACGTTTGATAAACCATTTTGAACTGTGACTCTTATGTACGTAAGCAGCCTCCCTACTAACCAAAGTGTGTTTCGTCTGCCCATGCACCAAATACACTACCACACTTGCGTTCATGAGAGAATGGGTGATAGTGGAAGACACCAACATGAATCCAAATGCCATTGCTGATGCCAGCTTGGCCTTTGCAGTAGAAACCATATCTAATGCTCACTCCATGGTGGCTGAGAATAAGAAGTTGGAAAAAAAATACAGGCACTTCGGCAAAATATTGAACAACTCTGTTTAGCAGCGCAGGGTGAACCTTCTACATAGGTCTGCTGCGAGGAAATAATGGAAGAAATAATTGCTAAAGTATCCACACTTGGGGAAACTATTTGAGATATTTAGGAGGCGTGGGTGACCATACATAAGTTATTTATCCACTTAAATGACTTCAAATGCAGAGAAGAGAGTTTTTCAGGATTCTTAAGAAAATACAGACTTCCATCTCCACCATGCATGAGTGGACAATGCGATACAAGGTCGCACCACTTACACTGGTAAAGAAGATGAAGCCACTGGTTTTGTTAGAGAAACCCAAAGTTCGAATGCTAATCCATAAAAAAAATGAGCTCACCTCATACATCGGATGCATTCAGGCTGTATATGTATGAATATACAACAATTTGGATTTCATGGTGAGAACCCACTGTATCGCATCAATTGTTACAATCACCGAGACTAAACAAAAAAAAAATTATGATAGGAGATTGACTAGTACCTAAAGTGATTGGAGCAGATGGCCACCCAAGAGGAAATTGAGATCAATAGATATAATTTGCAGTCCTACGTCGGTGGCTCTATTCATATCAAAATAATGTTTCACCTAATTAAGGAAGAAGTGAAGATTGATTCCAAGAGATTGTACCTGGATTTGTTGGAGGCAAGAGTCTTCTTCTAGCCTAACACTATCTCGTAGTTTGGGGAGACATCACACAATACCAAGCTTGGTATGAGTATGTGACTGAGAGACACCAAGTCCAACATGCCCAACTTCAGTTCATGACAACTCCATCATCATATTGTTATTTATTGTTTGGTTATCAAGTTGTATCTACCCTATTTTGTCTTATATGTGTACAAGGGGAAATTGAAATATTATTTGTAATTATTGTATAAGTGAAATTACATGTGTCCATAATGGAATATGAAGATTTATATGCAATTTGAGGAGTCAGAAGGGGAGTCAAAGAGTCACAAAGGGGCATTGCATGAGTCACCCACCTTTGTTATAAATACATCCTCGTAACTAGACTCGTAAAGGGCTTTTGGGAGTTAAGATTTTGGCTAGGCTTAGGCTGAGAAAAGGTTTGGGAGTTCTGTGTCAGCCTTGGAAGTATACTTGTTTGGGAGGAGCATGTGTAGTTGACTAAGGACTTCACGTTCAATTATTGGGGAAAGTGGTTGCTTGTGTTGTATGTATGAATGGAACTTTCAGTTATAATAAAATCAGAACCAACATGTCTTCATGCATATATTGTAAATGTAGTAGGACTATTCTTGTTATGTTTGTGATGTATATTATTTAACTTACGCACATTATTATGAAATATTCCATTTGCATTCATATGAATATTTTTGAATGTGTGCTCATGTTGTAACCCATCATATTTAACTTGTGAGGTATTCTGCGTAATAGTTTGTGTGATGTCTTTTTATCTTGTCTATTCCTTTGAAGCTACATACTATTACAGGATTCGAAGTAGCACACTTCCTTTTCCCTTCACTATTAGAAATTATCATGCATCATATTGAATTTCTGTAGGTTCACAAACTTGGTTTAACCAAATACATCGTACACCACTCTATGCATTTTGTAATCCAAGACATATCATTAAATACCCCATCGTTGGCAATCCTACTCCAAATGGTGTGAGGTCTAGTTGGGACTTCATATCGGGGAGATCCCTTGAACGTTTTTGGGTCCAACACCATTAATAGGAGGATATATATCACCCCATTGAGGAGGTTGGTGTTGATATGGATAAATAGGAGGGATGAAATATTGGGGAGGATAATACGATGAAAATGGATCACCCCATTGAGAAGGATAAGACTCTGGAGATCAAGGTGAGATTTTAGGTGGATACCAAAGTTGAAATTATGCATTATAGATTGTATTAAAGAAGGAGAGGTAGTTCATATCTTGTTTATATGAGTTGAAAAACTGGGACTGCTCCATTTAGTTGGGGGAAGGGGGGGGGGGGGGTTCACGGTATTAGATATATATATATATATATATATATATATATATATATAAAAGATTAAATTATAATGTTAATGAATGGGAGATGCCTACTGCAATTTTTTGTTTTTGCATAAAATATGAAAGAAGAAAATAAATAAGGAATAATTCCAAGAATAATAGAGTGCTTACATTGACACCATAATGGCACTAAAAAGTGAGGAGCCACAATATTGTGGCAAGGATGTTGCAACTCCCAAGGCTACCAACATAAATTATCAACTTGGGGTCATACAAATTTAAGAGGGGTCAAAACTGTATGTGAAAAAAACACCTTCCTGTTTCTACAGTGACTCCCTTTTATGGAAATGAAATAAGGCAATGAAAAAAATTCAAATGAGAAAATTTCTCGGTAATTTGTCAGTCCTAAGTAGGAAAAGGTAAATAACAATAAGAAAACTTATTCTACTTTCCCTGGAAAGTAAATGACAGAAAGAAAATCTATTCTATTGGCATAAATGTAAATCAAAATCACAACCAAGAAAATATAAGATTTCTTGATGGAAAGGAAATATATTCTATTTTGTAGGAAAGAAAATTCCTAGATTACTTTTGTAAGAAGGAAAGCACACCTTGCTTAAAGTAAATTAAAAAATGGGAATTTAGACTAATTGCAAGAATTAGTGTTTGAGAAGCAAGAAATGTAAGATTTAAATGAAATCCTAACCAAGAATCATCTCAACCAAATTGGTATTAGAGAATTCTTAGGTTATAAATCCACTTCTACGATGAATTTGGAGTGAATCTGAGCAAGGAAGATGTCGAAAACAAATTGTTATAGGATTGCTACAATATTGTTGTTTCTCCAGTTAAGTTGTCAAATTCCAAAAACAAACAAATGAAAATGAGATGAGGTAAATATTTTCATTAATTATCATGTCATAGAACTCCAATCCAAGTGGAATCACTCAAAAATATCCTTTCTAACGTGTGCTAAAAGTTAGCATAAAATTACTATAAAAATTAGAAACTCTAGAATTAGTGAGCTAGTTAACCTACCAAATGCCTAACCTGACCAAGTGAAAATGCTATGTGATAAATTATTTTATTGACTAGAATTTTCTTAGGACTCAATCCAAGAAGAATCAAATTAAAATATCTTTGTTAACATGTGTTAAAATTCAGCAGAATACTACTACTAAAAACCATAAATTTCAGAGCAATGAACTAGTGAGTTGATCTAAGTATCCAAATGCCTAAGTTAATCAAGTGCAAATGTTGTGGGGTGTTTTTTTTTTTTTTTTTTTAAATTTAGATTATTTTAAGCTTCAATCCAAGGGGAATAAAATTTAAATAATCTCATTAACATATGAAAAAATTCAGTAGAATATTACTACTATTTTGCTACATGATACTTCAAGAAATTTGAGAATTATGAACTTGTAAACCAATCCAACTAGCTCAACGATGAATATAACTTTGCAAAGTAGATTTGAATATGAATAATACTTTTTCTTGAATACAAATGGAATGTGGATATAATATTAATGATAAACATGAATTACATTTATTATTCACATTGATGTACATTTATACTACAATTTTATGACCGTTGGATTCATCTTCCAACATCTCTTGGACTCCCTTTGACTATCCAACTTACACACCTTAACCATTAGAGGATTAGGTGTCCAACATTCCCCCCCTTAATCTGAAGGGGCATGTATGAATCCAAGAGGATATTTATATTACAAAATGTGCAAAAATTCATGGAAACACTAGGTTGAATGTTCTCTCTGAAATGTTGGCATAAGGTGGTGGTTTTAGGATGACCACAAATACTAGAACACTTAGTGCTATTCTCGGAACCATTCCAAATATGGAAAGATGCTGAAGTATTCTTCTAGAGGAAGTTCTCCTAATTATTTGAAGAGGGATACCTTTAACTTGGAAAATGGGGGTCTGCAACTTGCGTAAAAAATGGAGAACCTCAACTTGAAAAGGGAGGTATCAACCTGTGGTGGTTTAAGGATGAGCACCAACTCTGGAATGCTTAGTGAAATTCCTGGAAATCTTCCAAAATTGGAAAGAAGCTAAAGTATTCTACTAGAGGAACTTTCAACCCTTCATATACAGTTTAAGGATTACCACCAACCAAAGGCATGATCAGGGGCATCTCCGTCTCTAGCTAAAACTATGAATCTGGTATAGGAGGTTGTGGCGTAGGCTTGCTTGATGTGGCTTTGAAGCTTGTAGATGAAAACAGCTCCCTGCCTGTTATATACAAGGTGAGATGATGGGGAAAACTCACCTACAAGACTATTCAATACTCTAGAAGAGATTCTGACATATGGCTGAAATGCCTGATTAGCTGTTGAAGTCCATTTCCACGAAGCGATCCATCCAAGATGCATCTCTTCTCTTGTAGGAGGCTTGTTTCTAAGGCTTTTGTTTGAAGAATAATTGGTTTTATGATAGTGCTCACATGGATGGAGATTAAAATATTCATCTTTCATATTTTTATCACACAAAATTTTTAATTTTTGATGGATAAGGTCACTCATTTAGGTTTCATTTTGTCTCATAAGTCATTTTCATGAAATTTTTGAAAAAAATGCATTAGGTGATGTCTACCCTAAGTCTAAAACCCACCTCAAATCATGTTATATCAATAAAATCTACCTCATATCATCTAGTTTTCATTCCCATGATTTTAAATCAAAAAATATTCCACTTGTCAGTTTTACACAGTTTCGTAGCGAATTATATGGAAAATCAGCAAATTTCGCTACGAAATTTCCTGATAGTTCCATAGCAAATATGTCAGCAGTTAAACGGTTTTCGCTACGAAACTAGGTTTTTTCCTATACAGAGTGTCAAAGTGGTGTGATATGTCAAAATTTTGATGGCTAAAGACAAAGGTAAGGTCAGCTAAGTTAGTTAGCATAATCTCCAAGCACGCAAGATTGTATTTTATTCATCATCACCTTTTGTGTTCACATTTATCATAATTTATCCATAAGCTATCGAATTGGAATTTAAATTTCACCTCTATGCATCTCTCTGTCATTCTTGGTCAAAGTCTTGCATGAAGTAGTGCAGTTTCATCCTTGTAAAAGCTTATTCATAGCTCAAACAACTTGCTGTCAAGTTTTGTTCTTCTACTGGTGTCACTTTTTCAAGGAAGGAAGCTTGGTTATAAAGGGAGATGGCCATGAAGAAGAAAGCATACAAAGGTGGATCTGTGGTTAGATAGGAGCTCATAGACCTTAAGATATTCATGGAGGACCCTAAATTTGTTGAAGCATTCACCAATTCAGGTTTTTTGAATTTCTGTTGGAGCTACAAGGGAATTTGCTGTGTTTTTGGACTGTGTGAGCAGTCAATTTAAAGAGAAGATTATGGATGAAAAAAGATGAGTTCGACAATAATGAGAGAGGTTATTTTCAAGATCAGAACAAGGAAAAATAACCTCTTTCATGTTTCTCACAGATGCTGCCTGCTGGGCCTTAGTTTTGGTCTTATTTTGCTCAAAGAAACTTACTAATCCATCTATTTCCCATCCATTTTCCCTTCATTTATCCCATTTTGATGTATATTTGATATCTATTCAGGTATTTAATTTTAATTTTTCAAATTCTAAAGTTTTTATGAAAATTTGGTTTTTAGTGTAAAATTGACAGATTCAGAAATTCCCGTAGTAGCTCTATGGTTGATGTGGTTGCAGGACACTTGGGAACGAATTGAATGCATGGATGGACAGCTTGGAAACTAGGATTAAGCCAGCTATGCTTAGTTCGAACAGAACAAGCTTTATTAGGCCCATTTGGTGCTAGTCAATCATGACTAGTCATTCAGAAATCCCATAGAAATAGGGCAGTTTTGAGATTCTATGGGATTGGTCATATTTCTTGGGATAAGAGTAATGAATTCGACTTAGATAGGTGGATGAGAGTATATGGGTTTGTTTGAGTGAATATAGATCAGTTTTTTTCATGAGACTTGTTATTTAAAGCCAAAACTTTGATGGCTTATGCATTATTGACTTATTATACTTTTATGTGTGACACCTTTGATTTGAAAAGCTAATTTGAAGACTTGTGTTATTATTACTTTGCTGTTCAATGCTATGGATGTGTGACTGAATTTAAGCTTCTGAGATCACTTCTTAAGTGTGCAAGGCAAGGGTGGAAGGGCCCCCATTCCAAGCTAAGTACACTTCTTTGTTAACTAGTTTTATTTCCATGTAATCTTGTTATTGTAGAACTGGTTTTTCAAAGCTTTATTTCAGATTGCTTTATGGTTCATGCATAGTGATTGATTTCATTAGTTCATAGCTTATTCATCACTTTATCAAGTTGGAAAAACAGGTGTTCAAGTTGAGCATCCCTTCTATTAAAATGATGAATTAAAACTAGTTTCCTTTGTTTGTATGCAAGTAGTTTCTTATTGAGATTTTGATATTGAGATGAATGAATTATAATGGAATACTTTATATGTCTCTTAAGTTAAGAGCTTCTTTCATTAATAATTTATCCATCTTAAGTTCTTGGTTTTAATCTCTGATTCATTAAGTGGTAATTGAGGTGAAAGTGGATTTCTTGAGTCAAGAACCATTTCAATATTATTCCTCTTTTTAAACTAATTGAGTTAGAGTTACAGAATGTATTACTTTCAGCTTTTGAATAGCTTATCTTTCAAGGTTTGATTATATCTGATCTTCACATATAGTGAACTTGCCTCAAAGCATAAACAACCCAGATTGATAATAAATAATTGTGTTAGTTTAGGTACATAAATTAGCTCAACATTTTGGCGCCGTTGCCGGGGAGGCAAATATCGGCATAGTCAATAGAGAAAAAAAAAAAAAAAAACAAAAACAGTAGTCACATTTCTTTTAGTTATGTTTCTTTATGCCTAGACATAGAGATCCTCATGGTAGATTTATTAAAAACCCCCCACAAATAGAGATAGGATCATCAAACACCCCAGTTACTGGTAATCCAATCATTGAGGAATTGGCAGAAAAACAAAGAAGTGGACAAAGATTAACTTTGATTGAGAGGCAAACTTTGTTAGCTTGGGAAGCAAAGCAAAAACAATATTCAACTTCTGGAAAACAAAAAGAAATTATCAAAGGAAAACAATATGTCTTTCCATCCATAGATCCTCCTATCTTCCAACAACCTGAAACTCCACTCAAAATTGAAACAAATCAACCAATGGCAGAAGAGGGACATGGATCTGTTATTTTCACTCCTGAACAACGAGCTGAATATGAAAGACAACAAATGGAATGGAGAAGAAAGAGAGAGCAGGAGGCAAAACAAGAAAATGATAGAAAATTAGAAAATGATCGGAAAATAGAAAATGATCGGAAAAGACAAGAAGATGAGACTACCTTTGGCTTTCCAATAATAGACACAAGTGCAATATTAGGAGAAGAAGTGAAAATGAAAAATATTCCACCTTCTGTATTGCCAAATTTTTATGGAATGTCCACGGAAGATCTTGATGCATTTATGTTTGAATTTGATATTCTATGTAGAACATATGGATACATTGATGACATTCATAAACTTCGTCTTTTCCCTGCAACATTAAAAGCAGCAGCTTTGAAATGGTTTATGGGTTTAGGAGAACAAACAATAGCTTCTTGGGATGATATGAGATCAGTCTTCGTTAAAAAATATCAAGCTTATTGTAGATCTAGAGATTCAAAGGAAGATATTTTCAGAATGACACAACAAGAAGATGAAAGTTTAGAAGAATATTTGGAAAGATTTTTATATAATCTACAGAAATCTAAACAACACTCTCTAAATCAAGAAACCATTCGGACAATCTTTCTCAAGGGTATAAGAGATGAATACCTTGACATCTTGAATGTGATGGGTATAGGAGACATTTCAAACCTACCATTCGACGAAATTGTTGAGTTATGTCAAAAATATTCTAGAGGAAGAGCAAAAACAGGAAGAAGAGAAGTAAGTTCAAAAGCAGCAAAGTCAGCTGCAGGAGGGATAACAAGAGCTGAAATAGGAAGTTTATTGGAGAATTTCAAAACAGATCTCTTAAGTACATTAGGGACACAAGTAGATGTGCTAAAAGAAAACAAGAAGAAAGAAGAACAAGAACAAGCTCTAGCAATCTTTTGTCCCAAATGTAGGAAGAAACATCCATTGAGAGAATGTCCTATGGATAGTGTTCAGGTTTGTGGTCTTTGTACAGAAAAGCATTCCACAGAAAATTGTCTAAAATTGAAAGAATTACAAATGAATTCAATGGAAGAAGTGCCAGGAATGGAAGGTTTTTATTATGTAGCACCACGAAGACCATGGCAACCTAGGATGCCTCAACAAAATCAGTAACAATTCCCTCAACAAAATTACCTCTATCCACCTCAAAATCCTTGGACCCCTCCAATGCCATGGCAAGCTTGGCCTCCACAACAATATCCACAACAACCTGCACAAGGTTGGAGAGGATATGGTTATGGAAACCAGCCACCTCAACAGTATCAACAACAATACCAGCAACAATACCAACAGCCATTTACATATCCACAATATCCTCAATCCATACCATTTCAACAACAACATTCTGCATATCCACAATCCATCCCATATCCACAGCAGAATCCTCCACCGTTGTTGACCCAACCGCAACAGTTACAGCTACCCACAAATCAACCCAGACCAACTCAATTACCAGCCCAACCAATTGCAAATCCGAATAATAAGGTGGACAAAGCTGCATACACTGTAGAGGAAGCAACATCTTTTCCCACATATTCAATTATTCCTCTTAATGAAGTCCATCTAAGGTCTGGAAAAGTGCTTAAAAAGGATTCTCCTCCAATCATAGAAGAACCAATTGAACAAGGAGAATCACCTGAAACATCACAAACTAAGATACAAATTCAGAAAGGAACAAATATTACAACACAAACACCACCTTATCCTGAAAGGTTAGTGGAACAACAAAAAGAAATAACCCTTCCTGAATTTGATATTTTAGATGAGTTAAAAAATGCTTATGTGAAAATTCCTTTGTTGAAGGCAATTAAAGAAATACCAATATATGCTAAAACAATAAAGGAATTGTGCATTAAGAAATCACAGAAAAAGAAGAAGGATCCTACTACAATCCAAGTCATTGGTAAACTAGCAAGCCTCATGTCTACACAAACAAAAGTAGAAAAATATATTGATCCTGGTATCCCTATGGTTACCATATCAATAAATAATTTCTCAGTACCAAACACATTAATAGACTTGGGAGCAGCTATAAATGTAATGACAATGGAGACAATGAAAACTTTGCATTTGAATAACATTAGATCAACCTCTACAATATTAGAATTAGCAGACAGATCTAAAGTTGTTCCTGAAGGAATATTGGAAGATATCATAGTCTCTTTGGATTCATGGGAGTATCCTGTTGACTTCCTTATCCTGCAACCAAAAACAAATTTGGGAGGACATCCTCTAATCTTAGGCAGACCATGGTTAGCTACCGCTGATGCCTTTATAGGATGCAGATCAGGAAGCATGATTATTTCACATGGAGATGAAAAGAAACACATTGCTCTTTATTCACCTGAACAATCAACTTCTTTAGAATCAGTGCTTGAAGCTCAAGAAAAACAGAAAACTAAATCAATTTTAAGTATAAATCAATTCTTTGATTTGAGAGAAGAAGAAGAGAATGAAGACTTAATGGATCTTTTCATTTCAGAACCAAGCATTTCAGAGCAGCTTAGAAAAGTCCAATATGAAGCTGCAAATAACCTTTTAAATCAATGCTTTCAGGAAACTTGTACTGTTCAAACTTTGCGGAAATCTTTTATAGACATCTTTCCTGTAAACACAATCTCCAATCCATCCACAAAAACAATTGAGGTAAATCCTGGAAAACATTTAAACATTGGAAATGAGTTGCAATCAGCACAAGAGCAAGAGGTAATTGCATTATTAAAGAAATATTCAAAATCTTTTTCCTGGGATTATACTGACATGCAAGGAATCCATCCTAACACATGTGTCCACCACATCTATATAGATGATCAAATTAAACCTGTAAGACAACCTCAAAGACGAATGAATCCCATGATGAAAGAAATAGTGAAAGAGGAACTGCAAAAATTGTTAAATGTTGGGTTCATCTATCCTATTTCAGATAGTCAATGGGTTTCTCCACTGGTTATTGTTCCAAAGAAAAATGGAAAGTGGAGGGTATGTGTGGATTATCGAGAACTAAACAAAGCTACACTAAAAGATCATTTTCCTCTACCATTTATTGATCAAGTGTTAGACTCATTAGCTGGAAAGAAATTCTTCTCTTTCCTGGATGGGTTTAGCAGCTACAACCAGATTAGAATAGCAATAGAAGACCAAGACAAGACAACATTTACTTGCCCATGGGGAACCTATGCATATAATGTTTTGCAATTTGGTTTATGTAATGCACCTGCAACTTTTCAACGAGCAGTGCTTGCAATCTTTGCTGATCTAATTCATGAATGTGTAGAGGTTTATATGGATGACTTTACAGTTTATGGAAACACATATAATGATTGCCTAAATAATCTTGAGAAAGTTTTAAAACGATGCATTGAAACAAATTTGTCATTAAGCAATGAGAAATGCTATATGATGTTAACAGAAGGAATAGTTCTGGGACACCATATTTCTGCTTCAGGAATTAAAGTGGATCCAGCAAAAATTCAAGTCCTAGTAAACTTAATGCCTCCTACAACGCAGAAAGAGGTAAGAAGTTTTTTAGGCTATGCAGGCTATTATAGACGATTTATTGAAAACTTCAGTAAAATAGCCCAACCTCTGTTTAAACTATTAGCAAAAGATATTGAATTTCACTGGACAAATGACTGTCAAAATGCATTTCAAAATTTGAAAGAGAAATTATCAGTTGCACCCATTCTCCGTGGGCCAAACTGGTCTTTGCCATTTCATATATCAACTGATGCATCTGATACTGCAATAGGTGCCTCTCTTGGACAGAAAGAGAACTTGTTCAATTATGCAATATACTTTATAAGCAAGAATCTAACACCTGCAGAATTGAACTACACAGTCACAGAGAAAGAAATGTTAGCCATTATACATGCAGTAAACAAATTCAGACACTATATAACAGGATATCAAGTTTTCATTCATACAGATCATTCAGCAATCAAATACTTGATGAATAAACCCATCACCAATGGAAGAATAACAAGATGGTTACTGTTATTGCAAGAATTTAATATCACAATACAAGATCGGCCAGGCAAGGAAAATCAAGTGGTTGACTTTCTGTCCCGCATACATTCACCCAATGATCCAAATCCGGTTGCAGATAACTTTCCCGATGAACACCTGTTTGCCATCACAGTAAGAACACCATGGTTTTCAGACATTGCAAACTATTTATCTTCTGGAAAGTTTCCAACTCAATTCACTAAAAAGCAAAGACACAAAATTGTTAGAGAAAGCTCTAGGTATAGTTGGGTAAATGGTGATTTATTTTATACTGGTTCAGATTTGATAATTAGAAAATGTGTGCGAGAAGATGAAATATTAGACATTCTAAGAGCATGTCACGATGAACCATGTGGTGGCCATTTTGCAGATAAATGAACAACATATAAGGTGCTGCAGCTAGGCTACTACTGACCATCTATTTTCAAAGACTCTAAGAAATATGTCAAGCAATGTGACAGTTGACAGAGAACAGGGAGACCAATCACAAGAGATGAGATGCCGCTGAAGCCACAGGTCCTCATAGAACCATTTGAGCAATGGGCACTTGACTTTGTTGGACCCATCAATCCATCATCAAATGGAAAGAGGTACATCTTAGTATGTACAGATTATGTAACTAAGTGGGCAGAGGCTAAAGCAGTAAGTAGGGCAACAGAAGATACAGTGGTCACCTTTCTTTTTGAAGAAATCTTTGTCAGATATGGAGTACCTAGACAAATTGTAACAGATCAAGGAACACAGTTTACATCAAAGCTGGTATGAGATCTAACAGAGAAATACAAGATCAAACACAGGAAATCTACACCATATCATCCTCAAGCAAATGGACAGGTTGAATCAACAAATAAAGTCCTAGAAAATATCATGACAAAAACAGTACAGCAGAACAGAAAAGATTGGTCTGAAAAATTAAAAGATGCACTATGGGCCTACAGAATTACATGGAAGAATACAACTAGTTTTAGTCCATACCAGTTAGTATATGGAAAAGAGGCCTTATTGCCTATAGAGTTTCAAATACAAACATACAGACTAGCAGCTGAATTAGGACTAGACCTGACATAAGCACAACAGCAGCGGATCATGGAACTGAATCAGTTGGATGAGCATCGTCAAAAAGCTATAGAACATACTACATTGGTGCAACAACAAAGAATGAAGTGGCACGACAGATATATCAAAACAAAGACATTTCGCAAGGGAGATTGGGCATTACTTTTTGACTCCAAATTCAAAGACTTCAAAGCAAAGTTCACAACACACTGGCTAGGCCCATATGAAATTGACAAAATCTTTGACAATGGAGCAGTCAAGATCAAGACAATCAACCAGGACTCCACCTCTTTTATAGTGAATGGACATAGGCTCAAAGTTTATAATAGGCCTATCAGTAAAGAAGCATTTATGAAACAACTGATAGAAGATACAGAACTGGAAGTCATGGCACACCAGGCTCAGCCATCTTCCAGTCCTGTAGTTGAATTAAAAAAAAAATAAAAAATAAAAAATAAAAAATAAAAAATAAAAAAAAATTGTTTGCTAGTGAAAACCAGGCAACTGGCACTAAGCAAACACGAATTCATAGGGGAAAACCAGGGCAACTTGGACTCTATGAATTCCTTATTTTTGTTCTATTGTTCTCACATAATTTTAATGCAGGCACTTTCCACCAACAACTGACTTGAGGACAAGTCACATTTTAAACAAGGGGGAGACTTACATTAGATCTTTAGCTGGAAAGCTGAAGTATAGAAGGAACTTGCATTGTCAACAGAGGGACCTGAAATAAGAAATCATAACAAAGGGACCTGAAAAACCTGCCAATGTCAAAACAACATGTGCATATTATGTAAGCAGTGCAGAGGGACCTGAAACAAAGAATCATTACAAAGGGACCTGACTTTTCAATTCAAGAACCAGAGCATGAAGAACAAGGAGCAGCAATAAATTTTACTTTTTGATCCATCTACAACATCTGATCAATTGATTTCATTCCACTTGTACAAGACATCATCCAGGGGAGTATATGTAATAGTCATTTTATGCTTAAAAATTCAAATTTTTCTTAGAAATTTTTAGTTTTTTGTTAAGTTGAAGTTAGTACCTGAGGATATTCATTATTCCTTATACATATCCTATATTCCTATCACCCCTATACATATTCCATTTCATTCATACACATTTCCTATACATATTCCCTATAACCCTAAGTATTTTTCTTTAGAAGCAAAAGACCAAGCTAGGACAACTTTTTCCACCTGCATATACAATTCAAGCATTAGTATGGTGATGATTTTAAACATGACCTAAGATGGTCATTTTAAAATCATAAAGGTGTGCATATAAGAAAAAATTATGCGCTATATGGAAATTAAAGTGGTATGCATGCGCCATAGTTATAACCCAAAGTGCAAAATATATGATATATGAAGCGAAGGCATATGGTAGGAAAGGGCGCATATGAGAAATGGTGGACGGCCGAGTAAAAATTATATGGCACGACTATGCATAATGGTTATGATCTGGCAGGGTATGGTGAAATGATAATTGCATATACAATGTCGGAATATCATTGCACGTATAAGCACACGACAGTGGTAATAATACGTGCATATCATTCAAAATAACACACGATGGTGGCAATAATACGTGCATATCATTCAAACATAGCACACGACGGTGGCAATAATATGTGCATACCATTCAAAATAAAACAATGATTTGGCATCCTCATGACACAGTTGGGTGACTGGTCAAAGAGGACAGCCATACCAACCACACACCAATGAACAAAGGCGCACAGTACACCCATGAACTCGGTCAATTCATGACCGTTTAGACCTCAGTCCTCATTGCTAAAGAGCTCAGAAAGAAGGCGTTTTGAAGCTGCAAACTAGTGAAAATCATTCCGGAGAAGCGAGAAGGCGAATTTAAAAGGAAATCGTTCAGAGATAGCAGATTTTCGGGATTGTCAGGTAATAGTGAAGTTTATTTACGCTCGGCGACTGTGGGATATTGCTTGTCATTAACTGTTAAATCCTTTGCCTTGCCACCAGTTTAATTGACCGAAGTAATAGGGATTTGGAGCGCCCGGTTACCCTCCACGCGCTTGTTGACAGTCAGGTAACGCTACAAATCCGTGATTATCTCCAGTTGACAGCACTTACGGATATGTTGATAGATTTTGATACGTAGCATTTTAATGAAAATTCATTGCATGGATAACACGTTAGGAGTTTTAACGAAGTGCCGTGTTGAAGTTGATGAACAGAGTAGTTATGGCATGGCGATAGTTGTTGACTGAATGCGCACTGCACCTTGTTCTGTTGATTGAATTGTGCGCATTAACATTCTAACAAACAGTTAACATGAAAACTGAAAATTCCATATGCCTCTGTTATGAACCTTTGCTGCCACTGCATTTTTGTTTTAACTAAAACAGGGGAGCAAATGCCGGATAGTCAAGAGAACTGTTGGTTGCCAAAAGGAATCGGGTTGTTGAGCCATTTTAAAATTCCGTGTTTATATTTGGTTGAGGTTGAGAGCCTTTCTGCATTTTTGTGGTTTTTATGATGAGTCTGCAAGCATATTTTCCAAAATTTTATACAGTCGAATGCCTTTTTGCAAATGTTTTTGCTTAGGCCGAGAGCATTTTGGAAATTTTGATGATGAGGCCGAGAGCACTCTTCAGTTTTTTGTTTTATATACACAGTAAATCATGTTTTTTTGGCGATGAGTAAACATGGTTCTTGCTGCATGTGTATTTAATTTAAAAAACAGAGACCAGTATATTAACAGAAGAGATATACAGGTGTTGTTTGCATTAAACAGGGGATTCAAATAGTGCTTTTGCAAGGGAATATAACAGAGGTTAAAAAGGGCAGAGTTGAGTTGAGTCAGAGGAGGAAGGTAAGCTTCTTTGCTTCCTGAATTTCATTTTAAAAAGACAATAGTCATACATTTTTATTGTTAAAATGAAGTTAGTAACAGCAGAAGCCTACATTGATTGGTTTACATAAACAATGACAAACAGAGTAGAGCCAAAATTTCAGATAGAAAGCTGGGGAAAAGAGACTATAGAAAAACTTTATCAGGCAGGGATGATAGGCTTCTTACAGAAATTTAATGGCCATTCTGAGGAGATAACCAAATACTTTATAAATAATTTCAGTCAAGACCAGACTCGAGTAGGAGAAATCATTGTCCCGGTAACCCAAGAATACTTGTCCAAAGCCTTAGATTTGCCAATGATAGGGGAGAAATATTACAAAGGCCTACACTTCAAGGAGAAAGCGTGGACTTTCTTCCTTGAGAAAAACCGGAAGGGGACATTTGATAGGACAAAAGGGATACCCAGGGAGTGGTTTAATGAACCATGGGGAGAATTGGTCTTGGTCATCCAAAAGTTCTTGACTTGTGATCGAGGATATAGTGTTGCCCACTTGTATCATGTTAGACTTCTACAGCATATTAAGGGAGAGGATAGGATTAACTTGCCTTACTTCCTATATAAGAGCCTCTTGAGAATGATTGAAACAACAAAACATGAACACAGGCCTAAAGCAGGACAAATGTATCATCAAGGATTGATCAAAATCCTAGTTGAGTATCAGGTGAGGTCACAGGGCATAGTGTGGAGAGAATTCATGATTAAAAATCATTTTACTGAACAGATTAAGGAAGTACAGGATAAAACAGAGCAGGAAAGCAGAGGATTGATGAACTCACCCTTGTATCCTAGAACAAGAGCTAAACAGCAGAATAACATGGCCATGGAAAATGAAATATCTGTTATGTCTATTCCTAAAAGATTTACAACTAAAAGACCCATTGACTTAGACAAGGAAGAAGAAATATATTCCCCAAGACAACAAGAAGAAAATGATATTGCACAAGAAGTATTTGAAGAGGATTCTTCATATGATGATGCAGCAGCAGCATCATTAATGAAAACAAAACAAGATTTTGAAAGAGAAATCAATGATGGAAGAATCAGGGACTTAACTGACCAATTGGAAATTAGAAAAATTGTGGAGAAACAATTAAAAGAGGAAAACAAGTCAAATAAGAAAGATAATGCTAAATTGGTTAAGGCAAATGAAAAATTAAAAGAAGAATTGGGGAGACTGAAACGGAAAAATGATCTACTTTCTAAACAAGCATTTAAGTGGTTAAAGGAAAAGAATATGTGGCAGGCAAAGTATGAAAAACAGAAGGTCAAAGCAGCTTTGTTCAGGGAAAGACATGACACAGGTTTGGATTGTTTGGCCAGGGCAGCACAACAGGAAGCATCTACAGGTACAACATGTACTACAGAAAGAAGAAGGTCAAAGAGGAATAGGCAAGCATGGGGACATGCTTGATGATAAGCAAGGGAGAGATGTTGGGCCTTAGTTTTGGTCTTATTTTGCTCAAAGAAACTTACTAATCCATCTATTTCCCATCCATTTTCCATTCATTTATTCCATTTTGATATATATTTGATATCTATTCAGGTATTTAATTTTAATTTTTCAAATTCTAAAGTTTTTATGAAAATTTGGTTTTTAGTGCAAAATTGGCAGATTCAGAAATTCCCGTAATAGCTCTATGGTTGATGTGGTTGCAGGACACTTGGGCACGAATTGAATGCATGGATGGACAGCTTGGGAACTAGGATTAAGCTAGCTATGCTTAGTTCGAACAGAGCAAGCTTTATTAGGCCCATTTGGTGCTAGTCAATCATGACTAGTCATTCAGAAATCCCATAGAAATAGGGCAGTTTTGAGATTCTATGGGATTGGTCATATTTCTTGGGATAAGAGTAATGAATTCAACTTAGATAGGTGGATGAGAGTAGATGGGTTTGTTTGAGTGAATATAGATCAGTTTGTTTCATGAGACTTCTTATTTAAAGCCAAAACTTTGATGGCTTATGTATTAACTTAATATACTTTTATGCTGTGACACCTTTGGATTGAGAAGATAATTTGAAGACTTGTGTTATTATTATTTTGCTGTTCAATGCTATGGATGTGTAACTGAATTTAAGCTTCTGAGATCACCTCTCAAGTGTGCAAGGCAAGGGTGGAGGGCCCCCATTCCAAGCTAAGTACACTTCCTTGTTAACTAGTTTTATTTCCTTGTAATCTGATTATTATAGAACTGGTTTTTCAAAGCTTTATTTCAGATTTCTTTATGGTTCATGCATAGTGATTGATTTCATTAGTTTATAGCTTATTCATCACTTTATCGAGTTGGAAAAACAGGTGTTCAAGTTGAGCATCCCTTCTACTAAAATGATGAATTAAAACTAGTTTCCTTTGTTTGTATGCAAGTAGTTTCTTATTGAGATTTTGATATTGAGATGAATGAATTATGATGGAATACCTTATGTGTCTCTTAAGTTAAGAGCTTCTTTCATTAATAATTTATCCATCTTAAGTTCTTGGTTTTAATCTCTGATTCATTAAGTGGTAATTGAGGTGAAAGTGGATTTCTTGAGTCAAGAACCATTTCAATATTATTCCTCTTTTTTAAACTAATTGAGTTAGAGTTATAGAATGTATTACTTTCAGCTTTTGAATAGCTTATCTTTCAAGGTTTGATTATATCTGATCTTCACATATAGTGAACTTGCCTCAAAGCACAAACAACCCGGATTGATAAGAAATAATTGTGTTAATTTAGGTACATAAATTAGCTCAACACTGCCATTTTGGATATTCGAAGATGTCTCGGGGACCTATTTTCAGAATCCAGAATTTTCCTGTTTTATACATGTTGTTCTAATGCATATTATGGACAACTTGAGATGGTTTTAAAAAAACCAAGAGAGGGTTTTCTTAAAAAATTTCTGATTTGCAAATACCTCCTTGAGTTTCTCAAAATATATCAAGTATTCAGAGATATGAGTTCATTTCTAAACCCTATTTTTTAGAAAAAAACAGGAAAATTATGCAGTTTTAGCTTGTTCAAGCAGTTTCGTAGTGAGCTCTAGGCTTGAGGGCCAGAATTCGCTACAAAATTTATGAAGAATACTTTTTGCCTTTAAAATCAGTTTTATGAAGAACTAAGGAGGGAATTTGATGGTATTTAGCTATTTTGACCTGGAAAATACTTTTTGACCAGAAAAGGTGGCAGAAGAAAAGGTTAAAAGACAGAAATAAGCTTGCTACGAAACAGCCTAAAGATGCTCTGTTTTGCAGCGAGGTATGTTTGAAGGGTTTTTTAAAGATTCGAAAGGTATATGGAAGACCAACAAGCCACCTGGAGGCATCCAAACAGATAGTAGGCCATCTCAATAGACTTTAATTACTTGGCATGTGTGCCATTCATATAAAGCAACATGAAGACAAAATTATAGTTAATGTTGATCCTTTCCTAGAAAATAGGACAGTTGTTGCTAAATTCTTGGAGAGTACATTTATGTCTTATGTCATGGAGAATGCCATTCGAGCATCTCATATATATCTATGTAATTGTCCCACTATTAGAGAAGTGGAGGAAATAAATGTAATTAGAGCCCCATTAGGAGAGTAACTCTTAAATGACTAGGTGTCTTTTTATGTTCCAGAAATAGAGTTGTCAGTTATGATTAGGTGTCAAAGTCAAGGTTTGATGATCCAGCCATTTGGGAAAATTCTATGTAATGTAAAAAGAGTCTATTTATAGACTGAACATTGAAGATCAAAGGGTTGGAGAATGATTTTGACAAAGCTACTATTGTAATTTCTAATATTAGTAAAAGATAGACATTGAATTTTCTTGCTTTTCCTGAGATTCTTGATGTGTTTCAATGGACTTATGTGTCTCTTTTATATCTTGCTTCAAGTAGTATTGATGCTAAATTACTCAGAATTCATATCATATATGATATGACTTCCTTTTAGCATTGAGTTACTGATTATTCCCATTTTTTAGTGTTGTTCTATCATTAAAATAGAAAAATCCTCAGCTTCCATAAGTAGGAATGATTTTCATTGATTTCCTTTTACTGACTCCATAAGCCCAATGGTAGTTTAATCTTCCTCATTTTTTACTTGCAATCACATACACTAAAACACTCACAGAGTTAGCCATCTATTTTAAGACCTAATTGAGTAAATCCTCTGATAATTTGAGAGAGCCCTCTCAGATTGAAGAGGATAATCTTTAGTCAAAAGCTAGTTTGAAATAGTTACTCCAAGTTGACCATTGAAACAACCCAATAGGACTCAATTTGGTGACAACACATATGGCCAAATCAGTTGCAATGTTGGTATATAACGATCTTGTTTAGCTGAAGCTCTTGAAAGAAGCAGAGGAGTGAACTATCATGAAGAAATTCAACACTCTGAAACTGGATGGGCTTGGAATAGTATGGAATATGAAAGGAAATATCATTTTCATATCCAAGACCTGTTTTTTTATTTTTTGTGGATAAGCTCTTCCAAAGGTCTGATGATAGGCTTGGGAAGTGCAGGTTGGATTTTTGCATTTGTAGGCAACTTTGTTGCTTCATTGGGCATTGGATTTGAACCAACTTCAATTTTATATTCTGGGTGCTAATGGGAGCCTTTCTAAATGTTCTAAACATAAAGATGTTCAGAATGATGACTCCATTGTTGTAATTCTTCTTGCTGAAGTTGAGACTCCAACTACAAAATGTCAATATTTTCATGTGCATTTTGCATACAAGTTGTAATGTCCATGAAAGTGTTATTGTTGATTTTCACTATTGTGTCAATAGTTGAATGAGTGAGAATATTGAATAACTCTAATGCATCACTAGTTATAGCCATGAGTAAAAATTTTCCAATCTGCACTGCAATCAAAACTTTATACTCTCTAAAGTTTAATCATTTATGGTGAGGAAATAAACCCGAATATATAGTAAATTTGGCCACCAATCAACTACTGGATAAAGAGCTCAGATCAAGAAGAAACTTCAGATCTGGAACTAATTATATTTATACAATATTTGGCATCTTTTCTACAAGAAGAGGAATTATTCCAACCTTAATACTCACTATAATTGTGTCCCCAATACACACGAATTATTTCTTTAATACATAGGCTATTGAGTGTTATAATGTGCCACCATTACCAGTGCCTCCTTAAAGTGATTTTCTCTACTTTATATGAGGAATTTATCCCCGTAAGATGTCGATTAGGCCTAGGAGAAATGAGACAATATGAGATTATGGTAATGTGTTCTTAATAGATTTGGAAAGGGCCTTCAAATATTAGCAGTGCAAATTTTTATTCCTACATTGTTTGTATAGTGAAATAAGTAATTTATTTCTCCTCCAAAAAGATTAGTCTGCTCCAGAAACAAGATATTAGCCTCATGGATATTAATTCCGGAAACAATATATCATTCCTTCAAGCAATATTCCCTCTCATAATTTTCAATATTTCTGCCTCCATAAACTAATGCTCATGCACAGGAAATTCAATATCATAAACTGTTGTTAATGCCCCAATGAGTTGACATCATAAAATCTCTACTCATGCACCCATAATTCAGCCTTTCATCTCAATGTAACTTGATCTTTTGCTGTGAGTTTCTCTGAGGAATTCGTTGCAGTATTTCTCTTGAAACTCTCGGTCTACCAATAGGAAAAATAGTATTTATATATGCTATTAGAACTCGCTTCTCAGAGTTCCTTTGACCCCAAAATAGTCAAACCAACCAAGGAATTGAATGAAATGTCATATATATCAATTTTATTTATGAGATGCACAATGCATCAAAATCCTCCAAACACGAACGACCTAAATAAATGCAAGAACTGTTGTAAGATCATCATTAAAGAGATTGAATTTGCAAGAAAAATACTGGAAGAACTGTATGCACATCAACCTATTCCAAAATCTCATTGGACCATTTGATTTGCGAAAACTAAGGGTAGAAACAACCAAATGTACAGGTTTGCGATAAAGTAAATTCGCAGACTTACATAATTGGGTGGCATGGAATTACAGATTTCCACCAGTGATGATTTTAGAGAAAGTGTTCACTTCCTTCTACGTTAGTGGAGAAATTTTTTCTTGTTGTTGACGTGACCAGTGATCTCACACTCGCAGTTCCCCTCTTCTGGAATCTTGTGTTTTTTTTACTCACCAATAGAATGACGTCGAGATTGGCCTTTACAATATGGTCGAGATCTTCAAGTAATAGTCTATGACCTTGAGCTCCTATAATCTCGAATACATTCTCAAGAAACTCCCGCAAGGTACTACTCTCGGCTTGTAGACCATAAAAAGCAATGAAAACTCACCAAGGGAGTGGTATACTAAGGGGAAGATATCAAGTCTATGGTGTATTGAATATTCAAGATGCAGTGAAGTCGAGTAAGAGAAGATTTATGCCACTGGGGTAGTGCAACCAAACAAATACAAAGGGAGAAGAGAATGGAGGTAACACCATAAAATGTATTGCAAAAACTCACAACAATGGATGCACGATATAAGATTATTTTTTAGTTTCATATTTTCCAGGCAAGGAAGGTAGAGTAGTGCCTAGAATGGCAGAGCTGCGCATTTTAAATGGTAGAGGGTGTTAAAATCACATGGAAGACATGAATGCGAACGAATCTAGAGTGTTATAGAAATTTGGTAGGAGGTATTACTGTACTTCACACACAGCAATGTGCAGAGAGAGGCTCAAATGAAATGGTTTGATGCAGTTGCATTGCATGCCTAACAAGCAGAAAGGCCACAAAATGTGGAGCGTGATATTTCCTATTGACAAGGGTCTAAGCACATACCAGGGAAAGCATTCAACAATTCCAGTGTTCTCACTACTAATTTGATTTCACCTAGGTCTGGTGATAGAAATACAATGAAAGTCCACAAGAAAGCAATGGCTCAAATTGGAGCAGGGAAGGAGAACGCCTGCTCTGATACAATGTTGAACACAATTGGAATGTGGATAGATGTTGAATGATAAATATGAATTACATTTATTATTCACATTGATGTAAATTTATAATACATTGTCATGACTGTTGGATTCGTCTTCCGACGTCTCTTAGACTCCCTTTCATTGTCCAACTTCCACAACTTAAACCTTAGTGGATTAGGTGTCCAACACTTGTAACTATGTAAATGACCTTCAAAATCATGTATTTGAATCATTTAACCAATCTAACCTACTACAAATTAAACATGAATATTAAGTGCAAAAATAGGAAATGCATGAAGAAGATGTGCAAGTGAGTAAGAAGTTCAAATAAGATAAAGAAATTGTAAAGAAAGGCTTTGAGGATCCTGAGATGGCCAATCGTAAGGATATTAAGATTCCTATGAAGGAAAATGAGTTTTAGAATCTAAAAATGGCACTAAACTTCATTATTACAGTCAATCCAAGTACATCCCTGGTAGAAATGAATGTAGATATTCTAAATGACAAGTTTTCTTCAGAAGAGGACTAAGAAAATCATGCCCCTAGAGGAAAATTCGAAATAGTACTTATATAAATTGATGGGGGAGAATCCTCCTTTTAAGGAGGCATATTTCCCCTCCAAAATCCCTCAAAAAGTGGATCTAGTTCCCAACAGTAGCAATCTTCATTAAATGACAGGGAGTACATTCCTAGATTTTCTCAATTACTGGATCTCCAGATTTAGTTCAATAATTTCATAATATCATGTTCATTTATTATTCAATCTTGGTCCATATTGTAGCAGGGATTAATTCCCTATATTATGTAATTCAAAATTTACTCAATATTCTACAAAAATAAATAATATTAGGCACATAATAATCAATTATCTCTAAACCTTCTTAATGAACACACTATATCTCAAAAACATGTCATAAAATGTAAAGAAAGAGGTTAAACGTGTTGAAGGATGTTCAAATTGGCCTTAAATTTTATCTAATTTGGAGGACCATCGGGTGAATCAGTATTTCGTGCAAGTAGTATTTTCAATTTTTTTTTTTATATATGTTAATGAACAAATGAGATAATCATTTACGACTAACATATGTAAATTGTGGGTAGTATATGAAAGCATATAAAAACATAAATCACATCAACAGATTAATAAGCACATCATCACATAGGAACACCAAATATTAGGTGGAACACCTAAATGGGAAAAATCATCGTTGATTTTGTCTCTATTTTTTCTTCTTATTATAAAGAAAGTATTTTATTACATCTTGCACTACCGCAAACTCTTACTAGTGTGCGGTCCTAACACATGGAGGCTACCACCTCCTCTTATTTCTCTAGATATGAATGGAAGGAAGCCACCACTCCTTTTGATCAAATTCTCCACCCACCACTGGAAGGAAGCTACCACTCCCTTATTGAAGGCTCCAACACTCAAACCCTTTGTGGATCTCATTTCCAAAAATTTTAGTTTGAATCCACCCGACTAAAAAAAAAAATCCTATAGGCCATGTTTCATTTAATTTTCAAACTAGACCCACATATAAAATTTTACTCATTCTCAGTAACATAATACAAAGTTGACCTCTACATAAATCTCAACAAAAAATCTCTCTCCAATAACCAAATTAGCTATTTGAAAGGCATAGATGGATACATCAGAAACCAATCAAAATCTATGCTCACATCATCCATACTCAATTCCACTACGATATAAGCTCCAATGAAATATCAACAACACATATCCACAAAAATCCCTCTCACTTAGCGAATTCCAATCCCTAATTCAATAAAATCAAAATTATAACAATCGATAACATTTATTAACCTTTTATCACTCTAACTACCACTTTGACTTTACTCAAATATAAACATTTCATAACCTCATCAATATTATGTATCTACAAAATCCTCATGGAAGTAGAATAATAGCATCAACATTTCACCATACAAGACATAGAATCATCATGAAAATATTCATCACGTAAGATAACAAGATTCCAACCTATTTCAATATGCAACACTTCATCATCACAACATATGCTTTAAAACTTCATTGTAAAAAAACTAGCAACATACATATAAGGAATCTATAGTTACCAACATCCATAATGTCACAAAGCCCTAACTCACCATTATTTCTTGTAACGAATTAGTTATAATCATAAGTAACACTTCTACCATCAATCATGAGTCAACATATTGATCTCAACCTCAATCACACCACTAAGTAGCATACATCATAATAACTCAAAACATATAAAAAATAAATACATGTAACCATACAAACAATTCCTTGCAATAACCACCTTAACATGCAAACCCTCCAACATCTCCTCAAAAACTACTATATGGAAACAATCCCTATGCTCTAGAATTCATGAAAACCTTAGGCATAATTATACTTAGCATGGAAGCATATAAATTTTCAAGTATAAACATCATATACGTTTCATTCACTTGAAAACTATATGCATATCTTGGTGCAGAAGACAACAATCTCTGAATGCAAAACTATGTCATACAAAACCTCTTCTTAGAGCACTGATATTTATACACAATAATATCTAAAATACAACACTATGCATATAATCACAGCCAAAAATGTTTCATTGTGGGCCTTTTTCAAATGAAATAGTAGTAAATAAGCATACAAGATCATGAAGACAATTAATTGATACAGAATACCTTATAAAAATACATGTAAATCAGTATAAGGCACATATACAATTATGTCGTAGTCCTCTATGAGTTGTGGGAATCAACCTATCATCTACAAGGTGTTCAATGCTCAACAAAAAAATCATTTTTATATAGTGCACATTCAAAAGGATACCTTCAACAAATATTCACTCAACAGATTAGATACCATGAACCCGAACCCATGCTAAATGATGTGATATAAGTACTTAGAATTCATACAAATTTTGTATAATAAACTACGAGTGCACTCATTCATTTAGATATATGTGTATATCCCTATAAAAACCTCATCACAATACTTTGTCTCAAAAACCTTGTGACAACTTAATGCATTCATTGTGGAATCTGAGCATATAATAATTTACAAACTAGTTAATGTTCTGGTCAATAGTGCGCACATTGGAATTATTGAATGGTGTTGTCATTGATGCCATTATCAGTCCTTGAATGCTCTTAATATTAATCTAGTTTTCATTGATTTAAATCTTCAAATGATAAGAAGCCCTAGGATAGAGGAAGGGGAAGCCTTAGATTACCCACACTTGTTGATGAATATAGATGTAGAGGGAAATGTTTTTAATCTTGATTCTCTTCATCTTTTTTATTCGAGTGGCATGTATCAAGCCTCATAGCTCCCCACGATTTAGGAGATATTCTTCGTCAGATTTTGAGCCCCAAAAGCGTGGTCAAAAGGCCCAAAATATTTCTACAAGAAACCTATGAATTGGTGGATATTTTTAATCTTAATTATTCGAATATGCTGATCAATTTGGATTGCAAATTAAAATATGGCCAAGGGAAAATTTTCTAACTAAAGAAGCCAATTTCAAGGGCATGTAATTATTTAATTTTGGAATCAAGTCAGCCTCCTAGGGAAAATTAATTTTTCATCCAAAAGAAATTTCAAATTGAATTTTAAATTCAAATTTTGGAATACCAGATCCCTCCCATTCTCAGGTCGGCTTGACCCCCTCTAGAATCCTCTTTAACCCGTATAAATACGTATCATTTTCTATCATTTTATCTATGGATCCCAAGAAAATATCCGGGATATATTCATGGTTTTGTGTCCTAGAACAATCATGAAAGTGTAAGGAAGAAGGTCGTGTTTGGAGCAAGTTTTTGGGGTTTAATTTTTATGGTTTTTGGTTATAGATTTTCAATGATGGGTTCTAGGAATTCCCTGAGGCATTTCAGCCCCTTTTAGGATTGTGTTTTTGGATCATTTTTTCTCTATTTCAATTGGATCTCATAGATCATATATCTAGGCTTGATCAAGGGGATTGTTTTGGCTCTCAAAAGAAAGCACCTTCACTATGAAAATTTCCTGATTCTTGAGGCTCACTTCTCTTCCATACTTGGCCCTCTTATAATATATTCAGAGTCTAATTTTGGTGGGGTAATTGGTCCTCATCAAAGGCTTATAAATTGATATTTCTCTAGGTTTCCTCTATTAATGAACATGCCATATTTTTAAGGCCGATCCATGCCCTAATCTATGTTTGTCTGTGTGTCATTTTGTATCATCTCCAAGGCTGGTCGTGATCCTATGTTGCATTTTTTCACACATTTTGATTTTAGGCTTAGTCTTGGATGTTCTCTTTGGGACACATCTCTATGGATAGATCTAGTATTCCTTATTTTTTTTTTTGTGATATCTTGGGCTAATTCTGATCGGGTTTTAAGAAAACTCTTGTGCAATGTTTTTTGACCTAGTTAAGGCTACTATTGGCATACTTCACTCATATGAGGAAGTCCATCTGATATTTTCAGAAGCATTGTTTTGGCTCCAAATTGAATTAATTGTTTGAAACTTTCATAGGAGTATTATTTCATTGGTTTAAGGTATAAGCTATGGTCCGTTTATGACTAATTTGAAATAATTTGAGGAGCCCCTTTATGTGCCCTATTATAAGCAGGTTTGAGGCATTCCAAAATTATGAAGTGTGATTAATATTGGTATCTCTTAGAAGTGTTTCATTCCTTCCTTGAATTCTAATCCGTATTTACATTAATTCAAAGACCTTTAGGATGATATAAGACTTCTGTTTTGAAGCATGAGTGACCATGTTCTAAGGCATATTTGCGCAAATTATGAGCACCTTTTACGCAAATCCTTTAGGAATAGATTCATTTCCCAGGTAGAGATCCTTGTTATTTTATTCACTAATCTTAATAGGGTTATATGAGTTCTAGGCTAGTATTTTTTGGGAAATTTTAGGCATCCTTCTGAGGAAATTCTCAACCATCAATTGCAAAATATTTATAACCTAATTTTCATATACTATGGGCTATCCATATATGAAACATTCAAACTAGTCTAAATATTTTGAGATAAAATGAAGTTGTGCTCTCTAAAATTTTGAATGTGTGGTTTGAAGTAAGGCGAGTTAATAAGTACAATAAGGGATAAATATTTACACTTGCTGAGTAAAAAATTAACCTATTTTAAGGTTGATTGGAGAGCAACCATGTAGCATCATATTGATTCTCAGGAAGACTATTCAAATTCATATTTTTTTATATGTTTTTGAAGAGGAAATAAAAATATTACCATTCTTCCCTGACCACAACATAGAGAAGCCTTCAGGCTTCATTTGGACTTGGTAAAAACCATAATAATAAATAATTATTAATGTATATTATCAATATTGTTGAAGGATAAAACAAGGGAAAATTTAGGATTAAGTATTCCAGAATCGGTGGCATGTTTCCTAAGAGATACAAGTTCGAAAAATAAAAAAAAGTAGTATGTATGAATCAAGATAGACAAAATAAGCTTTCCCTGTAGTAAATATTGAACAAGAATGTGTGATGACAAATATGCTTATTTGGTTCCAGTACTATCCCAAAATTTCTAAAAAAAACTTATGGTATTCCTTAAAGGAAAATTTTTTATCTTTAAAAGTACATTCTAAAGTAGGAATTTTAAATCTTTACATGGAACATATAAAGTCAGTTTAGAGACTTCATCAATGGATTCTTATTTTTATAACTTCAAGAATAAGATTTATGAGAGAATTTTGATGTATGCATATTATTGTTAGGGTTTGAAAATTCAATGTCATTGAAGAACATATAATACTTTTGGGAAGACAAATTTTTTGAGGTCTACTAAGTAGAGGGCATTGGGTACTACTACATTGTCCAACTATGGTTTGTTATTGACGTTAAGAAAAATGAGATTTAATTGTGATAGTGGATTTGATAGATTTTATAATACTAAGAGAGAGTTTGTGTTGTTGTTGATGACCTTGTGGCAATATTGTGGATCGATAGAATCAACAAATTATTCTTCATGTTATACATGTTGAGCATAGGCGGATTCAATCTGAAAATATATGAAACATGGTCTGCTTGGTGAATAGGGTGGTAGGGTGGTGTAAGGCAGGATATTGGAGTCTCCTTTAGGTTGGATCCTGAGGACACTTTAGGGTGTGTCGATGGTGCAAGAAATCTGTCAACCAAAGGGGTCTCCCCGATGTGAAATCCCAATTAGAATTCACACCATTTGGAGTAGGATCCGCAACTAGAAATACGACTAGTTTCCATTATCCTTAGGGTTTTTCCTTGTATGCCATTATTAACATAATAGGTTATACACACATCCTTTGCAACAAACAAGTAATTTGAAACTTTGAGACATACAATTGTGAGGTATACAAGGTACTTTTAGGGCAGGGAGAAAGAGAGCGAGCCTCTAGAAGAAAAATAATAGTACCATCCTAAAATAGACACATAAGAGGATAAAAGGAATGTGAGTTAGTCTACAAAACTTTTCATAATACAACCATGATCATAAAAATAAATACAATACATCTTAAACAAGATAAGTACCAAATTCATCGAAAAATTTCAATTTCCTTAGTATATATGAATGAAACACATACCACATACATATAAATAATATTCCTATGATATTCACGATATATACATGAAAATGTGTTGGCTCATCAAGCTTAATATATTAAGTGGAAGTGCCAAGATATAAAAGTACAATGTTGTGACAGTAGCCCCAATAGTGGAACATTAAGTCAACACTTGCCTCTCTAAAGAAAGATATTCTCTCCTATGCCAATGATAGAGAAGCCAAGATAAAAGTTCAAGTCCACAAAACTCCCTTTGCTTATGTGATGGGGTGTATTTATAGAAAATGAGGTGACTCTTCACATCCCATGTGACACTTGACCTACCTAATTACTCTTGAGCTTATATAATGAATTTTTCAAATTCTTACATTACCTTTGAACTTTTATATGACTTTCGAACTCAATAGTGACTCTTCATATTCCATTTTTGACCCTTCGTCCTCCAAATATTTTACATTTTCTCATTTTGGAGAATTACATAAACACATTCTACATATGATGTGGAAAAACACTATGAAAAATGTGACTCTTGAGATGACTCTTGAATATCACGCCATGGAACTTCATGATGATGTGGCATTTACAAGCTGCTCTTTTTGTTGCTTTATTTGCATCTTCAAAATGGATCTTGCATGTGCTTTGCATTAATCCTCCAAGGGGTTGATTGATATGGAGTCTTTATATGATCCTAATCTTTGAATTCTTTCGAAAGTTAGTGCATCTTCAACTTCTCTTCGATGATCAACCTGTCTTCCAACTCCAAAGGTGTCTTCTAGAAAGGTTTCCTTCTTATTCTGATTTAACATCATCCTATCATGACAAGATATAATACCTACAAATATAAATCACTTAGGAAAAGACAAAACTAGTCTATAAAAATCATAATCTAACATGATTCAGGAAATTACTAACTAAGCTAGAACTAGATGTGGGATTGAGGTACTAGCTCATGGATTGCATAGTTTCATATCTCAAGAGATCATGAGTGAGGATTGAGGCTTGAGATTACCTAGTGTGCAGTTTAGTTAGGCCAGGGTAGGGTGACTGCACAGTTTAGGGGCTTAAGGAGGAAATATTGAGGTTTGAGGCTTGAGGTTTCCCACTGCATAATTCTAGAGATAGAGAGGCCTAAGGTTTGTCTAGTTGTGAAACACAAGGTTTGAAGCTGGAAGCTTGAGGCTTGAGACTGCACAATGTGTAGATGGAGTTTATTGGGAGGTTGGGTGGCACAGTTTTAGATATCAAGGGTTCAAGGTTATGCACTGAGACTATGTAGTGCATAGTTCTCGAAGGCAAGAATTGCGAATTGTGCAATTCCAAGTGGTAAGGGTTGATATTAAGGGCTGAGATTACACAATCCGTAGTTCAGGAGGGCTGAGTGAAGACAAGTTTCTTGTTATGAAACAAACTCACAAAATAGAATAAAATATAGATCAACGCCTTATAAATAAACCTCTTCGAAGGGGAAACCTCCTTTGAATTACATAAATGAAAAATTCTTAGATGATTCAAATGAAAAAACCCCCTTTACATATATAGGATTCCAAGGGGTCATAATATAATCCTAGTCGACATAACAATAATAATGTAAGGGCACAATAATAACCATAGTGGGCTTCGATGGGGAACAATAACAACAATATGGGGACTACATGGGCATAATAATAATAATTAGGGGGCTAAAATAACAATAATATGGGGCAACACTAGTATTATGGGGACCTAACATGCCCCTCTTCTTCAAACAAATGTTGTCCTCAACACTTGATTACTTCTTGATGCTTTTGTAAAATGTTCTCATCCTCCCATGTGGAATCTTCAGTTGGTAAGTTCTTCCACTTGATGATATAATCTAAAATTGATCGATTTCATAGTTGTTGAGTTCTTGTTTCTATGAATGCTTTAGGTTACAATATGAATTTTCCTTTCTCCTCAAATTTTGGCAATATTGTTTGAACTGGGACTTGCTCCTTTCGTAGTATCCATGTTACCGGATCCTTGCCATCAAACATCCTCATATCGATATTTGGAATATGATGGGTCTTAAATCCAACATTAGATTCTATGAAATCATGATTAACATTTATTTTGTTCTCATCATGAGTTTCTTCTACTACGTTTCTCCATTATGAATCATTTCTTGTAGCAACTTAGTCAAACCTTCCTTCAAACCTTCCATGTCTGTTTTTATTTTTTCTTCTATACCATTGATCCTAGCTTCCATTCCATTCTTCAAACCATCCATCCTAGCTTCCACCCCATTAATATTAGATTCCATGCCTTTCTTCAAACTATCCATTTTAGCTTCCATTTCATTTTTGGTTACTTTTTGTGAGAGATAAATTTGTTGCACTTGGTCTCATAATTTTGATATATCATGTTGCACTACTTCATATTCATGTGTCATAGTAGAGATTTCTAAGGACTTAACGGGCGTGGAACTAACAAAATTTATGCAATTTTGAAAAGCAAAATACACACCTTTTACTTGCTTTTGAGAAGCGTGATACTAAAATTGATGTATCTCTGTGATTTTAGATCCCCAATATTTTAGCTTTGGTGTTATAGTAGCTCTTTGAGTCCTATTTGTTGGGAAAAATACTGAGAGGGGGGGCTGGGGTGAAATAGTATTTAGAAACTCACAAAAAGTTTCCTTACTTTTATTGATTTCTATACGCGACTTTAATTAATTCATCTTGCGTGTGCCCACAAATTTCTTAAAATAAACTTGTGTATTCTAGTGAGCTTATTATACAGATAAATATTCAGAAACTTTACTTACCCCAATGCATCATTTATTCATCAGAAATTTAGTAAGAAGTAAACATGTGCAGTAATAACAGAAGAAATAATCACACATAAGAAACATACATGAACACTAGGATTTAAGGTGGAAACCCAATTCAGGAGAAAGCCACTGCTACTGTCGTCTCTGTCTTCAATATTTATTATAAATAAAGCTGCTTATAATATTGTACTGACACAGACTCATACCAGCACGCAGGTACCCACCTTCAGAAGGCAGCAACCTACTCTCGTTATCCAACTACTACTATATGGGAGTTCCAACCCCTTGATCTCATTTACCAGCTACCACTAGAAGGAAACTATGACCCACTACTCTCATTTACCAGCCACTCCTGGAATAAAGCTACTACCCCCTAATATTGTTTATCAACAACTAATGGAAGGGAGCTACAACCCCCTAACTGAAAGCTCCAACCCTCAGCACCATCGCGGACCACGTTTAATCAATTTTCACGCTGGATCCAACAAATTCAAGACAACACAACTTGTAGGCCTCTTTTCATCATATTTTCAGACTAGACCCACTCCACTCATTTAAGCCCAAACAACATACATCAAACTGAAACTCATAGCTATATCAAATCATTCACTGATATTTAATCACAATCAAATAGCAACATAATCAATACTCAAACAACCCAGATCTATATGAAGACATCATTAACAGACAACAGAAACATAGTAAAATTGATTAGACATTTCCTTCATCATTCTTCAGCAAAACCTTACCTTGCATACACTACTTCAATAAGAAAAATCTGCAACTGTATGTGCTTCTTCTGAAACCATACTGCATATATATTTACTGAATATATACGAGCCTTTGTGGAATTTCACCCTCGTGTATATGTGCCTTCCTTGAATAGAACGTGCATATAGATCCGTAAATATTCAGGACTGTGTAACACTTCATATCAATAGACTTACTCAAATCATACCCTTCAATTCAAAAAACATGCGCTAGATCACAGATCTAAACATCTCACAAATAGATCAAGAAAATACATAGTCATTTTAGGTCTAGTGATCCTGATCCATCATTATATTCATAGGTGCATCATTATTTTAGATCTATCAATAAATTGTAACCCATTCCATGCCGATATACTTCGGAGTGAAGTATTCGATCAATACCCATACACATGCACCCCCTTGCACTATGATCTTCTCCTCCTTTATATTTTGAGCCTTAACCAATACCATGATTCAAGAACCTGACGAGTGCTGGTGGTATTCTTGGATGGGATCAAATAGCCATTACTACTCTCAATATTGTGGGCTAGTACCATGGTAAATACCCTTGGTATGGTTAAAATTAGTGTGGAAACACATACGCGACTTTGCTTCTTCGTACTTGCATGTATACATGACTTTTATTCACCAAAATTATGTATACACTAATTATGGATGTATACTCGGTTTCCCTTCATCAAATCTATGGGTATACATAAGTTCCCTTCATAAAACATGCGTATAAATCTTGAAACTTTACCTTCATCATTCCTTTGTCATTGACTGGAATTCCTTTCTCTGTCACATGTGAACTGACTTGTAGATACATCAATTTTACATCTTCACCAAAAAGGCTGCTATCAAAAGGCAAATTATCAAGTAGGTTTCCGTCAAGGACAAAATTTTACATCCTAATGCCAACAATATCCCCCTTTGGACTTAATGGCAACCATGTTAGTGTTTGATCACCACAATCTTGTAGATACCTGATAGACACATCAATTATAAGCATTTTTTAAACACCAAGTTACTCTACCCTTTTGACATCAATAACAAAGAGAAGAACAATGCTGAAGCAAGGATTCTTTGTAGATCTAATCTGCACTGAACTGACCATGCTCCCCCTGAGCACATGCTGAGTCTTAAGATTTTCAATATAATACATGAATTTATGAATCAACTAAGTATGACCTTTCCTATCACTAAGGACTCATACTTACATCAATCTCCCAGCCAAGTGGGGTTATATATTTGACTCAACTACCTAACCAAGTGGGTTTACATTTTTGACTCAAACACCCAACCAAGTGGGTTTACAAATTTGAAAAATTCCCTACATGACTGAATATGATAATCGTTACATCATAGGTATCAACATGACCTTTACATAAAATTACATATATGACTTTTGTAACCAAGACCAAAGGACCTCAAGAGAGATCATAATTCAACAACCAATATAATGCCAACAATGCATTATTCTCAACAACGCTAATGCTCCCCTTGAATTTGTGCTTCTGATCACCACAAATACTAATTCATCAAATAATTTTCATCAATAACTTAATATCATATCACCATATTATAACCATCAACATCAGACCAATGAAAATTATAACTATCAACAACATATCATAAACTGTTCTTGAATCTGTCTCAATTTTTTTCTTATCAGAGAAAAACATACGCAACTATCTCCAATGAAGCTCACATATATGCATGTCTTTAGATTATGAAACCTATGTATGAAAGTGAAACACTGATAATTTCACATCACCATCTCCATATCCCCCCAAAATTGTACCACCTCTACATATCTTTTGTTGTCACATCAGATGCACTGTCATAAATATAAACAATAAGAATTACCAAACTATCTATGGGAATCACCATATATTGCTCCCCCTATGATTATACATTACTTATTATGATATTGAATCTCACATTACTCTTGCAATCATTATGAGAAGTAGACTTTAGAAAAAGATGACTGCAGTAGGGTCAATATTCCCTATATTTTTTGTCGTTGTTTCTTCTTTTTCAAGCTTTGTTTGAAATTTATTATTGTGTTTTGGAACTTATCCAATCCCTTGGTGTTTTTCATCATACTTAACCTGCAATCAGTGGCCTTGTGACCAAAATATCTACAATAGAAACAACATCCATGAAAGAATCCTTTCTTCCTTTATCTATGTAATTCTTTAGAAACATATTTTTCTCTTTTAGGGAAATATCATCATCCATGCTATATGCCATGAGAAATTGTAGTTCTTGATCAAAATCTCCCTCATTTGACAACCCATCGCTATCTCCAATTATATAAAAAATTGCTCTATTTTCAAACTGTTTCCCTTTTTCATGATTTTCTTTATAAGGACACTTAGAAACATAATGACTAACTCTACCACAAGCAAAACACTTGGGGAAGCTTACCTTTGAACCTTCCAGTACTTGGTCAAAGTCTCCTCATGAAAATTTCTTCTTCTTCTTCTGATATATAACTTGATTCTTTGAGAACTTCCTTTTCTTTTCCTTTTTCACAGGACTTAAATGAAGCTCCTCTGACTTGTGAGGGGCCTCCTTTTGTCATTTCAAAAGCAGTCAAGATATTGTGTAGTTGAAGAACAATAAGAGTCTATAGATCCTACTTTTCTTCAATGGAAGACACTTTTGACTCGAACTTTGGAGTTAGAGATCTCAATATTTTCTCTACCAAAGTTGAATCTTTTATATCTTCACCCATATTTCTCATAGAATTCACAATCTCATATATTCTTAGAAACAAGCTTGCAATACTTTCATCATCGTACATTCTGAGGTTCTCATATTGAATTCTAAGAGTTTGAAGTTTGAAACGTTTTACCTTTTCATAACCTTCATATCTCTGAATGATCTTGTCCCATATTTCCTTTGCTGAATTTAGCTACATGACTTTGAAAATATCTGTTTTTGATAGGCTCCCTAATAAGGCATTGACAAATTTGGCATTGGTTTCACATCTTTTCTTTTCTGTTGCATCTGTAGGAATGGTTGTTGGATACTAGTAAATTCCTTCCACGATTCCCCATACATCTACTCCAAGACTTTGCAGATAAGCTCTTGTTCGTATCTTCCGGAATAATAGACTACTTCCATTGAAGAGTGGTGGCCTGATAGAAAATACTCCTTCCTGACTTCACATTGTGACAAAGCTCCTTCAAGCAATCAAAATTATATAGAAGGACCTACTCTGATACCAATTGTTGGGAAAAATACTGAGAAGGGGGGGGGGGGTGAATTTGTATTTAGAAACTCACAAAACTTTTCCTTACTTTTACTGATTTCGATAGGCGACTTTAATTAATTAAACTTGCATATGCACGTGTATTTCTTAAAAGAAACTTGCACATTCCAGTGAGCTTATTAGAAAAATAAATCTTCAGAAAATTTACTTACCCTAGTGTGTCACTTATTCATCAGACATTTAGTAAGAAGTAAACATGAGCAGTAAGAATAGAATAAATCATGACACATAAGCAACACACATGAACACCATGATTTAAGGTGGAAACCCAAGTCGGGAGAAAACCACTGTTGTCGTCGTCTCTATCTTCAATATTTATTATAAAGAAAAATTCTTACAATCTTGTACTGACGCAGACTCATACTGGCATACAGGCACCCACCTGTCGAAGGTTGCAACCTTCTCTCATTCTTTAGCTACTACTGGAAGGGAGCTTGAACCCCCAGATCTTATTTACTAGCTACCATTGGAAGGGAGGTATGACTCTCCGCTCTCATTTATGAGCCACTCCTAGAAGGGAGTTACTACCCCCTAATCTCATTTACCAACAGCTACTAGAAGGGAGCTACAACCCCCTCACTAAAGGCTTCAACCCTCGGCACCACCATGGACAATGTTTCATAAATTTTCACATTGGATCCAACAAATTCAACACAACACAAATTGTAGCCCTCTTTTCATCATATTTTCATACTGGACCCACTCCACTCATTTAAGCTCAAAGAACATACATTAAACTGAATCTCATAACTGTATCAAATCATTCGCTAATCTTTAATCACAATAAACTAGAAACATAATCAATACTCAAACAACCTAGATCTATATGAAGAAATTAATTAGAGACAGCAAAAACATAGTAAAACTAATCAGAAATTTCCTTCAACATTCTTCAGCAAAACCCTAACTTGCATATGCTATTTCAATAAGAAAAATCTGCAAGTATACACATTTCTTATGAAACCATACTACGTATATATTTACTGAATATATACACGCCTTTGTTGAACAACACCCGTGTGTATATGTGCCTTCCTTGAATTGAACCTACATATAGATCTGTAAATATTCAGGACTGTGTAACACTTCATATCAATAGACTTACTCAGATCATACCCTTCACTTCAGCAAACATGCACCATATCATAGATCTAAACTAATCACAAAAAGATCAAGAAAATACATAGTCATTTTAGGTCTAGTGATCTTGATTCATCATTGTATTCATATGTGCATCATTATTTCATATCTATCAATAAAGTATAACCCATTCCATGCAGATATACTTTAGAGTAAAGTATTCAATCAATACCCATACACATGCACCCCCTTGCACTATGATATTCTCCTCCTTATATAGTTTGAGTCTTAGCCAATACCATGAGCCAAAAACCACACAAGTGTCAGTGGTATTCTTGGATGAGATCAAATAGCCATTACTGTGCTCAATATTGTGGGATAATACCATGGTAAAGACCTTAGGTATGGCTAAAATTAGTGTGCCAACACATACACGACTTTTCTTGTTTATATCCGCATGTATACATGACTTTTCTTTGCCAAAACTACGTATACACTAATTATGGATGTATACTCGGGTTACATTCATAAAACCTGTGGGTATACGCAGGCTTCCTTCATCAAACCTGCATATATATCTTGAAATTTTGCCTTCATAATTCCTCTGTCACTAACTAAAATTACTTTCTCTATCACATATGAATTGACCTGTAGATACATCAATTTTACATCTTCAACAAATAGGTTGCTATCAAAAGAAAAATCATAGAGTACGTTTCCATTAAGGACAACATATTATATCATAATTTCAACATTATTTCGAATTCCATAGGTCATACCTGATTTGAATTCTTCAAGACAAAGTTATTTCCAATCTCCCACAATGACCCAATTATGGACTGGTTTAGTATTGTAATACCCATATTTTTACTGCTTTTATTAGACAGTTGAAAAGCCTAAAGGTTTAGTGGACCTAAAGGAAGACAATAATTGTGGACATATTATATTTTTTAAAATTATAAATGTGGAATTTTTAATTATTGTGTAAAATACTAGAGTAAATTGGAGGCTAGGATTTTAAGTCCATGAGGATGGAATTAAATCCAAATACTTTCCAAAATTCTCCAAAAATCCTTGAAGAAATAAAATAAATTAAAAATATTAGATTGGATATAAAAATATAAAGGATACCTCAGTAAAGTGGAAAGCTACTGAGAATAGGTGAAATAAAACTAGAAAGAGGAAAAAGCTAGTTTTAAAGTACTTTTATGGAAAAAACAAAAGTAAAGCCTAGGAAAAAAGAAAACAAAATCCTGATTTAAATAGAAGCAGTTATGTAAGCACGCTAAAGGGAAAGCAAGCTTAAATATGCCATTCCTATGTAGACAAGAGGTTGTCTACACTTTGGAGCAATTGGTCTCTACTTAGAGGGAGCTGTGGAGAGAAAGCTCAAGGTTGGGTGGCAAATAGTCTTAACCAAATTGGTATGTTCAAGTAGAATTTTCTTTTTTGTAGAAATAGCTGTGGAAATTTTCTTTTTTGCATTATTAAATTTTGTAAAATTTTAAGATGTATTTAACAGAACATACTATAATAGATATAGTTAGCTCTGTATAGTTACATAGACAGGTGAAATTAGTAAAACAACAAACAGAATGTCTAAACCCAATTAGTAGGTTTAAATATGCTTTTATGTTGTAAGAATTTAATTATTAAAGTACAAAAATTACATTAATACATGTGGAAAAGAGGTAAGAGAATAATGCATTTAACTAGTGTGTAACCAATCATTGAATATAAATATAGGTATAGTAAGAGATAATTGTCAATCTAATAGGAAAAATGATTGTACAAATTATATTTAAATACTCTGTTGTATATTAACAAGAGGGTTACATCTAATTATTCATTCTTTTATTGAATAAGAAATTAAATAATAAGTACATAATAAAGTAATAGAGGATAGTGCAAGAGAAATAATGCAAAGAAGTATAGAAATACATATGTCAATGATTTATAACAATGAATGATTATTATTATAAACATAACATAAAATTTGTATTATCAATGATAGAAATTATTCAATAAAAATTGTCATAAAATATTTGACCAAGTTCATTGTACTGTATATTTAATTACATGTATTATAAATAGGGAAATAGCGTTGAATTCAAAGGAGTAAATTTTGTAGATGATATGGACCAACCTGTAATTAGAAGAAAAATTACATTGTCAAAGATTGACATAATTATTGTACAAAATTGAAGAGTGGAAAAGGGAGTGAAGTGAGACACCTACACAAAAATAACATGTATAAGAATTAGTATATGTGTATATAATAAGTGAAATACGTATATAAATTACAAGAACTTGATAAAGGTAATTGGAATAGAAATATTACCTTGTTAGTCTAATGTAAAACTGTGGAATTATCTCTGTACACAGAGAAACAAAAAAAATTAATGAGTTCATGTATGTAAATGAACAAGAAGATACTAATGAGATAGTATGGAAAACATAAAAAGTAAATTACCTGTACTTTGATAGACAGGGTGTGTACAAGGAATCTGGAAAAATCTTGTTAGATGAGCAAGAGTTCCTATACAAGCAATGCTTTTATTAATTTGAGGAAATTAATAAAATAAGAAGTTCTAACAAAGAGAATAATAGCAATTTCAGAACAATTAACATAGAAAGAATTATAAGTCCTAATTATAATCAATTAGAATAAAATATAATTATATATATATTAATACATAGTTATTCTAATTATGTATCTGTGTATACATAAATGAAAAATTTGAATTTAATCTGTAACGAGATTAAAACCCTATTGCAAAAATCTGAGTTAACAAATGAATTCATACCTGGTAGAATTGTGAAATGAACAGAAGAAATTAGATTGTACTAAATGAGGTGCGAGTTTGTATTGATGACGAAATATTATAAATTATATAACAAATTGCAATTTGGTTCTCCACAGTTAGGGTTACCGTGACAATTTGCAACTTGAACATCGCAGAGGGAAAACGATGTAAGTACTCGTAAAAATGGAAAATGAAGATAGAATAGAGTCGTTCTACTCTCCAACAAAGGATTGAAATCAAGAATAATTTATTCATAGTGAAGGAAAAGAATAAAACGAAATTGTAAAGTATCAAATCAACTCTCTTATATTAACAGTATATATTCTCTATCAATTTCTCAGAAATCCGAGAATGGAAATACTAATATGATGTAAAGAGGAGTGCATAACTAATTAAAAAACAAATCGAGAAAAATGATATTCCCTTCCTGGGAATTAAAAGAAAAACAAATCTCTCTAGTAGAACACAAATTGATTTGGTGCAAATTGATTTCATAAACATAATGATAAATGATTTTAATTAATCAAATCCTATCACTGTAAAAACAATGGAATGTAAAAATCGAAATAATACCAAAATCATTCTATTGAAGAACTATATCAAGATACAAAGAAAAGAATTATAGAGTTGAATTCATGATATGAGTGACTGTCTCTCATAGAATTGAAGTCGTATTGCCCAGAATTGCCTCACGAGAATATGACATGAAAAGGGAAGAGACAAATTTATGGCTAATCTGTGTTGCAAACACAAACATGGTCGTCTATAAAAACATAAGATATAAATGTTATCATAATGAACCCAAGGTTCATGGGATTCTTACTGAAAATATTTGAAAAAAACTATGGATCTATAAAGGTCTTACCTGGAAAATGCTAAAGAAAACTTATTCTGGAGGGTGAGGAATAGAAAGAATCCCTGCAATCACAAACAAAAGAAAACACAATTATTTCAACAGAAGAAAAACTAGACGTGGAAAATCTGAAGCATAGAATAATTTCATGATGAAAAAATTAACGTAGAGAAATTTCTTACCAGAGGTGATTCAGTTTTTGTAAGCCTAGGAAAGAAGGCTACAAAACGACATAATGGTATGGGTGGAGAACCAAAGCTGAGAACTCAGTCAGCAGACTAAACGTAAATGAAACCAGAAACCTAACATGCCTTCGAAAAACCAAAATGCATATGTTGGAGGGAGGGTATACAGATAAATCCTCACCATTAACGTGGCGACAATCCATCTCACAACAGATCAAAAATATCATAGAGGCCATGCGACATTTAATAGATAGAGTACCAAGAAATTACATTGGGATAGCCTCGAATAGAGGAACGACCTAATCAGTCTGTTAATAATTACGGGAGGGATATGACGAAATCCCAACATTGATTTACAACCATAAAAAAAATTCAACCATATATGAATACATCATTAACAATGGTAATATGTATAGGCATCAAAAATCAAATACCATAAGTCAAAGCCATATCCTAAGTAAAATACGTGTACATATAATGTGATTGCATGTATGCTAAGTTCAAAATTAAAAAGGTAATTTGAATAAGGCTCTAAAAGTGGTAATGGTGGTAGGGAGAAATATAGTATGAGGCTCAGTATCAACGTATACATAGATCGCTATAATAATAATTATGTGGTACAATTTAAATGTGGAATCAAGGGCTAAAAGTCATGTATGGATAGATAATTTTAATATTAACTCTTATTGGTTAGATTCAAAGGGTTAAAAAATGTGGTATAAGTGGAATAAGTGGATAGGAGTATATAGATTAATTCGAGGGGCTTTGATGATAAGTATGCTCTTAGAATATTCTCCTGTGAAGCCTTCTAGATGGCGCTTTCTCATGAATAATGCTTTGTTTTATTAACTCCACTTTTCTCGCGACAGGGTTTTTTTGGTTTTTTGGCTCTAGAGTATTGTTCTCCTGTGGTTATCTGGTGGAAGGTCCCATTTGTGCCTCTCTCTCTCGATGGTTTACGTATCTTACCTGGTTTCCCTAGAAAGGCATGTATTCCCTCTATCTAGGGTGTCGAGATTTTGGCACGACTTGTGTGGTTTCTCCCGATTCGAGCGGACTCACATCTGGTGGAGTTAAGATAATATGTCACTTAACTGGTATTCTTAGGTGTTATTTTCATGGTTTCTATTAGATTAGTGCTTTTTCACTTGGTCTATCTATTGGGTTTTTTTCGGGGATGGTTTCTGGTCTGTTGGCTGGCCAATTTCTGTTAACATCCCTCTACTGGAACTTTTGTCTGCTTCCTGTTTCTTGTTGCTATTTTCTTTGTCCTCCGAGTTTTCCGCAGTGACTCTCGGGTCAATTTTTATTTCCATGTGCCTTGGTTGGGGGTTGGGGAGTTGGGTATTTACCTTTTTTCTGCCTCTATGGGTAATGATAAGGAATATGTGGATGTGGAACATGAATCTGAGGACATATTTTCAGTCTGGGGTTTAGACCTTACTAGCCCTAATCTGGTGAAAGTCTCCCTTCCCTCTCGATCAGATGAGGTGAAGGGTGGGGATGAGAAATTTAAGTGGAACCCTGAGGTAGGGTTTTCCTCACTTAAAAGTGTTGATATTTCCCTTCCTCAACATTAGTTGGTGGAACAGGCTTGTTTTTTTTCCCTACACAAGCCTCTGGGTCTGGAAAAAACCATAGTCTCTACAAGTTTTCCTTTGGTAGCATCCACTGGTCCTCTGGTTTCTGGTTTAGCCCATGACCACATATTCTCAGGGATTTTGGAGGGCATCATCATTGGGGCAGGGGTAGAAGGAAAATCAACTTTCGGCTCTATCTATGGTAATAGGCCCTTGAACCCATGTGTAACTAAGCCAGACGACAAAGCTGAGACTACTCCTTTAGCCTCTTGAAATCTGAACTCATACCCTCCTAGGGTGCATGGGGTTTCGGTTTTTCATGGGAGAATATACCTCATAAGGCCAGAGTGGGGATCTTGTGGTGGTTTTGGTAGCTTCTCGTTGGAAGGTCTGAGTGGTGGTTTTCAGGACCTTCTAGGTGTTTTTAGTGAAAGGGAGGCAAATATACTTCGGAATGGAAACCCTGGTATCTGAACAGGGTTTAGTGAGGGCCCATCACTAGCTGGTGAAAAACACAGTCATGACAGGGATGTGCTGGGGGTAGAGTTGGGTCAATTGGGAAATGATGTTGCTAAGACTAAGGGAGGGTCATCCGAAGATGGTGCTTGGTCATCCAAATATTATGTGAAATTCGATGGGCAGAAGGATAACAAAATAAATAAAGGAAAAATGATTAAGGAAAGCTTTGAATGCCCAAATTTAATTTTTGGGGTTGATCTTCAATTCGATAGTGTGATGGAGACCTCCAAACTGATTTATGTGGGAAGGGCCAGAGGGAAATTTTTCTCTGTGGATTATATTACGGAATGGATTAAAATTAGCTGGTTGGTGGCCCCTAATAGGGATGTTAAGGTTATTACACTATAAAAAAGTTGATTTATGGTGACTTTCAAGAATGCAACAACTCTGGAATGGGTCCTCACTCGTCAATGGGGCTTTAGTATTGCTCCTATTCTCTTCAAACAATGGAGTCCGATTTTTGACGCAAACAGAGAGAGGGTGGATGAGATCCCGGTCTGGGTTCATCTCCCGTCTCTTTCGCCTCACTTTTGGATCATGGTGGTTCTTAGGGCTATTAGAAACAACTTCAGGACCTTCCTGGAAGTGGATATGTCCTTCTTGGAATCAAGGTCTAGGAATAATGCGAGAATTCTAGTCAAGTTGGCCCCAAGGGAAGGACTGACTGGGAAAATTGTTCTGAACACGGAAGGACATTCATTTGAGCAGGTGATTGATTATGAACACATTCCTTTTCGTTGTCATAGATGTCACACATTGGGCCATGTGGCAAAATACTATCCTCTGGGATTTAATAAAAGCCATAAGAAAAAAGGTGCTCTGGCCACAATGTAAGAAACAAATAGGAGGTCCCGGACTCGGAGGAAGTCACCAAGGTAGTCATCAAGGTGTAGGAGGATCATGTAATGTAGTCGAGGCAGCAAGTGGTTGTGGAGTAGCCCGAGGTTGCCATTAGGGCTATACCAGATCTGGTGGTCAAAGTACAAAACATATATGGATGTGGTCGCCCAGGTGGAGGAGGTGGACATGGTGGTGGAGTAGCCACTGCCCCTCTTTCTAATCCTGCCTCGGATTTAGTGGGTACATACCCTTGCTCCTCCTCTCCTATTTTAAACTCATTTTATCTTTTTTTCAATATTTTGGCTAAGCTTGGTCCCTCCAGGCTTGTATCTACCCCCTCTTTTTGTGTTAGTAACTTATCTATGGCAATCGATAGTATCTTCACCACTATCTCCAAACTATCCATTGACGCTATCTCTTATAATATGATACCCAGAGAAAAGAAACTACTAGAGAAGGAACTTTTTGGGGTACTCGGGAAATTGCCCAATACCAAGAAAGTAAAAAACCTAGGGGTAGGAATTCTAACCTCTCTAAAGCCCATATTAAGGCCATTATTGACATTGATGGCAGACAATTATCCCTCAAAGGGGTGCTTAGAGTGGCGATTTCCCTAGAACATGTTACCAAATGATTATGCTTTCCTTTAATTGTAGGGGTTTAGCTAGTGAGCCTAAAAAAATATCCTTTAAAAACCTTTTTCATTTGCACCATCCAGACATTATCTTTCTTAAAGAAACCCTGGGTATAGGGGCACAAATCTCTCATTTTTTGTCTTCATTTATTCCAAATTGGACCTTTGTTTCTTCCGATGTAAGGGGTCACTCTGGTGGACTCATGACCAGCCTAAAGAATAATTCGGTAAATATGATCAATTGTAGGACCTCAGAATATTTGATTGGGGTGGAGGCTTACTCTATGGAACTAGGCTCTAATTTTTTGGTGCTTAACATTTATGGTGCCTCTGTGGAGAGAGTTTCTTTCTGGAACAATTTGGGGGGAAAATCCTATATGAATGGCCAAAATTTGGTTGTGGGTAGTGATTTAAATTTTTCCTTGGGTTGTTCTGAAGCCTAGGACCCATGTGCTCGGGTTGACCCCCTTGCTGATTATTTCTTGAAAATGGAGTAGGAAGGGTCCCTCTTCGACCCTTCTCTTACTAAATTAAGTCCGACTTGGAGGAAAAATTGAGTGGGTGAGGCCCACATCGCTAAAAGACTGGACTTGTTCCCTCTATGTGATGATTTTTCAAACATTCCTATTGGCTTTCGGTAATGGATGGGTTCTAGTGGGATATCTAACCATTCCCCTATTCGCTTGGAGCTGGTGGGTCTATTCAAGAAGCCACCTACACCTTTCAAGTTTAACACTGGTTGGCTTAAGGAGGCGGATTACCACCAATTAGTGGTTGATCTTTGGAGCTACCCCATGATGGAAGAGGGCTACTCCCATGCCCAGGATTTCATTGATAATATTGAAAATATTTAAAAAGACACCATTCTCTAGGCCAAAGAAAAGACCCAAAAAGATATGGAATCTATTAAAATTATCAATGAGTCCTTGGGCTCCTTGTATAATTATGGGGAGAGGGGTTTTGTGGATAAGGATGCACAGAATAAGGCCAAAGAGTTGGAAACTAGAAGGAAGAAAATTCTCAGTGATAGATAAGAGATTTGGCGCTTAAGAAGCTGGCCCATTTGGCTTGTAGCGAGAGATGAAAACACAATTTTTTATCACAATTATGCTAAGGGGTGAATAAACAACAATACCATTTGGGAAATGGAAAAATAAACAGGGGTTAAGGAGAAGACCTTCAAAGATCTTTCAATTATGGGTAGAAATCACTTCAAAATCCTTTATTATGCTCAGGAAGGGGTTAATATCAAGGAAGTCATTCAAGTTGCTCAACTATTTCCTCGTTATGCTGATGAGGGAAGCAATAATTTACTCCTGGCACCTGTGGAAAAAAAGGATATTGAAGACATTTTAAAATCTATGCAAGCTGACAAAAGCCTTGGGCCTGATCGTTGGACTATGGAATTATTTCAACATTTTTTCACCTGATGGGGGACACCATTACAAATGTGGTGGAGGAATCTCATTCACTAGGCCACATCCACGATGTCATCAAGTCTACTTTCTTGGCCCTCATTCCTAAAAAGGATGCCCCGTCCTCTTTTGATGATTTTCATCCTATCTCCCTTTGTAATTGCATCTATAAAGTTATTTCTAAAACGATTGCTAATCGACTAAAGCCTATCCTCTCAAGGTCCATCTGAAAAGAACAATTTGGATTCCTGGATGGGAGGAAAATTCATGAAGCCGTCGGGGTGGCGCAAGAGACTCTCCATAGTATCAAACTATCCCACAAAAGATGTATGGTTGTCAAAATTGACCTCTATAAGGCATATGACAGAATCAATTGGCTCTATCTTGGACTTCTATTGACCCATATTGGGTTCCATATTGATTTTATTAAATGGGTTATGATTTGTATCACTAATATTTATTTTGTTCTTCTTATTAATGAAGCAGCCACACAATTCTTTTCAAATCAAAGAGGACTAAGACAGTGATGTCCTCTATCTCCATTACTCTTCCTCTTGGCGGCTGAAGGCCTTAGTAAACTCATTCACCAGGCTAGAATATCTGGGACCCTTGGGAGTATCGAAGTGGCTTCAAATATGATCATCATACATCTCCCATTTGTTGATGACATTATGTTATTCAGCAACGGAAATCGATGTGAAGTCAAAACCTTAAAAGAAATTTGGAATATTTTTATGAAGGCAACCAGCCTAACTATCAAAAATCAAAATTCCTCCCTCACTCACGAGGGCATTCCCGAATCTAATCTCTTATGGACCTCTGGTCTCCTTCCTTTCCTACAAGCACCATTGGGAACACGTATAAAGTACTTAGGTTATATTATAAAGCCGGATGGGTATCGTAAACAGGTTTGGTATTGGTTGGTGTCAAAAATTGAAACAAGAATTAATACTTGGAGTCATAGTGGCTCTCTAAAGAAGGGAGATTAGTCCTAATAAAATCTATTTTATTAGCCATTCGAGTCTATTGGATTAACCTGGCATGGGTTCCTATTGGTATTCTTAATAAAATCAAAAGAATTTGCAGCAAGTTCCTTTGGTCAGGCAAGGAGGACAAGAACCTTTACCATGGGTGGCTTGGGATAAGATTGCTAAACCTAAGGAATGGGGGGGTTGGTGTATCTAGCAACTAAAATTTTTTGCCTCGGCATTGGCTGCTAAATCTATCTTTACTATTTTTTCTGAAAACAATTTATGGACCTTTGTGGTCAAAAGAAAATATATTGATCCTACTCCTCTGGATGACTGGATTAGAACATTTTTTAAAGAATAAACAGAGTTTCCAACATTTGGAAATCTACCATTATTGTTTTTGAACTGGTGGGTCAAGGATTTTCCTGTAATATTGGTAATGGGGATTAGTGCAGGATTGGTCTGGACCCATGGGTTTGGTGCAATGAAAAATAATTACTCTCGGTGAGCCTCAAGGACTCCTTGCACCAAAAAGGCTTTATTACTCTTGCACAGATTAACGCACCTCGTCAGACCACCATTTGGGCTCAGTCATGGAAAAAGGCAAATGAGATTGGACTAGAAAATCAATGGGTTAATGAATGGTAGGCCTACATATAGGAGCTGGAAAATACTCAAGTACGCTTTAAAAGATTCTCCTGATAGTCTTGTATCGGTTCATTCAAAATCTGATTTATATTCCCCCAAGGTAGTATATTATTATATTATGGCCTCTAAGGAGGGAGGGAATATATAATGGTGGTATAAGGCTCTTTGGGAGCTTGGATGCCCTGAAAAATCCAAGCTCTTCTTCTGGAACATTCTCTGCTGGAAAGTTCCGACCTGGGATTCCCTACAAAAATGATTTATCACTGGTCCCAGGTGGTGCTATCTTTGTAATAAGGTGGAGGAATCTATTGATAACTTATTCATTTCATGCCCTTTAACCAGGAAGGTCTGGGAATACACCATTACTCTCTGTGATGTGGACTTTTTCTGGGTGGGAAATAACTGCAACGAGTCGTGGAAATCCTGGTGGGAGAAATGTAAAGAACCATAACACAAATGTATTCCATTGATTATCTCCTAGGGCATTTATATTTCAAGGAAATTTTTTTTGTTTAAAGACACCCTTTTTCCCCGTCTCTGGTGACAAGTAAAAGTGCCTCCATTTACACGGCTTCCTCTTCCCCTTCTTCAATAGTTTGTCCCAGGTGGGTGTTGAACAAAGTTATTATTCATGATATACCTTGGGCCTATTTTGATGAAGCGACTACTCAGGGGCTATGTGGGGTAGTCATGATCATTCACAAAAACTCAAATATTTCTTATGCGGCCTCTGTGGGTCTTGGCGCAGGGACAAACAATTTTGTAGATATACAAACATTAAAAATCTTGTTATGCTGGCTTGTTCACTTGGATATCACCTCGATAGAAATCTTTGGGGACTCCTTGAATGTCATAAATTGGTTTAAAAACTCTTAGAGATGTCAAAATTATTTATTGCTTCCTATTATTAATGATATTATATCACTAAAAACAGATTTTACATAGATTTCGGTTTTCCATACTTATAGGGAACGGAACCAACATGCCAAAAATTTGTCTAAGATCAGTCTTAGACAGGTTCAGGGCTCGTGGTCGATAGAATAAAAGGATCGTCTGCTGGTACGTGTGTCGGATACCAAACCATAATGATGGAGGGCCTTCCCTCATCATGTAGAGTTTTGTTTTTATTTTATTTCTTATTTTCTCCAGCATTGTTATATCTCTCGGAGCTTATGTACATATATTGCCTCATTTGTACCAACAAACTTAATATTTTTTGTATATTTTAAGACTTAACTATTTATTAGACTCATTATTATTATGTTGTATTGTTTTATCACTCATAATTTTTGAAACATCATTTGACAAAGTCTTATAGGTTCATGTGTCAAAAATTGGGTTGTAGGATTCATTTTTTATATGCTTGGTCAAGGGAATTATTAAAATTTTCTTGTTTAAGTTTACCCTAAGGTCTAAACCCACTCATTTTCAAACCCCCTCATGTTACATCACCCATTATTTTTTGACTGCTTTCAATTTTCAAGGTTTTTGTACCGAAAAAGCCATTTTAGCTAAGAAACCAAAGTTTCGTAGTGAAATACATTGTGAAAAGTCACTTTTTGCTACGAAACTACTGATAGTTTCATAGCAAAAACAACCAAATTTACACTAGATCCACTACGAAAGTGTGATTTCCTGTTTGTATTGTCAAAATAGCTGTTAGGTGTCAGAAAATCATTGGGAATGGGTAGGTTATATGCCATTCGAGTCATGGAGGGATAAAACCAAGTCACATGGTTAGGTTTGAAGTCATCATGATCATTTTAGGTATGTATGAGTCATCATTGGGTCATGAGAAGACATCAAAACTTCAAATCCTTTCCTAATTTAGTCATTTCGCATTACTTCTTGCATGATATTGAGCTCAGGAGAGCTATTGCACTAAGCCAAAGCTATGGCTAGTGTTTTCAAAGGTTTACATTGAGCATTATCAAGCGAGGCTACAAATTATCAAGCGAGGTTGTGAATACATTCAAGTAACCATGGCAGAAAAAAGAAGGACAAACAAGGGTAGACAATGCCTGAGATATGAACCAGCAAACATGAATTTTATCAATGAAGAACCAACAATAGTGGAATTCTTTAGAAGGACAGGCTGCTTACAGTTTTGTGAGAAATTATAAGGCTGTCATACACAGGTTTCCAACCATTTTGATTTGAATTTCAGTGTAATAGCCACCAAAGTGGGAATGGTCAAATTTTCCATCACACCAGAGGTTATTGTAGTTGCTATAGAGATTCCAAGAGGACAAGAGAAGTGGTTCAAAGGTTTCAATTTTAACATGGAGCAGTGCAAAGAGTTTATGAAGCCTAAACATACTGAAATGAATCTCACCAATGCTATTCCAAGAATATTCATAAAGGACAACTACTCAAAATTGTTGTTCATCATCCAAATGTACTTGTGAAGGGAGATACCGCAAATTCTACTCATATCATTTCAAATTACTTCTGCACTTTACTGGTAAGGCTTCCCTTCATCTTCCTTTCTATTTACATATAAGTTTGTCAAAAATGGCAGATAAGGTCCAAGAAAAGTCTGAAGGGAGTGAGACTTCATTATTTCATCATGGTTTAAAAAAGCTGTCAGTTTTAGATGAACTTCAAAGGTTAGGCAGAGACTGGTCCTAATTTTTGTTTGTTAGTGGTTTTGAGTTGGATGCTCTTACTTCTTTAAGAACTCCTAAACATAGGATAATTCCATTTCCATTAGCAATAGAGCAGAGGGAACCATTGGTAGCAGAACTAAGTGAAACTGCAAGAGTAGAACCAAGTGAGCCAATTATGATGGAGCCAGAGAAATTGTAGAGTTTTGACACACCAAATGTTCCAACTTCAAAAAATAAGTCAAAAGTGGTCAAACCTACAAAGCAAAAACAAGATGTGAGTAAACAAGAAACAAAAAGGAGGACAAGGAGCCAAACAATGGCCTTAGAAGAGAAAAAAGTGGTTGTAGAAGACAAAGCAGTAGCTAAAGGAAATCTTGAAGATATTTTACATGCCACTAACATAGAAGAAACTCCTATAGTCCCAACTGAGGACATTGAGGAAGGTGGACAGAAGTTAAAAAATGCTAAATCTGCAAATAAATTAGAATTTGAGGGAAAGGATGCAGGTTTTATGTTCCAAGCAAGAAAGCCTATGACAAGGCATGCTAGGAAACTGTTAGAGAGTAGTAAATAGGTTCCACCACCCACTAATACAATTCAGCGACCATAGAAGATCATTGAACTTTCATCACTTGTAGAGAAAGACACAATTAGAAAAACAAAGATAGGAAAAGAGAAGGTGATGGAAAAAATAGAGTTACAACTCCTTGAAGAACAATTGAAATTGCCCAATCATGGAATTTCTGTTATGGAAAGAGAAGCAAGAAAAAAAAATGTAAATAATATTCAGTTTGAAAAGATGAAGGAAATTTGGGAAGAACAAGTTAACACTGTTTCCAAGACTTTGGATAATACACAACAGTTTGTCGAATGGACCATTCTAGTGAGGAAAGAGACCAAACATGTCAGGAGGATGAACACACATTTGAAAGCCACCAATAGAAGATTGAAATATTAGGTTCAGGACCTTCAGGAGAAGCTTGAACTAATTCATGAAGAGTTAGAGAAAAAGGGACTTAAAATGACAGTGCTTGAAGAGCCAATAGCTCAACCCATCATAAATGAGGAAGAAATGCCTCAAGGATCAGAAGGTGAGATGATTTATGGTTTTTTAAAGCTAATTGAATGTTAGTAATAAGTTTTTGGCACCTAGAGGGTTCTTTTTTCAAATTACACAACATGTGGAATTTCAACACTTTTTAGTAGTTTTGTAGCGTGCTTGGGCTTGAAGGACAACAAAACGCTACAAAACTACTGTAGCATTTCTAATTGCTTTTCGAACCAATTTTGGCAGCTGTCAAGAGGTGAAGTATTTGTGGGATATTTGTCTAAGGATGATGAAGACCATGCCACAGGAAAGAATAAAAAATATTGAGGGTAAACGACATTTTTGCAGTGCTACCAAAGTATGCTACGAAACTGCCTTACTTTCGTAGCGTACTGTATGGGAGCCTTTTAAGAAAATTTTTGGGCATCTATGGATAGATGGGTATTATAAAAGTGTTAGAGGATCATGACAACAGTCATTCATCACTTGAAGACCACGAAATGAAGATAAATTAGCAGCCAAAACGTTCGTGGAAGAAGAAGACCATTTTCCTAAAAAACAGGGTTTTGTTTCTAGTTTTTGAGGAGGTCAGTTAAGTGGTCATGTAGTGATGAGTCCCATCACCCCAATTCGAACATGTGAAATCATACATGTCAAAAATGTAATCTCTTTAGAATATAAGGTTGTTAAATGTAATAATGAGCAGTTTGAGTCTTATTAGGAAAAGGACTATCAAGTAGGATATCTGTCATTTTTTCAATAAGTAGATGTTTTATGGTTATACAAAGTGTCATTAGGAAAAATTTTGATGAATCTAGCTAGGAGGCAGATCATCTCATGATGTAACAAGTCCATTAAAGGGCATAGAGTCAAATTTGTCAAGGGTTGGAGATTTTTTGGAAAAATTACAGCTTGATGTAATTTGACTGTTTCAGTGATACAAATACATGTTTCATGACCAACCTGAGATTCTGATTGAGTTTTTAGTGCGTATCATATCTATATCTTTTATGTGTCGCATTTTCAGTGGTTTTCATATTTAATAATCAGAATTTATTCATATAATTCTATCACTTCCTTTATAGATGAATTGACTGTGTGATTTCCTGTTTCATGTGTGTGTGTAATTCTCCTAAAAACTCTTACCTACCTCAGCTTCCAAGTCAAGTGAAATTTCTACTGAATTACTGAAAGTATTGACTCCATAAGCCCAATGTTTGCATACTGATACTATTTTCAACCTACACTCATCACAAACAAGTTGTTTTCCAAGTAGAGTTAGCCTTCTAAATACATCTTTATTCAATATCATTAGCCTTTGAGAGAGCCCTATCAAACTGAAGAGGCTAAGCTTCAGGAAAAATATTGGTTTGAAACAGTTACATGAGATTATCTAATTAGCAGCCTATCAGGTGAAATTTTGTGATAACGTTTTGGTGTGTCTGCCAGGAGACCGAAGGTGTAAATTTTCCCTGGAAAGAACGACAAAGTTTTAGTTCTAAGGTCTGAGAGCAATAGACACTTAGGCACATACTGGTTGTATTTCTGCTCTGGTGACTCCACACATCAAATAATCATTTGGAAGGTGACTCCACTACTTGAAGATCAGTAGCTTGATGAAGTTCCATTGTAAGAATAAATTCCAGGTATGCACCTATGAATCAGTCTCACATCCCTGGTTATCCAAATCCTATGCCAAAGGTTGAATGGTTAACTGATTTTCCAATATTTAAAGATGAAAAGAAAGACAATGCTTCTCTTCATTTGGTTAGATTCCATATGCATGTATGCAAACTCAAGGTTTAGTTCCCTTAGGATTGTCTCATGAAGATGTTTATGGCCACTTTAGAAGGAAAAGCATGGTCATGGTATGAAAGCTTGCAAAATGGTTCATTATATTCTCTTGTTGATTTCCATGTTGCATTTTATGAGATGTATGAAGAGTGTAATCCCTCCTTATTTCTGGTCAAAGACTATTGTAAACATTGTGTGAGCTTTATTGAACATTTAGAGAACTGTTATGAAGATGATGAGTTCATGGATGAGGAAATTTTAGAGACCCTTCATGACAATCCCTTTCATTACCAAGAAGAAAGGATAGCCTCTCTCTTGGATGAAAATGAAAACCAGTAGGAGTTTATTTATGAAAATCATGTTACATACTCTGAGTTTGATAAAAATTTGCAGTATATTTGCTAGTATTTTGATCATTAGGAATATGAGAATAATTTCAAACAACAGGAGGAAATAATAGAAGATAATTTCTATAATCCTCAGGAAGAAGTTTATTCTTCATTTCATTCCTTGCATTTGCCTACATCAAATGATGATCACACTAATGAGGAAGTGGATGAAAAGTTTTCTTTATCCTTGTCTTCTAATATGAAATCATTTGAGTGCAAGCCAAAAGATAAGATTCAATTTGTGGATGAAGTTGCTAAGAACATTGAAAAAGACATTGAAGTTTTAGAAGATCAAATTCAATCTTATAGTCTTTATGATCAAGATCAGTGTTTTCAAAACTTTAATTCCATAACACAAAGAGAGGGTGTTGCTACCTTTAGATTTTGAGATTGAGGAAGAATACCCTGTTTTTGAAAATCAATTTGAAAATTAGTTTCATAGCACAAAAATAAAATCTTGTGTGGTTGAGCAAAGCATATATGAGTTGTCCAAAGCTGCAGGATGTTCTTAGAATCATCAAACAGATTATGTCTTCCATGATCCTATAGCTGACTACATGGAAGAATTCTGTAGTCCAGATTTCCAGTTATATTTTCATTATAAGGATCAGATACATTTTATGTTGCGTTGGTCCTTTAAGTATCATGCTTACTTTTGGTTCAAGTGTAGTCAAGAGGTTCAAATGTCAGATCATATCAATGACTAGCTTCATTGGAAGTTTCATGTTGCTTGAATTAAAAATGGAAATTGCAGTTTTTAGGGTAGGTAGGACAATGTTAATAAGCTCAAAGTTGACTGAGAATATTTTCAGTAGGTACAAATTTGGTTTTTCAATAGTAATCATCAACCTTGAGCCCGAGGTGAAGGCCATTAGAGTTTGAAGGAAGGTTGGAAAATTTTAGAGCTTTTATTTCTAAGAAGATGGATGGCACTGGAACTACAGGTTATTTGGTGTACCACATCCCAAGTGGAGCCACTGTTAACACTCATAATTTTTTGAAACATCATTTGAAAAATTCTTAGAGGTTCATGTGTCAAAAATTGGGTTGTAGGATTCATTTTTTATATGCTTGGTCAAGGGAAATATTAAATTTAAGTTTACCCTAAGGTCTAAACCCACTCATTTTAAAACCCTCTCCTGCCACATCACTCATTATTTTCTGAATGATTTTAATTTCCAAGGTTTTTGTATCGAAAATTCCATTTTAGCCAAGAAACCACAGTTTCGTAGTGAAATACACTGTGAAAAGTCACTTTTCGCTACGAAATTGCTGATAGTTTCGTAGCAAAAACAACCAAATTTACACTAGATACACTATGAAATCATAGTTCCCTGTCTGTCTTGTCAGAATAGTTGTTAGGTGTGAAAAAATCATTGGGAATGGGTAGGTTAGATGCCATTTGAGTCATGGAGGGATAAAACGAAGGTACATGGTCAGGTTTGAAGTCATCATGATCAGTTTATGTATGTATGAGTCATCATTGGGTCATGAGAAGACATCAAAACTTCAAATCCTTTCCTAATTCAATCAATTCTCATTTCTCATTCCTTCTTGCATGTTATTGAGCTCAGGAGAGCTATTTCACTAAGTCAAAGCTGTGGCTGGTGTTTTCAAAGGTTTACATTGAGATTTATCAAGCGAGTTTGTGAAGACATTCAAGTAACCATGGTAGAAAAAATAAGTACAAACAAGGGTGGCCAATGCCTGAGATATGAACCAGCAACATCAATTTTGATCAATGAAGACCCAACAGCAGTGGAAGTCTTCAGAAGGACAGGTTGCTTAAAATTTTGTGAGAAATTACAAGGCTGTCATACACAAGTTTCCAAAGATTTTGCCTTGAATTTCAGTGGAACAACCACCAAAGTGGGAATGCTCAATTTTCCCATCACACCAGAGGTTATTGCAGCTACTACAAATATTCCAAGAGGATAGGAGAAGTGGTTCAAAGGTTTCAAGTTTAACATGGAGCAGTGAAAAGAGTTTATGAAGCCTGGACATACTGAGATGGATCTCACCAATGCTATTCCAAGAAGCTGCATTAAGGAAAACTACTCAAAATTGCTGCTCATCATCCAAAAGTAATTTACTTGTGAAGGGTGATACCACAAATTCTACTCATACGATTTCAAATTACTTCTTCACTTTACTGGTAATATTTCCCTTCATCTGCCTTTCTATTTACATAGAAGTTTGTCAAAAATGGCAGATAAGGTCCAAGCAAAGTTTGAAGGGAGTGAGACTTCATTATTTCATCATGGTTTAATGAAGCTGTTGATTTTAGATGAACTTAAAAGGTTAGGTAGATACTGATCCTCATTTTTATTTGTTAGTGGTTTTGAGTTGGATGCTCTTACTCCTTCAAGAACTCCTAAACCTAGGATAATTCCATCACCATTAGCAGTAGAACAGAGGGAACCATTTGTAGCAGAACCAAGTGAACCTTCAAGAGTAGAACCAAGTGAGTCAATTATGATGGAGGCAGAGCAATTGTAGAGTTTTGACACACCAAATGTTCCACATGAAAAACAAAAGTCAAAATTGGTCAAACCTGCAAGACAAAAACAAGATGTGAGTAAACAAGAAACAAAAAGGAGGACAAGGAGCCAAACAGTGGCTGTAGAAGACAAAAAAGTAGCTAAAGGAAATCTTGAAGATATTTTACATGCCAGTGACATAGAAGAAACTCCTATAGTCCAGGCTGATGACATTGAGGAAGGTGGAAAAAAGTTAAAAAAGGCTAAATCTGCAAAGAAATTAGAATTTGAGGGAGAGGATGCAGGTTTTATGTTCCAAGCAAGAAATCTTATGACAAGACATGCTAGGAAACTGTTAGAGAGTAGTAAAGAGGTTCCACCACCTACTAATGCAGTTCAGACACCACAAGATATCATTGACCTTTCATCATCAGTAGAGACAGACAAAATTAGCAAAACAAAGAAAGGAAAAGAGAAGGTGATGGAAAAAATAGAGTTATAGCTCCTTGAAGAACAATTGAAATTACCCAATCATGAAATTGTTGTTATGAAAGGAGAAGCAAGAAAACACAATGTAGATAAGATTTAGCTTGAAAAGATGAAGGAAATTTGGGAAGAACAAGTTGACACTCTTTCCAAGACTTTGTATAATATACAACAGTTTGTCAAATGGACCATTCCAATGAGGAATGAGGCCAAATATGTCAGGAGGATGAACACACATTTGAAAGCCACCAATAGAAGATTTAAATATTAGGTTAAGGACCTCCAGGAGCAACTTTAACTAATTCATGGAGAGTTAGAGAAAAAGGGCCTTAAAATGATAGTGCTTGAAGAGCCAATAGCTCAACCCATAATAAATGAGGAAGAAATGCCTCAAGGATCATAAGGTGAGCTTATTTATGGTTTTTTAAAGCTAATGGCATGTTAGTAACAAGGTTTTCGCACCTATAGGGTTAATTTTTTAAATTACAAAGAAATATGGAATTTTAGGAATTTTCAGTAGTTTCGTAGTGTGCCTGGGCTTGAAGGACAACAAAACGCTACGAAACTACTGTAGCTTTTATTCTTTATTTTTGAGCTAGTTTTGGCAGCTGTCAATAGGTGAAATCTATGTGGAATATGTGTCTAAGGATGATGAAGACCATGGAAAAGGAAAGAATAAAAAATATTGAGGGTAAATGGCATTTTTACAGCACTACCAAAGTATGCTAAGAAACTACCTTACTTTCGTAGCATACAGTATGGGAGCATTTTGAGATGATTTTTGGGCATCTATGGATAGCTGGGTATTATCCAAGTGTTAGAGGATCATGGCAACATTCATTCATCTCTTGAAGACCACGAAGTGAAGATAAATTAGCAGCCAAAAAATTCGTTGAAGAAGAAGACCATTGGCCTAAAAAACAAGGTTTTGTTTCCAGTTTTTGAGGAGGCCAGTTAAGTGTTCATGTAGTGATGAGTCCCATCACCCCAATTCAAACATGTGAAAGAATACTTGTCAAAAAATGTAATTCCTTTAGAATATAAGGTTGTTGAATGTAATAATGAGCAGTTTGAGTCCTATTAGGAAAAGAATTGTCAAGTAGGATAGCTGTCATTTTGTCATTAAGTAGATTTTTTATGGTTATGCAAAGTGTCATTAGGAAAAAATTCAATGAATCTAACTAGGAGGTAGATCATATCATGATGTAACAATTCTATTAAAGGGCATAGAGTCAAATTTTACAAGGGTTGGAAATTTTTTGGCAAAACTGCAGCTTGATGTAATTTGACTGTTTCAGTAATACATAGACTTGTTTCTTGACCAACCTGAGATTATGATTGAGTTTTTAGTGATATCATATCTATATCTTTTATGTGTCCCATTTGTAGTGTTTTTAATCTTTAATACTTTGAATTCATTCATGTAATGCTCTGACTTCCTTTATACATGAATTGACTGTGTGATTTCCTGTTTCATGTGTGTGTGTATTTCTGCTAAAAACTCTTAGCTGCCTCAGCTTCCAAGTCAAGTGAACTTGCTACTAAATTACTGAAAGTGTTGACTCCATAAACCCAATGTTTGCATACTGATACTATTTTCAACCTACACTCATCACAAACAATTTGTTTTCCAAGTAGAGTTAGCCATCTAAATACATCTTTATTCGATATCATTAACCTTTGGGAGAGCTCTCTCAGACTGAAGAGGCTAAGCTTCAGTCAAAATATTGGTTTGAAAAAATTACATGAGATTGTCTAAATAACACCTATCAGATGCAATTTTGTGATAACATACTAACCAGTCTCTCTTTTTGGAGAGGCTGGGTCATGGATGGTTTTGTTCCATTGTCTTATCTGTCGGGTGTTTCTCCTTGTTCGGAGGCTCGTAGTGTTGACTTGCTTATGATTTCTCTGATCAATCACCATTTTAGTAGTTTTATGAATAATGTGGTCTCTAAGTGTTCATGGTATTACAACTATTTTATTATCACCCATGGGTGTTGGATGGCTGGTATTTTTCCTTGTTCTCCGGTTGGGGACAAGGACTTATGGATGCTACGACATATGCGATATAAATTTTTGTTTTTACTAATAGAAGTTCGATTTTTTCTCAGAAAAAAAAAAGTATAGTCTTAGAATATATGTAGATATTATAAGATATACTTTAAAGTGTTATTTTAATAATAATACTAGAACATGCATAATCTTGTGTGGAGATAAATTATTAGTAAAATAAATCATTATTACAACACAAGCGGGCACGGTAAAGTAATTTCACAAATGAAAGTCAATATGGAAAGAGGAATTGAGAAATCATTTAATATGGTATCAGTACCATTAATCAAAAAATTTTATTCTATTCACAGAGATGAAGTCATTAGAGAAAATTTAATGATGGAAACTACAAATAGATTGAAACATCACAAAATGATGAAAAGTAATAAAGTCAAATGACAATAGAGTAGCATAAATAGATTTTTTTTTGGTAAATGGAGTTGTTACAAATGGTATTAGAGCCCAGGTTGAAAATACTAGGCGTATGTGTCCCCACACAGAGAAGAAAAAACAACCCAAATTATGCTGCTATAAATTATTTACAATTTTGAAAAATTTATTGCACTAATTTATTTCTGTGTACAATAATTTAGTGCAGAAAGGTATAGTTGTTATTATGAGTGATAGAGGAGGGTTGTACGTGGATTTGGGTGGTGAGGGAAATCCACCAGATCAAAATGATTAGTTGCTGGATATGGTCAGGGATATGAAATGAGAATTGATTCAATTGAGAACTAGCAATGAATGGTTGTTCCAAGCCAACGAAGAGCAAGAAAGGTTGATCAAGGAATTAACCCCAAGGTCTAGTCACAAAAGTGAAGACCCTGGAAAAAGTGGAAAGAAGCTGAAACTAACTCAGAAGGATATGAGGATGGCGAAGCATCCAGACAACAGTCCAGAAAGAAAAAGGAATTGCAAAGAGAATTCCAAAAAATCAAACCTTCCACTTATTATGGTGAAAAGGAGGAGGATGCAGAAGCTTGGCTTCTGAACATGGTTAAATAATTTCAAGTCTATGAATATGGAAGTAACCTAAAATACAGATTGGCCAATTTAACAACTACAACGTAAAGCTACCTTATGGTAGGAAGAAACCAAAATGGTACATGTGCTGGATGAGAAAACTATTATTTGGGAAGGCTTTCAAACGAAATTCAAGTCTAGATATCTAAATGAGAGATATTATGATGACAAAACCAAAGAATTTCATGAGATGAGATTGGGACAACTAGCTATTGATGATTTTGTTACCAAATTTACTAACTTGATTAGCTATGTGCCTTATATCAGAGAGGAAAAGGTCAAAGTACAATGATTTTTAAACTTCCTACCTACTATCTGTTGGCAATATGATGCAGAATGTTGCCCTTAATGGAAACCTACTTGATAAAGTTGATGGAAACCTACTTGATGAAGTTTTTCTTGATGGAAACCTATTGTACTTGATGAAGTTGTCCTTGATGGAAACCTTCTTGATGAGTTAAGGGGGAGATTGTTGGCAATGTGATACAATGTGTTGACTTTGATGGAACCTACTTGATGAAGTTGTCCTTGATGGAAACTGACTTGTCCAATTTGATAATGATGTAAATCTTATGTATCTACAAAGCAGTTCAGAAGTAACAGAGAAAGGAATTCTTGTAAGTGCTAGAGCAATGATGAAAATGATATGTCACAAAGCATACGCGGGTTTGTTAAGGCGAAGTAGCGTATGCACGCGGAAAAATACGTGCCAAGTCGCGTATGCCTATTTGCGCTCTAAATCTATGAAACTAGGGGGCATTACCATGGTATTGGCTCATTGTATTGAGTGCTGGATTATCTATTTGATCCCGTCCAGGAATACCATCGGAATTTGTGTGGTTTTGGCTCATGGTATTGACAAAGGCTAAATGTATATAAGGATAAGAAGATCATTGTGCAAGAGGGTGTGCAAGTGTCTAGGCTTTAATGAATACTTCACTTTGAAGTATATCTGCATGGAATGGGTAACAGTTTATTGGCTGATCTGAATTAATAATACACCTATGAAGAAAATGATGAAGAGGGATCTCCAGATTTGAAATGTCTATGTATTTTCTAGATCTGATGATGGAATGTTTGGATCTATGATCTAGCGAATATTTGCTGAAGTGAAGGATGAATTCTAAGTTTTTTATCTGATCTGAAGAACTACACAGTCCTGAAAAGTTACAAATCCATACGCAGGTTCGTTTCAGAAAAGGCGCGTATATGCGCGGGTTCGTTTCATGCAAAGCAAGTATGGGTAGTTAGGGTTTTCAGAAGAATGCACAGATGAATACGCGGGTTGGTGTTCATAAAAGCGCGTATGCATGCGACTTCAGTGAATAAAAGTAGCTTATGATATTTGAACTAATGAATGTTGTAGGTTGAGTTTACATCTGCATATCTATTCTGAAGTCTGGGTTATCTCTAATATTCTGGTTACAATGTTCTCACTGTTCTGATTGAAGTATTGGGCAAAGAATGTTTGTTGATAAGTGAAGAGTTGTGTTGAAGTTGTTTGATCCAGTTTGAAAATTGATGAAACATGGTCTGCAGTATTGCTGAGGTTCGAAGCCTTTAGTAAGGGGGTAGTAGCTCCCTTCCCGTGGTAGCTGGTAAACGAGAGCAGGGGGTTGTAGCTCCCTTCCAGGAGAGGCTGGTAAACGAGAGCAGGGGGTTGTGGCTCCCTTCCAAGAGAGGCTAGTAAACGAGAGAAGGTTGTAGCCTTCTGCAGGTGGGTGCGTGCCTGCTGGTATGAGTCTGCGCCAGTACATTGTTGTAAGATTTTTTCTTTATAATAAATATTGAAGATAGAGACGATGGCAGCAGTGGTTTTCTCCCGAATTGGGTTTCCACCTAAAATCCTGGTGTTCATGTGTGTTGCTTATGTGTGATGGTTTATTCTATTATTTCTACACATGCTTACTGCTAACTAAACTTCTAATGAATGAATGTTGCAAAGATCTAAGTATAGAATTAAATGCATAATAAGATCTCTGAGCATACAAATGTTTTATGAAGGATATCCACGTGTATACGCGAGTTTTGTTCAGTAAAGTAGCGTATGGGTTTTTAGAGAAAGAAAATTAAAATTTTTTTTTCTGTCAGCACTAAATACTGATTGACCCCCCCCTCTCAGTATTTTTCCCAACAATTGGAATCAGAGCAGGTCCTTCTGAAAAAGCTTAGCCGCTAGAAGGAAGATCAAGCAAGATGAGCAATCATGATGGAATAGCATCTATCAAGCCTCCGCTCTTTAACAGAAACAATTTAATCTTATGGAAAACGAGGATGAGATCCTATCTTCAGTCTCTAGGAGTAGATGTATGGGCCATTGTTGAAGGAGGATATCAATATCCAGCTGCAGTACCAACAGATCCAACAGAAAGGAAGAATTATGAAGCAAATACAAAGGCGGTCAATGCTCTAACGGGACGTCTAACTGAATCAGAATTTGTCAAAGTTATGCAACTGAATATAGCAAAGGAAATGTGGGACAAAATCATATTAAGTTATGAAGGTGATGCAAAGGTAAAAAGTGAAAAACTCCAAACTCTCAGAATTGAATATGAAAATTTAAATATGCATAGTGATGAAAGTATTGCCAGTTTATTTTTATGTCTTGATGATGTTGTAAATCGTATGAGAAATTTGGGAGAAACAATGACCGAATCTACTTTGGTTGAGAAAATTTTAAGATCGCTAACAGCAAAATTTGAGTCAAAAGTTTTTCCTCTTGAAGAAAAACAGGATCTTCAAAATCTTACTGTGGTGCAACTTCATGGCATACTAACTGCATATGAAATTAGAAGAGGAGGACCATCTGAAGTCAAAGAAGTTGTCTTTAGAACTTCTACAAAAGGGAAAGAAATACAAGAAGCAGAAGGATGAGGATATATTTCAGAAGAATATGAGGTAAATTTTGTAAAGAAACTTCAACTTGGCATGGGATGGTTTAGAGGTAAGCTTCCTTTCAAATGTTTTGATTGTGGAAGAGTTGGCCATTATGCTGCTAATTTTCCTTATAAAGAAACACCTGTAAAAGGGAAGGAAGTAGCAAGAAGGAATAAGAACCGATCTAGCACTAGAAAAAGTTACTATACTCATGAAGACAATGATGGGTTATCTGATAGTGAGGAAGAATGTGAACAAGATCTTAGACTTCTCATGGCATTTGAAAAATAATCTAGAGAAGAAAAGGATACTTTTATGGATGCTCTAGGGGCCAATTATTTCCTTGATGAAAACAATCAACTCAAAATATGCTTAGAAGAAAGAAAAATAATCATAGAGACTCTGAAAAATCAGATTGAAGAAGAGAAGAAACACAATGAGAAATTAGAATGTGAAGTGGTAAGTCTAAGAAAAGAACTTGAGAAAGTAAAGACTCTCAATCTTAGATTTTCTAAAGGATATGAAACCTTAGATGAGATTATCAAGGTACAATGCTCTCCTCTTATAAAGACAGGTCTTGGATATATCGGAGAATCTTCTCAGGCTTCAGCACCAAATTATCTAAAAGCAACTACAGGCAGTTTACAACATTTTGCCACTCTGCAAGGGAATAAAAAACCGTTACAGGGAAAGCATGATCATCTCAATTCAAATAACACTAACAGGAATATTTTTCAAAGAAACACCAATCAACAGGTAAATTCAAGTAGAAGATTTCATGATCGCAGAAATTTCTTCTTCAATGGACAATTTTTCTCATGTCACAATTTTGGTCATAAAGCTGTTCAATGTGTTGCATATAAAATCATCATGACAAGAGAATCAAGAAAGAAAAGGATTGATATTGAAGCAAAGAAGAATACCTATAACAACTTTTCTCCTCTTCTAAATGAAGTTGAATGTGCTTATTGTAATAACTTTGGCCATGAAGAATCTGAATGCAGGAGCAGAGTTCAGCCAAAAGAGCATCTCCCTTCAAGCTCCAAAGTATGGAAAAAGAAGGAATTGCAGGTTGAAAATTGTGGCATAGCGTTATTTGCAGAAGGTGAAGAAAATCAACGGTACATTGACAGTGGATGCTCAAGACACATGACAGGTGACAAAAACAAACTTCTTGCATATAGTGCTCTAGAAAAGGAAAAGAATGTTACATTTGGAAATGATACTCCTGCTGTAATTAAGGGAAAGGGGTCTGTGTTTCTAAAAGAAAAGGTGAAGGCTAATGACGTCATGTATGTGGATGGATTAAGGTAGAACCTGTTAAGTGTAAGTCAAATGTGTGATCAAGGAACTGAAGTTGTCTTTAGTTCAAGAGAATGTGTGGTACGTGATCTTGATACAGGTAAAACAATTATAAAAGGAAAAAGAACTCCAAGCAACCTGTATGTGTTGAAGAACTGCAAAGAACAATGTTACTTGAGTAAATATTCAGAAAACTGGCTATGGCATAGAAGGTTGGGGCATCTGAGCTTTTCTCAGATCAACAAATCAAGCAGACTTAAAGCTGTTCGTGGTCTTCCCAATATTACTCTACCTGAAAGTATCATATGCAAATCTTGCCAATTCGGTAAGCAAACCAGAGTGCAATTTAATGCCAAGGAAGGATCATCAAGTAAGCCTCTTGAACTCATTCATACTGATATATGTGGTAAGCCTCTTGAACTCATTCATACTGATATATGTGGACCTGTAAATAAAAATTCACCACGTGGTGAACAATACTATATCTTATTTATTGATGATTTCTCTAGAATGTGTTGGATTGGGTTGCTTAAACATAAAGATGAAGCATTTGAGAAATTTCAGATATTCAAAGCTCTGGTTGAAAATGAATTAGATCTAAGAATCAAATGTCTTAGATCTAATCGAGGAGGAGAATATACATCAAATGAATTCCTTGAATTTTGTGAACAACATGGCATAAAAAGACAGTTTACAGTAGCAGGCACTCCACAACAAAATGGTGTAGAAGAAAGAATGAATAGAAAAATTCAACAAATGGCCAAAGCTATGCTTGATGATTCCAGAACACCTGACACATTTTGGGGAGAAGCAGCACATACAACGGTAAATGTTCTTAACAAGGAACATGTTCGAGTAAATAGTGATAAAACTCCATATGAACTCTGGTATGGTAATCCTCCCACTGTGAAGCATTTTAGAGTTTTTGGAAGTAGATGCTTTATCAAAAATAATGATGAAAAACTTGGCAAGTTTGAACCCAGAGCAAATGAAGGAATACTTCTTGGTTACTCCTCTAGGAGTAGAGCATATAAATGTTACAATAAAAGACTTCGGAAGATTGTTGAATGTATTGATGTTGTTGTTGATGAGTCTCCTACAGCCCCAAAAGAAGAAAAACAAAGCTCAAATGAAGACGATAGTGAAATATGTACTTCTACATCAAATAGCAATGATATGGATAGTGAACCCAATGAAGAACCTGAAGATGATTTATCTGAAAAAGCTCCATCCAGATATGTTCAAAAGAATCATCTAGAATCTCAAATTTTGGGAGATAAGGGATCAGGTGTACAAACAAGAAGGACTCTTGTGGGATTTTCTAGCTATCTGGCATTTCTATCTACTATTGAACCTCACAATGTCAATCAAGCTAGCAAAGATGAATGTTGGGTTCAAGCCATGAATGAAGAGCTTAATCAAATTGAAAAGAATCACACTTGGGAATTAGTACCAAGACCTCATAACAAAAATGTCATTGGAACTAAATGGATATTCAAAAACAAGTTAAATGAGAATGGGGATGTTGTAAGAAACAAAGCTAGACTTGTTTGCAAGGGGTATACTCAACAAGAAGGTATAGACTTTGAAGAAAATTTTGCTCCTGTAGCTAGACTTGAAGCCATAAGAATGTTTCTTGCTTTTTTAAGTTTTCAACAAATCAAAGTTTATCAAATGGATGTTAAATCTGCATTTCTCAATGGTGATCTAGAAGAAGAAGTTTATATAGAACAACAAGAAGGATTCATTTTGGGAAATGATAAAAATCTTCTTTGTAGACTTAAAAGGCTCTATATGGTCTCAAACAAGCTCCAAGGGCATGGTATTATCGTCTTGACAAATATCTTCATCAACAAGGATTTTCAAGGGATTTCTTATAGCGATTTATACAAAAGCAGAAAATGATAAACTATTGATTGTGGTTGTATATGTTGATGATATCATTTTGAGAGTAATGAAGAATCTATGAGTCGAGAAATTTGTTCTATTATGCAGCAAGAATTTGAAATGTCTTTACTTGGGGAACTAACATTCTTTCTTGGTTTGCAAGTGCATCAAACTACAGATGGTATATTCTTATCACAATCAAAATACCTTAAGCAAATTCTGAAGAAGTATGGCATGGAAGAATGCAAACTTGTAAGTTCACCAATGATAACCGGATGTAATCTCAGTTCTCATGATGATTCCCCCATGGTGAATCAACCAGAATACAGATCTATGATAGGAAGTCTACTTTATCTCACTAGGACTAGACCGGACATTATGCATGCTGTTGGGATTGTTGGACGATTCCAAGCTAATCCAAAAGAGTCTCACCTTCAGGCTGTCAAAATAATATTCAAATATCTACAAGGAACTCAAGACTTTGGACTATGGTATCCAAAGAATGTTGATCTTACTCTTCATGCATACACTGATGCAGATTGGGCTGGAAGTGTTGATGATTGGAAAAGAACTAGTGGTGGTGCATTCTTTATGGGGCCCCGGTTAGTATCTTGGTTTAGCAAGAAGCAAAGCTCCATTTCCTTATCTACAGCAGAAGCAGAATATGTGGCTGCAGCATCATGCTACACTCAACTTCTCTGGATGATGCAAACCCTACAAGACTTTCAAATCAAATGTTCACCTCCTATTGCTATTATGTGTGATAATACAAGTGCCATCAGTATCTCAAAGAATCCTGTTATGCATTCCCAAAACCAAGCACATTCCCATGACTCCTCACTTCTTACATAGACACGAGTTATTTTTAAAGATGAAGTTTGGGTACAACCCTTAAAGTCGATTCTGGTCATGGCCCACCAAACCACTGCCCACGGAAGCGTTCGAATATCTCAGACAGAAGCTGGGAGTAGTCTTTGCCATGCAGAAGATCAGACCTACTTAAATTTAGAAGATTAAATTGGATACGCGGGTTTCCTGAAAGATAGTCGTGTATATACGCGAGTTTGTACACATAAAACCGCATATGGGTGGTTTCTGACAAATTCTTCTGGGTCAGCATTCTTTAGCACAACTATGGTGCTGTTGGGTATCTCTAGCGATGTTTCAGCTCTCATATTTCTGTTTCATTCTCTGATATTTGATGCAAATGCCTTGATGATTTGTTGTTTAAAGTGTTCAAGATGCACAAGCTAAGGGGGAGATGAAGGAGTGAAATGGCTCAAGAACAGGTGTACAGGTTCAGGAGGAGCATTAGCCTTGCTGAGAATTATGCATTGTTGGCATTATGATGGTTCTGAAATATGATCTCTCTCTTGAGGTATTTTTGGTATTTGTTACGAAAGGACATTGTTGTAATTTGATGAAAAGGTCATGTTGAGACCTATGATGTAAAATTGTAATATTCAGTCATGTAAGAACTTGTTCAAATTTTTAAACCCACTTGGTTGGGTACTTGAGTCACATATGTAAACCCACTTGGTTGGGTACTTGAGTCACATATGTAAATCCACTTGGTTGGATCTTTGATGTAAGTATGAGTCCTTGGTGATAGGAAAGGTCATAGAGTCATGTACTTCATTGAAGAATATGCTTGAATATTTAGCATGAACTCAGGGGGAGCATGGTAACTTCAGTACACAGCAGATCTACAAAACTCTTCTTTCTACATGACAGATTTTGATCTGCCCTTTGCCCTTGATGTCAAAGGGGGAGAGTAACATGGTGTTTTAATAGGGGGAGAGTATCATGGTGTTTCAATAATGGTTATAATCAATGTATCTATATATTATGATGATCAAACACCATCATGGTTTCCATCAAGTCCAAAGGGGGAGATTGGTGGAAATATGATGCAGAATGTTGTCCTTGATGGCAACCTACTTGATAAAGTTGATGGCAACCTACTTGCTGAAGTTGTTCTTGATGGAAACCTATTGTACTTGATGAAGTTGTCCTTGATGGAAACTGACTTGTCCTATTTGATAATGATGTAAATCTGATGTATCTACAAAGTAGTTCAGAAGTAACAGAGAAAGGAATTCTTGTAAGTGCCAGAGCAATGATGAAAATGATTTGTCACAAAGCATACGCGGGTTTTTTAAGGCGAAGTAGCGTATGCACATGGAAAAATATGTGCCAAGTCGCGTATGCCTATTTGCGCTCTAAATCTATGAAACCAGGGGGAATTACCATGGTATTGGCTCATTGTATTGAGGGCTGGGTTATCTATTTGATCCTGTCCAGGAATACCATCGGAAGTTGTGTGGTTTTGGCTCATGGTGTTGACAAAGGCTAAATGTATATAAGGAGAAGAAGATCATTGTGCAAGAGGGTGTGCAAGTGTCTGGGCTTTAATGAATACTTCACTCTGAAGTATATCTGCATGGAATGGGTAACAGTTTATTGACTGATCTGAATTAATAATACACCTATGAAGAAAATGATGAAGAGGGATCTCCAGATCTGAAATGTCTATGTATTTTCTAGATCTGATGATGGAATGTTTGGATCTATGATTTGGAAAATCTTTGCTGAAGTGAAGGATGAATTATGAGTTGTTTATCTGATCTGAAGAACTACACAGTCCTGAAAAGTTACAAATCCATACGCAGGTTTTTTTCAGAAAAGGCGCGTATATACGCGGGTTCGTTTCATGCAAAGCGTGAATGGGAAGTTAGGGTTTTCAGAAGACTGCATAGATGAATACGCGGGTTGGTGTGCATAAAAGCGCGTATGCACACAACTTCAGTGAATAAAAGTAGCATATGATATTTGAACTAATGAATGTTCTGGGTTGAGTTTACATCTGCATATCTATTCTGAAGTTTGGGTTATCTCTGATATTCTGGTTACAATGTTCTCACTATTCTGATTGAAGTATTGGGCAAAGAATGTTTGTTGATAAGTGAAGAGTTGTGTTGAAGCTGTTTGATCCAGTTTGAAAATTGATGAAACGTGGTCTGCAGTAGTGCTAAGGGTCGAAGTCTTCAGTAAGGGGGTAGTAGCTCCCTTCCAGTGGTAGCTGGTAAACGAGAGAAGGGGGTTGTAGCTCCCTTCCAAGAGAGCCTGGTAAACGAGAGCAGGGGGTTGTAGCTCCCTTCCAGGAGAGGCTGGTAAACGAGAGAAGGTTGTAGCCTTCTGCAGGTGGGTGCTTGCATGCTGGTATGAGTCTGCACCAGTACATTGTTGTAAGATGTTTTCTTTATAATAAATATTGAAGACAGAGATGACGGTAGTGGTGGTTTTCTCCCGAATTGGGTTTCCACCTAAAATCTTGGTGTTCATGTGTGTTGCTTATGTGTGATGGTTTATTCTGTTATTTCTGCACATGCTTACTGCTAACTAAACTTCTGATGAATGAATGTTGCAAAGATCTAAGTACAGAATTAAATGCATAATAAGATCTCTGAGCATACGCATGTTTTATGAAGCATATCTGCGTGTATACACGAGTTTTGTTTAGTAAAGTAGCATATGGGTTATTAGAGAAAGAAAAGTAAAAAGTTTTTTTTATGTTAGCACTAAATACTGATTCAACACCCCCCCCCTCTCAGTGTTTTTCCCAACACTATCTATAAGGAGAGAGTAGAATCTGAAAATCCCAAGATAATGGATGAAGTTGTTCGCAAAGCAAGACTGTGTTATCAACTATTCAAAGGCAGAAATGATCAGCTAAAAAATTGGAAAAACAAAGAAAAAGGGAAAGGTTACTTTAATGTTAAAAGAGTAAAACCAACATACTTGAAAATTTTTCGGAAAAACTATGAAAGGAAGAAGTTTAACAAAACTAGAGAAAACCAACTAGAACAATCATAGACTGGGTCTAAGTAGATGGATGCAAACAAAAAAAAGGAAGGGGTTGTAAAAATGAAAGAACCATTAAAGTGCCAAGGATGTGGAGAACCTCATCTGTTACGTGACTCTCCTCATGGAACAATTCAAACGATTCAAGTGTTATGATAGGTGACTACTGTAAACGAAATTTCTAGAAACATTCCAAGGATTAGTGTTGCATTTGAGGATCGCCAAGTTGAACACCAATCAACCATGATAGAAATCAAAGGTAGTCCTCAGATGGTGGAAAAGTGCAAATTAAAATAAGAAAAATTTCAGCAAGCATGGTTAGTTCAGTTAGCTATTGGGACAAAAAGAAAAGTTACCCATAAACTTCCAAAAACTGTTGTAAATTTAAATGGGTATGAAACTAAAATGAATTTAAATATTTTTCCCCTAGGCTCATATGATGTGCTAGTGGGAACTGACTGGTTAGAGAAGAAGAAATAAATAGTTAATTGCTTAGATAAAACAGTTCACTGTATGGATGGTGAGGGAAAACCTATGATAGTGAATGGAAAACCAAGACCCATATCAATCAGGCAGATTTCTGCACTATAGTTAAAGAGGGCAGTAAGAAAAGGTTGTTAAGTGTATGTTGTATAAGTGGAGGAATTGGGACAACAAATGAAAAAAGAAGCTGTAGAAAATTTACCAACAACTAGAGAATTCGAAGATTTATTTTGAGAGGAAATCCCCCATATACCCCCTAAAATAGAAATTTACTTCACAATAGAATTGGTACCAAGAGCTACACCTATCTCTAGAGCACCATATAGAATGAGTACTCCTGAATTGTTAGAACTAAAGCTACAACTAAAAGAGTTATTAGACAGAGGATACATCAGAGCAAGTGTGTCTCCTTGGGGAGCACTGATACTATTTCTTAAAAAGAAAGATGACATATTTAGGACATGCATAGACTACAGACACCTTAATAAATTGACAATAAAGAACATATATCGTCTGTGAAAGATAGATGACTTATTTGATCAGGTGAGAGGAGCCACTATCTTCTCAAAGACTTATCTAAGAACATGATATCATAAACTCAAAATCAAAGATGAGGACATCAATAAAACATCATTCAAGTCTAGATATGGACACTATGAATTTGTAGTTCTACCTTTTGGACTAACTAATCCACCTGCTACATTCATGTGTTTAATGAATGGTGTATTGCACAAGTATCTAGACAAATTTGTTTTAGTGTTCATTGATGACATTTTGGTATATTCCAAAAACAAAGAAGAACATAAATAACATATCAGAATTGTCCTACAAAAACTTAGAGAACATAAGCTATATGCCAAATTCAACAAGTGTGAAATTTTTATCCAGGAAAATTCTTGATACCCTTAACCAAGACCTTTTACTTCAACTGATAAATTAGAATTTCATTAATTAAAGATTTAATTAACATAAATGAACAATTGCATGTTGTAAAGAAGAGGAACATAACATTTCAAGATCAACAATCATAAGAATACGTCATTTGATAACAGAGTTCATCCAAGAGGGACTACATCTTCGGGCCTCAGTGTCAATATGGTGTAGGCCGCTACATTAAATTTTGTAAAGAATAAGATGTACATGGATGTAGTTTTATTTTTCATACAAGGAAAATTCCCTCACGCAGGAGTGTCTAGACCACTCTATGAGATGTTCCACTACCAGAACTCTCATTCATAAAAAGGACTCCTAGAAATATGACAATAACTTACACATAATTACTATGAGTATTGATCTAAAAATGGTCTGGTTAACTTGTTATGTATTTCAAGAACCTCCCACTCAGTTTAACAATTAAATGATCTAGCTTATACTTGACAATTTGTGGAATTTATGCTTGAAAGTGGTGTATGATTTTTAAAATTTTTATGTTTCTTAAGTTCATCTGTTCTTGCTGAAATTTAACATGTATAATAGCAACATAATGCAGCAATAAAAAATTCAAACACAACAGAAAAATTAATCTAGGAGTTCACCCGAATCTCGTGGGCTACATCTCCTTTGAGCTTTGTCATCTTGACTCAGCTCTTTGGGATTATGCTAAGGTTTCTTTAAAAGTTCCAAACTTAACTCCAATGGATACTAAACTGATCCAAAGGGCTGAGAATACCATATATATCCCTCTCATGGTTGTCCAAACTCTGCAAATAGCTTTAGGCTCCCTTTGACACAATTCCTTCTGTCGGTGCTCTGAGCTACTTTGAGCTTCTAAATGGAAAAAAATCCTTCATAATTCTATTTTTTGTCATCGAAAAAATTCCTTCTATATCCAGCACACATCAGACACCAAATATCGACTGATAAATTGCTCAAATCGAGCACTGCATCCCCAAACTAGGCTATCCTCCACGGTTTGCCCAGGGCTTCCCAAAACTTCACATCATCCTCTCAAGCTCTAGAAGTTCTCAAAATGTTCTGAAAACACTTTCATTGGTTCCAAAATGTCTTAATTATTCAATATATACTATTCATTCATCAAAAATGGCCTCCAGTTTCTCTGGTTTCGCCTCCAACATCTATCGGCACCCCCTAGCACTAGGTTCACTGAAAACTTCTCTGCTGGGTTTTCAAACTCTATAATTCCTCAAAAAATTTTGAAACCTCTTCCATTAGATTTATAATTATGTTTACAATCAAGAATGACTACTAGTTCACTGCATATGGTCTCTAGCTGCTCTGGCTAGGCCCTACACTGCTGTTGGCAAAAGCTGGCACTAATGGCCCCTGGAACTTTACTGAAGCTTTTCAGATTCCTAAATTTCTCTACAGGCTATGCAAACCATCTATTCATATTTAGAAGATCTAAAATATCCAATTTTTACTATTGGATCTCTAGATAAGGCCTCTAGCTCCCCTAGCTAGGCCTCAAAGTGATTCTGCCTCCTAGTGCCCCTTGAACTTCATTGAAGAAAAAAATTGCTTAGAAGCTCTCTGATGGCTCCAAAAGATACTCCATTGAGTCTATAAGGTCTGAGATAGTCGAAATTGACTATTTTTGCACCTCAATTTGGTTCAAAAATGAGAGAGTTATGGCAAAAACAAGAATGTTTTCCCAATGTCCCCCAAAATCCTCCTCCAAAACTGGAGGAACTCCAATTAGTGCTACAGATTCGGCAGAATTCCTGATTTGGTGGAACCATGCGCTAAAATGGAAAAGAAATTAAATGTCAAGGTTAAGTTTATTGGCGTGTTCATATGCGGATAATCCGCTAACAGTCTTTGCTAGCGGAGTAGGTTGAGGTCATGTGATATAGGGGCTAGCCCTACGGGGCTAACTCTTTTCTTCTCCACCCAATTCAAAAGGTAAGTTCAAAAACATCACAGGTTCAATAGGTGGTAAGAAGTACCACTGAGACCGATCAGTCAGGTCTTTGCATTGGCAGGGACTAGACTCTGGTTTGAATCCTACGACTTGCAAAAGAAATTTTACCACGCCAAACCTCCTCCAGCCTAGGGCCATGTGGCGGCCTCCAGGCCTGCCACATGGTAGCCCATGATAGGCCAAGAAGCATAAATTCAAACCAAACTCAAATAAAAATATGCCACTTTTCAACAGATGATACACCAGAATGGAATATTCCAGGGAATATTCTTTTTAAAAATTTTCCAAATTTAACAAAGTCAAACTTGGTCAACTCATTTTTGGAGTTTACTGGGCATTTTCAAACCTCAATAACTTTTGCATATGACCTCGGTTTTGAGAACTGTTCATGGTCCCAGAATTGCAATGATGAGACCTTTTTGGTCGTTCAGGTTGCAAATATTTCTGAGAACTTTCATTTTTGGGCATTTTTTTTAAAACTTGGACATGATCTCCTGATCAAGTATCCCGCCAACATGGAAAAAAAAGGGATCTCAAGAAACATACATGTGAAAATGGGTATCTCACCAACATGGTAGAAAAGGGATCTCAAATAACATACATATCCATGTAGAAAGTACATCTCTCATCAAGAACAAAAACAAGATCCCACATCAAACATCAACATGGATCTGTACAACAAAATGCATCTTAGAGACAAAAAGATAAAGAAGTACATGAAATCAAGTCATCATATACCTCATGCTAAAGATTACTGACGAATGAGTTCCTATGCTACTAGATCTGAAATCACCATCACAATCATGGCGTCGAAACTTGTGAAATTGACTACTCACTCGCTGAATATTGACATCTACAACTCCACTTTGTAAAGTGGCTGAAAAATATAAAGCTTAGATGGAAAATTTGAATGCACCATCAGATTTTTGGTGCCAAGTAGTTCAAAAATGACATAAAGTTTGTCCCATTTGGACATTTTCAAAATTTTACCCTCCTGAAAGTTGGGCTCAATCAAGGTTTTGCCTGCCTCTTTTCTGGTCTCATGGTTCCGCTACCTCAATCTACGTGCTCCTCCTTGGCTTCTGTGTCCACAGCTGGCTTGGGTGCACTGTGAAAATGTCGAGTTTAAGTATAAAATCTGGGCGTACTTTACAAAACAAGCCGTTGGCTAAGTTAGTTTGGATCTGAATTTGGAGAGAGAGGCTCGGGTGGTCAAAACCCCACCCCCTTCTTTTTAAGTCATATTTAGCTTTACAAATGGTTTCTTTACCTTTTAAAACCTGCAGTATATATAAGCTTTAACCCCATCGGATATTAAACATATAATATGGGTAATTTGGGGGAGAGTGGTCGGGCCCACATTGATCGGCTTGCCCCACACCCTTCGCCGACATTGTATGGAGTTATGGTGTAATGGGTTATGGTTGGTATTAACCTTGTTTATGGCGTCGCCCACTCGAGGGCTAGCCCATGTGGGCCGGACAGGTTCGACCCCTGTCGGCACCTTGTTTACGTCATATACATATAACATATATATATTTATATATACGGCTTGTCCGTTGGTTACGGTGTGGGTTTCGTGGGGGTCACGACCCGTCGGACCATAACAATAAATTTTTTATAAGTTGGTTTGGGGGGGTGTCACGGCTTGCCCCTCATTTTTATATTTTATTTTTTTTAAATAAAAAAACTATACATTTTTGAAAATTTGTTGTGTAACCAACTCAAAAAGAGAAGAAAAGAGATATAAACGCCTTAGAAATGAGCCACTTCGAGGGGGCAACCTCCAATACATTACATAAATGAACAATTCTTGGATGATACAATTCACAAAACCTCCTTTCTATATATAGGAGTCCATGGGGCCATAATGTAATCCTAGTGGGCCACAACGTAATCCTAGCCGACCTAACAATAATAATTTAAGGGCACAATAATAACAAAATGGGGGTTACATGGGTACAATAATAGCAATAAGGGGGGCTACACTAACATAATAAGGGGCTATACTATTTAATATAGGGACTTAACATGCCCCTCTCCTTCAAACAAGTGTTGTCCTCAACGCTTGATTATTTCTTGATGCTTCTGTATAAAATTCTCGTCCTCCCATGTGAAATATTTTACAGGAAAGTTCTTCCACTTGCTGAGATACTCTTAAATTGATCGTACTTGTCGAGTTATTGTTTCTATGACTGCTTCATAACTTCTTTTGATGTGATGTTGATCTTCCTGTTGTTTCATTAGATTCTGCACCAAAGTTGGGTTATCCTTTGAGAGTTGGAGAACTTGTTGTTGATTCTCGATGTGATCTTCCATTAATTTATCATCCATATTTGCTATTATTTGATCTTTCAAACCATCCAACTTAGCCTCCATTTCTGCTTTTAAACAATCTATTTCATCTTCAATTGATCTTCGTAAGATTGAAACTTGTTGCACTTGGTACCGTAATTTTGATATCTCATACTGCAACTCTTCCTCTTCAAGCGTCATAGTATAGCTTTTTGAGGGATTAATGGGTATGGAATTATTTTTTGGAGGCATAATATAACCTATTACTGACAAAAATTCTTCAATATTCCCTTGGAATCAATTCAACTTGATTCTTCAAACAAGACTTATGCAATTCGGAAAAAACAATACACACCTTTTACTTTCTTTGAGGAGCTCAATATTGAAATTGAATTATATCTGTAATTGAAAATATTCGATATCTGAAATTCAGCCCTGTAGTATCCCTCTGAAGCTTCTTTCAAATGCAACAGGTCTGACCTGATTTGGATTCTCCAAGACAAAGTTGTGTCCAATCTCCCACAATGACCTAATTCTGGACTGGTTCAGTAGAGCGAACTTGTACGACTTGCCACGTGTCACTGTTTTGTCCTTTGTCTATAAAATTGATAGCCAATAAACTACAGGCTGTGTACTTGCGACCAATTTTGACGGCACTCCAATCCAATCTCCAGAGAGAGAGTTATTGAACTTTTCCCACGATCACCTCTTTAAGATGAAATTCAGGAGCCTGAAAAAGCACTACCTTCCACAGATCATATCTCTAAAAATATTGCGAACCAAGCTCTGAAATTTTTTTATGAATTTCCTCAGGATTTCAGCTTCGCACCATATGAATTTCAGATTCTGAACCTTCGTAGAAAAAACTTTATAGCGCAAATTCCACGATGACCTATTTATGAGCCTGAACAAATACCTAACTTCCACAGATTATATCTCCTCAAATATTGCGAACCAAGATCTGAAATTTTTATGCAACCTTCCTCAAGATTTCAGCTTCGTACCCTAAAAATTTCAGCTTCTGAAGCTTCGTAGAAAAAAAGTTATAGCGAAAATTCCGCGATGACCTGTTTGGAGCAGCGAAACCCTAGAATCCCAAAGCTCTGATACCAAATGTTGTGTAACCAACTCAAAAAGAGAAGAAAAGAGATATAAACGCCTTAGAAATGAGCCACTTCGATGATACAATTCACAAAACCTCCTTTCTATATATAGGAGTCCATGGGGCCATAATGTAATCCTAGTGGGCCACAACGTAATCCTAGCCGACCTAACAATAATAATTTAAGGGCACAATAATAACAAAATGGGGGTTACATGGGTACAATAATAACAATAAGGGGGGCTACACTAACATAATAAGGGGCTATACTATTTAATATAGGGACTTAACAAAATTCAAATTTTGACTGCTAGAGTCAAATTAAGGACCCCACAATTTCACCTAGAATCCAGTTGGAGTTGGCCGGAATCCGGTGGTCAGGTTTTGTCCAAATTTCATCCTCCTTAACCTGTCGAGTCATCCAAATCAACCCAAAACTTTGAATGTTAATAACTTCTTCATGTGGACTCAGAATTGAGTGTTGTCTGCATCGTTGGAATTAGAAATACAAGTTGTTCAACCTGAACCTGGTTCGAGAAAAATCCAAACACTTTGATTTTTGAGCTTCCCTAAGCCCTCTTTGTCTTGTGCGTGTCTCTAGTGTCACCTGGATCAATCCTCCTCACTAAGGAGCTTTTGGTCCTCAAAAAGCATCAACAAGAATTTGCAACTACTGCATACTATTTCTGCAGCACGAGTGTCCTGAAAAGTCAACCTTCCTTCTTCTTCACCTACATCCTTCGTAGCCATAAGTGATGAACTAACACGTGCACCTTCTGCAAACTTGTAGTACAATCCCTTGCAAATACATGCTCAAATTGACCAACAATGACCCAAACATTTCCATACTTGCCACAAGTTTATAACATGTACTTGGTGGTCAAGCTTACATCAAAATGGAAATCACACTCCAGCTATCATTACAAGGCAGGACATCATTGTCACATTTTGAAGTGATGGCAAACACCTCATCAATTTTATATGAAAGAAATGCATCACACGTCTCATAAAACAAGACCAAAATAACATTGTTGCTTAAAAAAGTGACGGAAAAACACATCATCACTTTTACAGTTAAAAATGCAACATATGATTTACAAACATGACCATGAGAAGCTAACATGTCTAGAAAAAAAATCTACAAAAACCATCTCTTACTTATCAAAGCGAATGGGTCATCCTCCTCTGGGATATTTGCTTGTCTATTAGCTCTTTCGACTAGTTCATGCATGTGCGCTTTGTCTTTAAGGCACTGATTTGGATGGAGTCTCCAACACGTGGCTCTTTGATGGCCACTTCGGTCGCAATGGGTGCAAAAGGTATTTTTCCTCCAAACCTGCTTAATCGATTTCTTTTCTTGTTGGGGAGAAGGCTTTCCATGCCTCATCCTCCTTTGTGCTGCCATCCTTTTCCACAAAAAATGACACATTTTTCGATGCTATGATTTACGACCATGGTTATCAACATTCTTATAATCAAAATGCACTATGGAATAATGAGACTAACAATACCTTCTCTGGTGGTCTCGGGTGCGATCGTGGTGATGGGAGCTCGCTTCAACTCTTTCACTGCAACATGTATTACCATGGAACAATGGCGAAGTGTCCCCATCATTCCTCTTCCCTGGAGATTCATCAATATCTATTTTCCCTTGATGTCCTTCGAACATCCTTCTTCAGTGTACCCCAAACCCACATAGCGAGGTCTCTGCACAACCTCTAATGGTTGGGTTATGCCTTGGCCACGAACGTGAAGTCCTCCTCCTTTATACCCCATCTTGGTGAGGAGTCTCATGTCGGTTCTTGAAATGGGTATCTCCACACTTCCAACCGAAATGATATCATGTGAAGAAAATGAAGAGAAATAAACACCATTTACCTTACCTGTCGATTGCGAAACAGGTGAAGAAGGCTTCTCTAAGCCTTTGTTGTGCTTTACTTCCTCTAGGGCCTCTGTCGCGGCTTGTAGCTGAAGCTACAATCGCTATTTCTCCTCCTTCTCTTCTTGTATGAGTGCCTTCAATGCATCATGTTCTACTTGAAGAAATTTAGTGTTGTGCTTCAATTCATCCCACTCCTCTGTCATGGCTTGCAACTAAAACTGCAATCGATGTTTGTCCCCCTTCTCTTCCTGTAGGAGTGTCTTCAATTCAGAATTCTCTACCATTGGTTTTTCATAAGACTTGTATAACATGTCCTCTTTCTGGAACACCCTGAGCATGGTCTCGTACATGTCCTTAACATTCTCCATGGCCCAACTCAGCGAACACTCAATAGTTCACGTTTGCAATCCAATCAGCAAGAAGACCTGCTCTGATACCACTTGATATGGGTAAATTCTTGATACCCTTAACCAAGACCTTTTACTTCAACGGATAAATTAGAATTGAATTTAATTAAATCATTAATGAACATAAATGAACAATTGCATGCTATAAAGAAGAGGAACATAACATGTCAAGATCAAAAATCACAAGAACACGTCATTTGATAATGGATTTCATCCAGGAGGGACTAAATCTTCGGGCCTCAGTGTCAAGATGGTGTAGGCTGCTGCATTAAGTGTTGTAAAGAAGAAGATGTACATGGATGGTGTTTTATCTATCGTACAAGGAAATTCCCTCACGCTGGAGTGGTTGGACCTCTCTATGAGATGTTCGACTACCGTAACTCTTATTCATACAAAGGACTCCTAGGAGTATGACAATAAATTACAAATAATGACTACGAGTATCCTGCCAACATGGAAAACAAAAGGATCTTAAACAACATACATATGATGATGAGTATCCCACCAACATGGTAGCAAAGGGATCTCAAACAACATACATATCCATGATAGAAAGTACATCTCTCATCAAGAAAAAAAATAAGATCCCACATCAAACATCAATAGGGATATGTACAACACAATGCATCTCAGAGACAAAAAGACAAAGACGTACATGAAATCAACTCATCATATATATCACTCTAAAGATGACTGAAGAATGAGCTGCTCTGTTGCTGGATCTAAAATCACCATCACAACTGTGGCATCGAAAGGTGTGAAATAGACTGCTCACTCGGTGAAAACTGACACCTCCAACTCCACTTTGAAAAGTGGTCTAAAAATATAAATCTCAGAGGAAAATCTAAATGAGCCATTAGATTCATGGCATCGAGTAGTGAAAAAATGACATAAAGTTTGTCCCATTTGGGCACTCTCAAAATTTCTTCCTCCTGAAAGTTGGGCTCAATAAAGGTTCCGCTTGCCTCTTTTCTGGGCTCATGGTTCCATTTCCTCGATCTGTGTGCAACAATGTACCTAAATAAAAAAATAATAAATCTCAATTTGTGTGCTCCTCCTCGGCTTCCATGTTCGCACTTGGCTTGGGCGCACTGTAGAAATTAGCTGAATAAATCACTTATTCAATGGAGATTAACCCGATTACACATCAATTTCGAATTGCATGCATAACACATAATCTCATCTACAATTAATTGTCACATGCGGAAATAATAGAAGCAATCTCATCAAAATCAATCACATTGATGATGTATATGGGAAGCTTTATATTTGGAAACCACTGCGGCTATTGTGTATGTATAATGGAGGAAATGTGTAGCAAGCTGGAAATTGCAATATACCTCACAAGTACTCGGTACTTTCTCATAAAGTCACACACAATCTAGCTTAGTTTTGAACGGATTCTTGGTTCAAAACTCCCATGGGAGTCATAGAGCAATGCGCAATCGCCTTCATGAAGAGATCCAGGATTTAGAATCCCCTTGGCTTGGCTAACGGTGTCATGGACAATTCCTCCAAGTGTAATACGAATCCCATGCAAAGCTGATCCTCAGGCGATGGCTTCCTCCTGCAGCACAGCCCTCTTCGCATTCACCCCAAGCTGATGCTTTTAGCATGGTAGTTGAAGTGTTCTTGAGTTGACTAATGAGTTACTAATTAGTGAATTAAATAATATTTAATTCACTCCACTCATAAATAATTGATTAGCTAGTTCAACTAAAATAAACAGAACACAACTCCACTATCTGTCCCGTTAACTCCTCCAAAACTTCTGCCACTGAAGTCCAACTGAAGTCAACCATGCAAGATGCCATCAAACCCTAGGAACCACGTGATTCCTTCTGTCAGTTGCATGAGCCACTTCCATGACTCAAACTGAAGTGCTCCAAGAGAGTAAACTGTTGTTTATAATCAAAATATTATTAAGGGTAAATAATATTTGACTTCCATATTTTTAGGAGAGGCAGTCTAAAAATAGCCTGGGTCCTAAAAATAAGGGTCTCATATATTTTTACCAACATGTCTCATACTTCAAGAATATCCAACTGGAATTCCCAAATTATGCTCCGTATGTCTAAAAATAGACATAGTCTAAAAATAGACTTTGCGCCAGAATTTGCCTGCGGGCCCACTTAGTGAAGGCGAATTCATTTCACTAAGCTCCATCATCTTGCCGCATTCTCAACACTCCCTCTCAGCAAGATATGGATTATCTGCAATCCCTATCCTGCCTCTGTGGAATTCGAACTTGCTCCTGGTGAGCGCCTTCGTCAGGATGTCGGCATCCTGATCCTCCGTGGGAACATATGAAAGCATCATGATTCTCCGCCGAACACAATCTCTGATATGATGGTACCTGATGTCGATATGTTTGGACCTATCATGAAATACTGGATTAGCCGAGAGCTTGATGCAGCTCTGGTTATCACAGTAGATCACTGTAGGCTCCAAATGCAACCCGAACAAACCTGCGAGGATCTTCCTCATCCAAATAGCCTCGCATGCAGCCAAACTTGCTGCCATGTACTCGGCCTCTGCTGAACTGAGTGCCACGGATCTCTGCTTCCTGCTGTACCAGGAAACTGCTGTCGACCCAATGCTGAAAACTCCTCCAGAAGTGCTCTTCCGGTCCGTTGGACTCCCCGCCCAATCTGCATCAGTGAAGCCAGAAAGCTTCACTCCATCCTCCTGTCTGTACCATAGACCATATCCCGATGTGCCTCTGATATAGCGCAATACATGCTTGCCCGCCTTCCAAAAGAGCTTGGTAGGCTTAACCATAGCTTGCGAAAGCCGGTTAACTGCATAGCATATATCGGGTCGTGTATTGACCAGATACATAAGCGACCCCACCAACTGTCGATAGACAGTGGCATCCACTACCTCCGCTCAAGTAGCATCCTCCTTCCTCCAACCACCAGGAAGAGGAGTGTCAACAGGCTTGCAGCCTTGCATGTTGAACCTCTCCAGAATCTCCCGGGCATACTTGCCCTGAGAAACAAACAGTCCTCCGCCGCGCTGCCAAATCTCCAATCCCAGGAAATAATGAAGGATGCCCAGGTCCTTCATCTCAAACTCTCGTGCAAGATCCTCCTTGCATGAAAGTATCAACCGCTCATCGCCAGTCAAAATCAGATCATCTACATACAGTACGATGATCAACAGCTTCCCCTCCACCACAATCTGGTACAGGTTTGGATCCGCCTCACTCTTGGAGAATCCAAGCCCGGTGAAGTAGTTGTCTATCCGAGTGTACCAAGCACGAGGTGCTTGCTTCAGCCCGTACAGTGCTCTCTTGAGTCGGCGCACATGCGACTCACTGCTGAAGATCTCAAAACCTTCAAAGTCAAGCCATTAAAGCAGCGCCCAGATGGAAGAGTACCTTGCGACAGTGCAAAAGTCTCCTCATAGGGCCTAATCCCATCCGTGAGAAGCCACTGCCACAACTACTTGTACTTCTCCACACTCCCGTCAGCCGCCTGCTTCACCTTGGAGATCCATCGCGAACCCACCACTGATTTCCCCACCGGTCTTGGGACAATCTCCCATGCACTGTTCCTGACGATCGAATCATATTCTTTGATCATGGAATCAACCCATGCGGGTTCCTCCACAGCTTCCTCAAAAGAGGATGGCTCCGTCACAACACATTGACTCACAAGAGCCATGTATCCAGTGTACCGATCCGGTGACTGTCTCTGTCTGCGCTGTGCTGTAGGTGGTCCTACAACCTTCTCTGCATCCCGAGCCAGTCGCTCAGCTTCTGTAGTGCGCATGCGCCCTCTGATGGTTGGTGCTGCCTAGGTGGTTTCTTCCACCTCCTGAACCTCCTCTTGTGGCTGATCCACATCCGGAAGCTCCTCCTTAGGAACTAACAGCTCCTCATCTGCATGCAAGTGTAACTCCCTCTCAAGCGAACACTGCATGGATTTCTCCTCCTGAAATTTTATATCCCGTCGCACAACAGTCTTGCGACTGTCTGACAAATACACCCGATAGTTGTGAGGTGTATCAGTGTACCCCACAAATATTCCAACCTCAACAGTTGGATCCAGCTTCCTTCTCGCATCCTTCGTCACATGCATGTAGACAGGAGAACCAAAAATCCGCAAATGGGAAATATCAGGCCTCTGGCCAGAATAAGCCTCCTCCGGTGTACTCATGCCAAGAACCTTGTGAGGACAACGGTTCTGCACATACACTGCTGTATTGCATGCCTCACCCCACAAGTGAAGGGGTAGGCCCTGATCATGCAACATCGCCCGTGCAGCACCCACGATCGTTCTGTTCTTCCGCTCAGCCACCCCGTTCTGCTGCGGGTTATGGGGTGCGATGAGCTCTCTCCGAATCCCTTCTGCGCTGCAGAACTCCTTGAATTCAGCCGAGATGAATTCACCACCGTTATCACTCCTTAGAGCAATCACCTTCTCCCCCGACTCCTTCTCGACCAGTGCTTTAAACTCACAGAACTTCGCGAATGTATCGCTCTTCTTCTGCATGAAGAAGATCCAGCACTTTCGAGAGAAATCATCAAAAAAGATCACATAATACTTGTGCTTTGCTATCGAAGCAACTGAGAAAGGACCACACACGTTTGTGTGAACTCTCTCAAGGATCGTCGTGGCGCGACTATCCTTCTCGTGAAAGGTGGCTTTCACATACTTCCCTAAAGTACACCCCTTGCACTGATCTGACTGCGCAAGAGTGCCCTTAGGAAGTCCAGTAGAAATCTGCTGCAGAATCTTCAAAGCTCCATGGTGAAGATGGCCCAATCTCCCGTGCCATAGTTCGCCCTCATCATCCCGGCTCACCACATCTCCAGCCTTGCATGCCATAGCTGCGCAGTCATCTACCTGCAACTGATAAAGGTTCTGAGTTCGAACCCCTATCTTCCGGGTCTCTCCAGTAGTCTTACTGCGCAGGAAGGCTTTTCCTTCGCTGAAGACCACATCATACCCCTTATCCTCCAACATCGTCACAGAAATCAGGTTCTTCTTCAATCCAGGTACATGCATGACATCCTTCAAGACAAAGGGTTTACCAGACTCCCTCTGAAAGGATATGGTACCGATACCAGTCGCACTGTATCTACCATCATCGCCCATCTCGATGTGCACACCCAAATCTTTGTCCTCCAGATCTGAGAACAACTCCCGATCTCCCTTCATATGAAATGACGCACCGCTGTCCAAGAACCACACTGATCCCATCACACTTGAAACCAAGCATGCAATCAGTGAAAAGTCAAGCTCGAACTGTGAAGCCAAAGCTTCTCCATCTGCAGATCTTCCCGCTTGCTTGTTCTTCTTCTTCTTTGGACAATTGGTAGAATAATGTCCGTGATCATGGCAGTGAAAACACTTCACTTTCGCCATATCCTGCTTCTTGCCCTTAGCTCCAGAATGAGAGGTTTTCTTACCCTTCCCTTTCTTAGCTTTGGACACCAAAGCGCAGTTTTCTTCATCAGCTCCCTTTGATGAAGATCCATCTCGAGTAGTCCTCCTTATCTCTTCCTGCATGAGATCCGCCCAAAGGCGCTCCCATCCCGGCAGCTTCTCCCGACCATTGACACTATCTTGATATGAGTGCCAAGCCTTCGGAAGACCAAGGAGAGCCAGGTCGACCATGTCCTCTTCATCGACAATAACCCCCACACTTCCCAGCTCATCTCTGCATTGAGTGAACTTCGTGAGGTATTTGGCGATACTGTCGCCCTTCTCCATCTTGATGTTCCTGAGCTTATCTTTGAGTGCCAACTTCCTTTGGTCACTCTTACTCTGGAATAGATCCGTCAAATATTTCCACATTAAATATGGAGTAGCCTTTCCATGCAGGCTGGATACAATATGATCCTTGACGCCCTCCAACAGGATCCTTTGACATTTCGCCATCTTCTTTTGCCATACTTCGACTTCAGCAGGATCAGTGGGCTTTTGGACATCCGTATCTACGAACTCCTTCAGACCATTATCTTCTAATACTGCCTCCATGCGATCTTTCCATGCAACATAATTCGAACTGCCTTCAAGAGCATATTCGAGTCGCAAACCGTTGAAAGACATTTTCAACACCGGCACCAAGAAAACAAAGCTGCTGCAAAATTAGAATTCCAAACTCCAAGCTCGTCGCTTCCGATCTATACTTGAGAACAAATTATTTCCAAATCGAGATTGATCGTAAGGGGCTTTTACTGCATCTTCTACTTCATCTACTTTCCAAAGAAAGATGAATCCGGAGGCTATTTGGCCCGTATGCAGGCTCTGTCCGAGGAAATAAGTTTGCAATCACCGTAATAGATCTCGAAAATTAATATCGCTCTGATACCATGTAGAAATTTGCTGAATAAATCAATTATTCAATGGATATTAACCTGATCACACATCAATTTCGAATTGCATGCATAACACATAATCTTTACTCACAATTAATTGTCACATGCGAAAATAATAGAAGCAATATCACATCAAATCAATCACACATTAACTCAGTATGTATGGGGAAAGCCTATAGCTGAAACCCCGCATATATTGTGTATATTATAATGGAGAAATCATGTAACAAAACAAGTACAATACTCCTCACAAGTACACAGTACTTTCTCATAAAGTCACACACAATCTAGCTTAGTTTTGAACAAGTCACCGGTTCAAAACTCCCTTCCAATTGCCTTGCCTCTATTGCGCAATCATGGCCTGTATATGTAGAGATCCAAGGTTCGAATCCCCTTGGCTTGACCGCGCAATTTTCATGGACAATTCCTCCGAACTGTGAATCCCATGCAAAACTCGATTCTCCAATTGATAGCTATACTCACCCTTTCATCTACCTCTTCCAATCGGTCTCCACCGAACTGATTGCGTAATCGTAGTGAACTCGAAGTGTTCTTGAGTTGACCAATGAGTTACTAATTATGAATTAAATAATATTTAATTCACCTCCCACTCATAACTAATTGATTAGCTAGTTAAACTATCTCAACTAGTTCTAACTAAAATAAAAATCGCAACACAACTCCACTATTTGTCCCGTTAACTCCTCCAAAACTTCTGCCACTGAAGTCTAACTGAAGTCAACCATGCAAGATGCCATCAAACCCTAGGAACCACGTGATTCCTTCTGTCATTTGCATGAGCCACCTCCATGACTCAAACTGAAGTGCTCCAAGAGAGTAAACTGCTATTTATAGTCAAAATATTATTAAGGGTAAATAATATTTGACTTCCATATTTTTAGGAGAGGCAGTCTAAAAACAGCCTGGGTCCTAAAAATAAGGGTCTCATCTATTTTTACCAACATGTCGCATACTTCAAGAATCTCCAACTGGAATTCCCAAATTATGCTCCGTTTGTCTAAAAATAGACATAGTCTAAAAATAGACTTTGCGCCAGAATTTGCCCGCGGGCCCACTTAGTGAAGGCGACTTCATTTCACTAAGCTCCATCATCTTGCTGCATTCTCAACATGCACTGTGCAAATGTCATGTTTAAGTATAAAATCTTGGTGGAATTTACAAAACAAGCCATTGGCTAAGTTGGTTTGGATCCGAATTTGGAGAGAGGTGGTCGGGTGGTCAATTCGCGCCCCCTCCTTTTTAAGTCAGACTTAGTTTTACAAATGGTTTCTTTACCTTTTAAAACCCACCGTATATATAAGCTTTAACCCCATCGGATATTAAACATACAATATGGGTAATTTTGGGGGGCGAGGCGCAGTGGGTGGCTTGGCCCACACCCTCCGCCGACACCATATGGAGTTATGGTGTAATGGGTTATGAATAGTGTTAAACTTGTTTATGGTGTCGCCTGCTCAGGGGCTAGGTGGGTTCGACCCCTGTAGACACTTTGTTTATGTCATGTACATATAACACATATATATTATATATATGGCTTGTCCATTGGTTATAGTGTGGTGCCCACTGTTGAGCCTCAAATTTGTGCTTTCCTTCACCTCATTTTACCTCATTTTTCCCTTGTCCATTTCCATTTTAAACCCAATTGATCAATAAAAATAGTTAAAATTACTTCTAGAATGGTTTACATAACTGACTTGTTGAATTTTGTGATTGTTGCCATTGTTAGACATTTTGACCGGAACTAGCTGCAGAATACAGGCATTCTGTAGCTAACCGGCGATTCTGCAGCTACCTTTATGTTTGAGCATGTTCCAGGTGGCCTCTTGAGGAAAAACGCATATGGGCATGATCCACGTTGTGCCTACATGGTGTGTTGCTCGTCATGGAAGAGGAAATGAAGTCTGTGTACGGTTATGCACGTGGGAACACATTTTGTGAAAGAAGACTGCTACTAGGACTGTTACAGTCCAGGTGTCTTTTCTCTTTTACGCAGCCACCTTAAAGACTCCTAAGATGATTTGGATTAGGAAGACATCATTCCTAAATTATTGTAATTATTGTTACTTGCATTTACTTTAAAAACTCTTGAATAGGCTGAGAGCTTAGTTAGAAATTTTGTGTAGATTTGCTGCTAGATTTTGGTGTAAAACTCTGTGTTACGTCTTTTAAGACACAGAGCATTATGTTTAGACTATTGCATTGTTAATGGAGCAGACAAAATTATCTTGAAGGCGTGATTTAATTGTGAAGTTGAATGCCGTCAAGTGGTAGAGGGCCCCTGCCCCTTGAACGGATTTCCTTAGCGTAAACTAGATAAGTTTTTCCTAGCTGTCTTTACGTTTTGCATATTGAATTAGTAGTTGCTGTGTTTTATATATTGTGGTCGTATTCGTTCCAGTTCTTCCATAAGAAGACATTCTTCCAACAGACCAAAATGATGAATGATTGATGACTATGGTATTGTAGGATATCAGTTAGATTTGTATTTGTTTTAGCTAGCTACTGTAGCCATAATTCGTTCCAGTTCCTCCACAAGAAGACACTTTGCCAATAAATCAAAACGATGAATGTTTAATGACTATGGTACTGTAGGATAGGATTTATATTTGTTTTAGCTAGCTACTGTAGCCATAATTCGTTCCAGTTCTTCCACAAGAAGACACTTTGCCAATAAATCAAAACAATGAATGGTTAATGACTATGGTACTGTAGGATAGGAGTTGTATCTGTTTTTAACTAGAGACTGTAGTTATATTCATCATAGTTCTTTCACAAGAAGACATTCTTCCAATAAATCTTAACAATGAATGATGAATAGCTATAGTGTCATAGGAATTAGTTGTAGTCTTTAGTCTTCACTATCATAGTTGCACTTGTCCTAATCACTCTTCCACAAGAAGAAATTCTTCCAAGACATCCTTAAGAAGTTCAAGATATGACTGTGATGTGACAACTTAGTTTCATTTGCTTTCAGTTCATTGCTTTCAATTGCATACAAGTCCACAGTCAAAATTGTTCTACCTCTTCCACAAGAAGGAAATCTTCCAAAATATCCCTCATGATGAACAAACTGACTGTGTAACTTCATAGGATAGTGCATGTTAATTAGAATGCTCCGGAGTTTCATTTTGCATTTAATTCATGTCCAGCTACTTCATTTCAAAGTTTGATGATGGCTTATGTTTTAACATTGTTCTAGTTTAGAAGCATCTTAAGCTCATGTTTAAATCAATTCATTGCATTCATATCTCATAGTCACACTGTCACCCTTTGCACAGTAGATCATTTTAGTTGATAGGATTCCTAAGGCAGCCTTCATTATTTACAAATATCTTTTTGTTCTGAAAATTATCAGTGATCCATAACTTTAGGAACAGAAAATAACATCATTACAAGGTCTGAAATATCTCTGCAAATTCCTCACTATAAACAGAGCTTTTCCTCAGCAGAACTACCCTGAAAAGAAACCAATAACTCTTGAATAATAGACTCTGACCTTCAATTGAAATTGCATAATAGAACTAGAAATTAGTCATGAATAGATGAGTTTAGAATAGAATGTTGCATCATGATTAGTGTCTGATTGTCTAGTTAGAAAATTTGCATATTTAAGTGATCATTTCTGAAAGTCTAGTTTGTGTCATTTGTTTAAAAATTCATCATCAAGCTCTTGTTTCTATTCAGTCATAGTTTAGATGTTGTTTCAGTGTTTTTGATTACATTTTCCATTCCATACATTAGGCTCAACTGTGTTTTTGACTACCACTCTCTTTTCATTAGTTTTCTAGGCATTTTCATTGTAAACATAAAACTTCAAAAAAACCAAAAACATCATAAATCAACATAAAAGACCAAAAAATCACAAAACACTACATACAACGCACTAGGAAACAAGCACCTAGGTACATATGGTACATTTCACTTCAGCAGTTTACAAATCCTGGTTGACAATTAAATGAACTCAGTTTAGGAGACTAGATTGAGGCACAACATTTTGGCGTCGTTGCCGGGGAAGTGAAAACTAGGTAACCTTTGTTTCTTAGCATCCAAAAACAATTTTATGCGTAGGGAGAGAGATTCAAGAGGAAGATTTATAAGCAGCAGAGGCATAAGTTTGACATCTAGAACACCACTTGTTTCATCCAGATCCAGAACTAGTACACCTTCAACTCAAACCCATCTTCCATCCTTTACTGATCCTGGACTTCTAGAAGATCTAAGGTCACCTATTCCATTAGAGAAACCTTCCACTTCATCCACTGAACCTGCCATAGAAGAGGATCCAAAAACCTTTGTTGAGGATACAAACCTTTCTACTTCCACAAGAGAGTCAACCATGGCAGAAGAAGGAGGAGGAGGAGTTGTTAATGGAGAAAACACATTTGGAGGAGGTAGAGGAAGAGGTAGAGGAGAAGGAGGAAGAGGAGGTAGAGGTGCAGATGGAGGAAGAGGTAGAATAGGAATCTCTTTTGGGTTCCCTATACTTGATGGAGAAACCAATACAACCATGAAAAACATTTCACCTTATGTCCTTCCGAACTTCTATGGACTTAAAACTGAGGATCCTGAAACTTTCTTATTCGAATTTGAAGTACTGTGTAGGACTTATGACTACCTTCAAGATGCCCAAAAATTGAAATTATTTCCTTCAACTCTGAAAGGAGCATCATTGAAGTGGTTTATGAGCTTAAGCAGTAGTTCCATTAGGACATGGGAAGACATGAAACAAGCATTTCTAGAGAGGTACTTGGATTATTGTATGCCGGTTAATCATAAGGAAGAAGTGTTCAAGATGTTACAAAAAGAAGATGAAAACTTAGAAGATTTGTTGGAAAGATTTAAATACAACATAAAAAGGGCACAAATGGAAGACCTAGATCAAGACACTTTAAAATCTCTTTTGTTGAAAACCATTAGGGATGAATGGTTGGATATCCTTAACATGATGGGAAAAGGGGATATATCACAACTCACATTACCTGAAATATCTGAGTTATGTATCAACCTTTCCAAAGGGAAATCCAAAACTGTCAAAGGTCCAAGAGATCCTGCTCTTGCAAGAGCAAGTAAATCTGCTTCTGGGACAGTAAGTAGATCAGAAATAGGACACATGCTTGATGATTTTAAATCTGACATCTTAGGGAGTCTTAGTGAACAAATAGACACCCTCAAGATACAAAAAAAGCAAAAGGCTGAATCTGATGCCTTGGCAATCTTTTGTCCCAAATGTAGGAAGAAACATGCCTTGAGAGAGTGTCCTTTAGATATAAAAGTTGTAGAAACCTGTGTTATTTGTTCTGAGAAACATGAGACCAAGAATTGTCCTTCTCTTCCTGGTCTCAAGGCTGTTTTTCAAGAAGAAACTCCTACAGATTCCACAGAATCTCTTAACTTTGTATCTAGAAGACCTTGGAAGGGACCTCAAACACAGGGATTTCATGATCAAATGTATAATCAACCTCCACCTTGGAATTCTTGGCAGCAACCTTGGCCCCAATTTCAAAATCAATCTCAAGCTTGGGCACAAGGATCACAAGGTCCCTATGGAAGATACTCTCCATATTATCAGTATCCACCATCCTATCCACCATACCCACAAAATTTTCCTCAAAATCTTCAACAAATTTTCAACAAAATTCTCAACAACATCATCAGAACCAACCTCATCAAAATCAACCACTTCCATTACCATTCCCTCAAAAATCCAATCAATTACCAGCTCAGCCCATACCAAACCCCAATAATAAGAATCCTCAGAATACATACATGTTAGAAGGACAACAATTTCCAACTTATTTAATTACTCCTCTAGACCTTAGTGATGTTCAACTTAGGTCTGGAAGGATACTTGAGAAGAGGAAACCTTCTCTGATCATACAAGAACAAGATGATTCTGAGGAAGACTCCCTACGGGTTAATAAAAGTCTTGAGGAAGAAACATCCTTTCAAGGCCAAAACATTGAAAAACTGAAACAAAAAGATCCAATAAGCCCAACTCCAGTATTAGAGCAACCATCCACATCTACTTCTATACCTCCCTTTCCGGAAAGATTACAAATTGACAAAGGTGTAGAAAAACAAATAATGGTGCATAATTATGATTTCTTGGATGAATTGAGAAATGTTTGCATTAAAATTCCATTATTGCAAGCCATCAAGGAAATCCCAATTTTAGCCAAAACAATAAAGGAGTTGAGTATGAAGACAACAAAGAAAAGAATAAGAGAAACCAAGAAAATTCAACTGGTAGGACAAATAGCAGATATTGTGATGGGTAAGATTACTATTCCAAAGTACCTTGACCCAGGAAATCCAGTTGTCAAAATTCACATCAATGGAATTGAAATTCAAAACACACTCATTGACTTAGGAGCAGCAATAAATATCATGAGTAGACAAAGCATGGACAAACTGAAACTTCCTAATCTTCTCTTTACACCCACACTATTACAACTAGCAGATAGATCTGTGATCAGACCAGATGGGGTAATAGAAGACATTCCAGTGTCCCTAGACTCTTGGGAGTACCCCGTGGATTTCATGATCCTTACACCCAAGAATAATCTAGGAGGCCATCCTGTTATACTAGGAAGACCTTGGTTAGCTACAGCTGATGCTTTTATTAGTTGTAGGTCCGGTGATATGTATATTTCTGATGGAAGTTCAACAAAGAAATTCACTTTATATCCTCCAGCTAAGACAATTACAGATCTAGATGACACTCAATGGATAGAGGATGAAGAATATTTGCAACCACTCTTCACAATTTCAGAAATTAGTGAAGATAATCAAATTCTGAATACTCTAGAAAATTTTGAATCTTCTCTAGAACACAAACAAGAATCATTTCAAGAGAAATCCAATATTGAGTTCTTGTCATCTAGACAGATGTCTCTTCATTCTATGGACAAATTTGGCAGTTCTACAAGTGAAATTTTTCCAGGCAAAACCTTGAACATAAACAAAAACCTGGAAAAATCTCAACAAGAAGAGTTAGTCAAAGTATTACAGAGACATTCTTCTGCATATGCATGGGAATACACTGACATGAAAGGGATAAGTCCCAAGACTTGTATTCATCATATCTATATAGAGGCAAATTGCAAACCAATTAGACAGCCTCAAAGACGGATGAATCCAAATCTTAGGGAAATTGTCAAGGAAGAATTACAAAAATTGTTAAATGTTAACTTCATCTATCCTATTTCAGATAGTCAGTGGGTTTCCCCCTTTAGTAATTGTACCTAAGAAAAATGGAAAATGGAGGGTGTGTGTTGACTACCGAGAACTGAATAAAGCTACTCTTAAAGACCATTTTCCCTTACCTTTCATAGATCAAGTATTAGATACATTAGCAGGTAAAAAGTACTTTTCATTCCCGGATGGATTTAGTGGTTACAATCAAATCCAAGTAGCACTTGAAGACCAAGATAAAACCACATTTACTTGTCCTTGGGGTACCTATGCCTACCGAGTATTGCCATTTGGATTGTGCAATGCACCTGCAACATTCCAAAGGGTAGTATTAGGAATTTTTTCTGATCTAATACATGACTGTGTAGAGGTGTACATGGATGATTTTACAGTTTATGGGGATTCATTTGAAGAGGCTTTAGAAAACTTGGAAAAAGTCCTAAAAAGATGTCAAGAAGCAAACCTTTCTCTTAGTCATGAAAAATGTTTTATGATGTTTACTGAAGGTATTGTTTTAGGGCACCACATTTCAAGGGATGGGATTAGAGTTGATGAAGCGAAAGTTGAAGTTATTTCTAACCTATCCATTCCAAGTTGTCAAAGAGATGTAAGAAGTTTTCTAGGATTTACGGGGTACTATCGGAGATTTATAGAAAACTTCACCAAAATAGCATCTCCTCTTTTCAAATTACTCACCAAAGATTGTGAATTTAAGTGGACTTCTGATTGCCAGTTAGCTTTTGAAACCCTGAAAACCAAAATTTCTGAAGCACTTATATTAAGGGGACCTAACTAGAAGTTACCTTTTCATATCTCGACAGATGCTTCCGATACAGCTCTAGGAGCAGTATTGGGACAGAAAGATTTAATTCCCTATGCCATCTATTATATCAGTAAAAATTTGACTCCTGCAGAGTTAAACTATACTGTAACTGAAAAAGAGTTTTTAGCCGTTGTTCATGCCATTAACAAATTTAGACACTATATAACAGGCTATGAAACTTTTATTCACACTGATCATTCTGCCATTAGATATTTAATGAATAAATCAATCACTAATGGTAGAGTTATAAGATGGTTGTTATTTTTGCAAGAATTCAACATTACTATTCTAGATAGGCCTGGAAAACAAAACACTGTGGCTGACTTCCTGTCTAGAATTCAAAATATCAAAGATGACACTCCCGTTGAAGATCAATTTCCTGATGAATATCTTTTTGCAGTTTCTACTCAAACTCCATGGTTTGCTGATATTGCTAATTATTTAGTTTCAGGAAAATTTTCTTCAATTATGAATGCAAGGGATAAAAGAAAAATCATTAATGATAGTGCAAGATATTCATGGGTCGCTAATGAGTTGTACAAGACAGGTCCAGATTTGATCATTAGAAGGTGTGTTCGTGAAGATGAGATGCCCGAAATTCTCAAGGCATGTCATGATGAACCTTGTGGCGGACACTTTGCAGATAAGAGGACAGCCTATAAGATCCTTAATTTAGGATATTATTGGCCATCTTTGTTTAAAGATGCAAGGGAGTATGTCAAAAGGTGTGACAGTTGCCAAAGGGTAGGGAACCCTTCTCCTTCAGGTGAGATGCCATTACAACCTCAGGTACACATTGAACCTTTTGAAAAATGGGCTTTGGATTTTGTAGGACCTATTAGTCCTCCATCTAGACAAAAGAAATACATATTATTTTGCACTGATTATGTTACTAAGTGGGTAGAAGCTAAACCATTACTTGTTGCTAATGAATCATCTGTAGTTACTTTTCTTTTTGAGGATATTTTTACTCGTTTTGGTGTCCCAAGGGAAATTGTTACAGATCAAGGAGCTCAATTTACATCAAGACTAGTGGAGCAAATGATGGAGAAGTACAAAATCAGACATAGAACATCTACTCCTTATCATTCACAAGCAAATGGTCAAGTGGAATCCACTAACAAAGTCATTGAAGGTATCCTAACAAAGACTGTTCATCTACATAGAAGAGATTGGGTAGATAGGCTTCCTGAAGCCTTGTGGGCCTATAGAACTACATGGAGAAACACAACAGGCCATACTCCTTATGAGCTTGTTTATGAAAAGCAAGTTTTTTTTCCTATAGAGTTCCAAATCCAAACATTCAAGATGGCAGTTCAGCTAGGACTTGATCTAACGGAGGCACAAAAGCATAGACTGGAGCAAATTAATGAATTGGATGAGATCAGACAAGATGCAGTTCAGAAAACAAGTCTAGTCCAACAGCAAAGGGCTAGATGGCATGACAAGTACATCAAAGAGAAGAAATTTAAAGAGGGTGATTGGGCTCTCTTGTTCGATTCAAAATTCAAGGATTTTCAAGGGAAATTTCAGACACATTGGCTTGGGCCATATGAAATTGTTCGAATTTTTGATAATGGGGCAGTAAAAATCAGAACTATAGATGAAGAGGAGGTCACTTTTCTTGTGAATGGCCATAGACTGAAGCTATACCACAAGCCACTCTCAAGAGAAGAGTTTGTCAAGAAGTTCCAAGGAGACAATGATGTGAAGTTAATGAAGAAGAGTCTCTCTTCTTCATCAACTTGATTAAATTTTCTGAAGCATTTCTCTTTTGAAAAAATAAAAAATAAAAAATAAAAAAAAAATTTAAAAATAAAATTAAAAATAAAATAAAATAAAGGTATAAACATGAAAACCAATCACTGATTGGCATGTTTATACAGAAAAGATAGGGTGAAAATCAGAGTGTCTCTGACACTCTAACTTTTCCCATTTTTGTTTCTAAGCAGCTGTTATAAATCATAAGTTCAGTGCCATAGTACTTATGATTCATTTCATCTCATTCCATTCACTATCCATCCATACTTCATCTCATCCATCATTCACATCTCACTCCATTCCATTTCATTCATTTCACTCCATCTTCCATTCACTTCATTCTCATGTCAAAACATAGAATTTGATATCTTGCTGCAAGAGAATAAAAATATGCCATGAATTGCACTACAGCCCTTATGTTCCTTCATTCCATGAACTGAATCCATTCTTATTTCATTATCCACTTCATAATCCATCATCCATTTCATCCATTTTCATAAACATTTCACCCATCTCCCAGAAACATTTCATTTTCATAATAAAAGTGTTCTACAGGGACATTCTGCAGCTCAGTGTACATTCTGTAGCTGATCGGCCTTTCTGCAGCCCGATAGTTTTTCACAGCTACAAATCCCGAAGACATCAACCAGCAGACATCAGAGTTACAACAAAGTGATCCAGAGAATTCATGAATCAAAGACATCAAGAAAATAGTGAAAGATTCCTCCAAAGATGAGCAGAGAAGACAAAGGCTACACAAACATCAAGGGAAGAGGTAAAAAATTTAAATTACGATGGCAATTCATGAAAATTTAGCATAGTTTAGTTGTGAAATTATTCAAAGAGTTGTTTTAATTATTTTATTGATCAAACACCAAACAAAACCCTCTATAGACTTTGTATTAAAACTTCCAATTCAAATTTTCTATCCAATAGCATTTGAGCGGTGGAACGACCAAATCATTTGAAATTCCCACGACTCTTAACCAAGTTCTTTAATGATGAAGATTTTTCCTACCATCGTAAATCCTCCGCTGTCTCCTCAAATCATTAATGCATTCCTCCACCTCACTTCACCACTCTATGCCGTGACCATTTGCCATAACGTCATTCTGTAGCCAGTATTACATTCCGAAGGCAGAAGCATTATTATCATGAGGGACAGAACAGAAGAGGTACATTGCAAGCATAACGGTGTGAGAACTCACTGAACAGAGAGCATATCACTGAGAACAAAGTTCGGAACATTGCACTGTCAACACAGAATTGTGGCCGTGAAGAGTTTAAAGCCTGTTGCTACCAGAAGACAGAGGTGCTAAAATTGAAGACTTTGCTACCAAAAACAGAGGTATGGTAGTAATTGAAGTTTGAAGTCTGTTATTACCAAAGACAGAGGTGTGGTGGTGACTGGTTTTGAAGTTATTGTTATCCGAGACAGAGAGGCTGTAGTGTTGAATTTGAAGCATACCATTTGCTACTAGAGACAGAGGTTGAGTTTGAAGTCTGGTGTTACTAGAAACAGAAGCGTTTTTCAGTGATTAAGTTTGAAGTCTTCTGTTACCAGAGACGGAGGTATTGCACAAAAAGAAATTTGGAATCATCTACCACTGTCTATCAGAGACACATTAGCCCGAAAATTGAAATTGCTTCCATATCATTCCAAGATTCAACAGAAGTACATCAGTCCGAGGATTCGAAGGCATTTTCCAAACAGAGGCATACAAACCAGAGATTTTTAAGACTATAGCTATTTCAAAGGTATGTTCTTCCAAAATTGAAGCCATTTTTTTTTTTTAGAGATTGAAGCCATTTTAATCCGAAAGTAAAAGCCATTGTTTTGTGGATAGAGAAGAGTGTTAATTGATAGTGAAAAAAATCATGGGTTTCATCGTAAGGATTGAGCCTATAGGATCAAAATATTTAGAAGGTTATCCACAATGCAAGGAGATGCTACAACAAATAGGATGGCTCCAATTCTTGGAAAAGTTTAATGGTTGCCATAAGGAAGTCACCAAAACATTTGCTAGATCATTCCAAGGCATTGAGGTTGAAATAGGAGATGTTAAGTTTACTGTTAATGAAGCTTTTATAGCAGAGGCTACAGGATTATCCAGAGCTGGGGAAAGATGGTTTAAAAATAGGGAATTCCATAATGACTCATGGAAACAAATCCTAAAATCACCAAACATGGATGTTAGTGTGTTCAAGAAGGGAATTCCCAGTACAGCATTGAAGAGCAAATGGAGGAATATACTACTTCTTTTACAAAAATTTGATACATGTGAGGGTAGATATGGGACATTTTATGTCTACCATATGAGACTAATGTTGCATTTTCTAGGAGAAGATTTGAATTTACCATATTTCTTGTATCAAAGTTTGAAGAAAATGGCTTCCTGTGTTCAGAGAAGAGTTCAGTTTTTGGAAACAACCCTGTATCATCATGGGTTAGTAAAAATTTTAATTGAGCATCATCTATCTAAATCAAATGATACATGGGGTGATTTCTTAATAAGAAATCATTTTTAGGAAGCAAAAGAACTATCACCTGAACCACAAGCCACAAAGAGAAGTAGGAGATGGAGGACTCCAACAGGTAAAATTGACAAACCGGTTCAAGAAAGCAGTGAAGAAGTCATTCTCGAGAAGTTGACTAGAATCAAGAGTCAACTCAAGGCAGAGAAGGAAATCAAGGAATCTGTTATGGAAAAAGGGGAGGGTTCCTCTCAACTTAGGAGAAGCCACAGATTAAAAGGAAAACTGAAGAAAACATCAATCAAACAAACAGGGGTAATCAATATTGAAGATGAAGAAACATCTATGGAAGAGTATGATGATGAAGATTTTTATGAAGGCACCCCTGAGATTGATCCTGCTCAACAGGAAATCTATGATTATGTGGAAAATCTAGAGAGAACAGCTTCAGAAAGAGAAGAGAGAACCCCCAGTCCTCCACTAACTGAAATTGATATATTGAGGAGGGATAGGTATGAGTTGGAAGTGTTGAATAGACACATCAGAAATGAGAATGAAATTCTCAAAGATCAAATCAAGCTCAAGACTGACATGAACTCAACCTTATCCCTGCATATAGACAAAGTGGAGAGAACCAATGAGAAGATGAAGACAAGGAACAGAAAGTTGATCAGAGCACTCACAAACCTCAGGTTCAAACTTGTGATCAGAAAACCCAGAAGGCCTTTAGCATGCAGACAAAGGAAAAGAAGGGGATTAGATGTCCTTGCAGAAGCCTCAGAATTCATAGGATAATTTGCATGAGGACATGCAAAGAGACAGCAGGGGGGGTATGTTGAGCCTCAAATTTGTGCTTTCCTTCACCTCATTTTACCTCATTTTTCCCTTGTCCATTTCCATTTTAAACCCAATTGATCAATAAAAATAGTTAAAATTACTTCTAGAATGGTTTACATAACTGACTTGTTGAATTTTGTGATTGTTTCCATTGTTAAGCATTTTGACCGGAACTAGCTGCAGAATGTAGGCATTCTGTAGCTAACCGGCGATTCTGCAGCTACCTTTATGTTTGAGCATGTTCTAGGTGGCCTCTTGAGGAAAAACGCATATGGGCATGATCCACGTTGTGCCTACATGGTGTGTTGCTCGTCATGGAAGAGGAAATTAAGTCTGTGTACGGTTATGCACGTGGGAACACATTTTGTGAAAGAAGACTCCTACTAGGACTGTTACAGTCCAGGTGTCTTTTCTCTTTTACGCAGCCACCTTAAAGACTCCTAAGATGATTTGGATTAGGAAGACATCATTCCTAAATTATTGTAATTATTGTTACTTGCATTTACTTTAAAAAATCTTGAATAGGCCGAGAGCTTAGTTAGAAATTTTGTGTAGATTTGCTGCTAGATTTTGGTGTAAAACTCTGTGTTACGTCTTTTAAGACACAGAGCATTATGTTCAGACTATTGCATTGTTAATGGAGCAGACAAAATTATCTTGAAGGCGTGATTTAATTGTGAAGTTGAATGCCGTCAAGTGGTAGAGGGCCCCCGCCCCTTGAACGGATTTCCTTAGCGTAAACTAGATAAGTTTTTCCTAGCTGTCTTTACGTTTGCATATTGAATTAGTAGTTGCTGTGTTTTATATACTGTGGTCGTATTCGTTCCAGTTCTTCCATAAGAAGACATTCTTCCAACAGACCAAAATGATGAATGATTGATGACTATGGTATTGTAGGATATCAGTTAGATTTGTATTTGTTTTAGCTAGCTACTGTAGCCATAATTCGTTCCACTTCTTCCACAAGAAGACACTTTGCCAATAAATCAAAACGATGAATGTTTAATGACTATGGTACTGTAGGATAGGATTTGTATTTGTTTTAGCTAGCTACCGTAGCCATAATTCGTTCCAGTTCTTCCACAAGAAGACACTTTGCCAATAAATCAAAACAATGAATGTTTAATGACTATGGTACTGTAGGATAGGAGTTGTATCTATTTTTAACTAGAGACTGTAGTTATATTCATCATAGTTCTTTCACAAGAAGACATTTTTCCAATAAATCTTAACAATGAATGATGAATAGCTATAGGCCATAGGAATTAGTTGTAGTTTTTAGTCTTCACTATCACAGTTGCACTTGTCCTAATCGCTCTTCCACAAGAAGAAATTCTTCCAAGACATCCTTAAGAAGTTCAAGATATGACTGTTATGTGACAACTTAGTTTCATTTGCTTTCAGTTCATTTGCTTTCAATTGCATACAAGTCCACAGTCAAAATTGTTCTACTCTTCCACAAGAAGGAAATCTTCCAAAATATCCCTCATGATGAACAAACTGACTGTGTAACTTCATAGGATAGTGCATGTTAATTAGAATTCTCCGGAGTTTCATTTTGCATTTAATTCATGTCCAGCTACTTCATTTCAAAGTTTGATGATGGCTTATGTTTTAACATTGTTCTAGTTTAGAAGCATCTTAAGCTCATGTTTAAATCAATTCATTGCACTCATATCTCATAGTCACACTGTCACCCTTTGCACAGTAGATCACTTTAGTTGATAGGATTCCTAAGACAACCTTCATTATTTACAAATATCTTTTTGTTCTGAAAACCATCAGTGATCCATAACTTTAAGAACAGAAGATAACATCATTACAAGGTCTGAAATATCTCTGCAAATTCCTCACTATAAACAGAGCTTTTCCTCAACAGAACTACCCTGAAAAGAAACCAATAACTCTTGAAGAATAGACTCTGACCTTCAATTGAAATTGCAGAATAGAACTAGAAATTAGTCATGAATAGAAGAGTTTAGAATAGAATGTTGCATCATGATTAGTGTCTGATTGTCTAGTTAGAAAATTTGCATTTTTAAGTGATCATTTCTCAAAGTCTAGTTTGTGTCATTTGTTTAAAAAGTCATCATCAAGCTCTTGTTTCTATTCAGTCAAAGTTTAGATGTTGTTTCAGTGTTTTTGATTACATTTGCCATTCCATACATTAGGCTCAACTGTGTTTTTTGACTACCACTCTCTTTTCATTAGTTTTCTAGGCATTTTCATTGTAAACATAAAACTTCAAAAAAACCAAAAACATCATAAATCAACATAAAAGACCAAAACATCACAAAACACTACATACAACGCACTAGGAAAGAAGCACCTAGGTACATATGGTACATTTCACTTCAGCAGTTTACAAATCCTGGTTGACAATTAAATGAACTCAGTTTAGGAGACTAGATTGAGGCACAACACCCACGAGGGTCATGACCCATTGGACCATAAAAATAAATTTGTTCTGAGTTGGTTGGGGTGTGGTGGGCGGGGGGGGGGGGGGTGGGTGTCGAGGCCCGCCCCTCATTTTTATATATACATTTTTGTTTTAAATAAAAAAACTATACATTTTTGAAAATTCAAATTTTTACCGTAGGAGTCAAATTAAAGACCCCACAATTTCGCACGGAATATGGCTAGAATCCGGTGGCTGGGTTTCGTCCAAATTGCGTCCTCCTTAACCTACCCAATCATCCAAGTCAACCCAAAACTTTGACTGTTCCGAATCGAAATTGAGTGTCGTCTGTGCTGTTGGAATTAGAAAGACGATATGTTCAACCTGAACCTGGTTCGAGAGAAATCCAAGAACTTTGATTTTTGAGCTTCCCTAAGCCCTCTTTGTCTTGTGTGTGTCTTTGGAGCTACCTGGATCAATTTTACAAGGAAAAAATTCAATATTTGGTTCATGTGATTTCATAGGATGGATTAGCAATAGACCCAGAGAAAATACAAGCCATTATGGATTGGCCTATACCTACTGATGTCACAACCATAAGATCCTTCATAGGTATTGTTGGATACTACCGGAGATTTGTAGAAGGATTTTCAGCCTTAGCCTATTCTATTACTTCTTTACAGAAAAAGGGAGTAAAGTTTGAATGGACAAAAAGTGTCAAAATAGTTTTAAACAGTTAAAACTTAAACTAAAAACTTCCCCCATTTTAAAGATTATTGATCCAAACAAGGAATTTGTATTATGTATAGATGCATGTGTCAAAGGATTATGAGGATTATTGCTACAAGAAAATTCAGTCATAGTATATGAGTCAAGAAAATTAAAGAAACATGAACAAAATTATATTGTATATGACTTAGAATTAGTTGTTGTGATACATTCATTGAAGATGTGGAGACATTATATGTTAGGAAAGAAGTTCATACTAATGATAGATCATATAAGTTTGAAATACTTCTTCACACAACTTAATTCAAATGCTAGACAAGCTAGATGGTTATATTTCCCTAGTGAGTTTGATATGGAAATCAAACATATTAAAGGAAAGGAAAATAAGATTCCAATGCTTTGAGTAGGAATGCTCATCAAATTCTGAATAATCCTGGAAGCAGTGTGAATTTTGACATAGAAGAATTGACACAAGAAGTGGTGAGGCAAGATCCAAACTATGTGAAACTACAAGAAAAATTACAAAAATATCAAATAGTGGGTTATACTCAAAATCAGAAGGGGTTGATTTATTACAAAAAAAGATTGTAAATTCCAAATGTGACATCATTAAAATAGGAAATTTTAGATGAGTATCATAAAATACCTTATGCAAGATATCCTTGTAAAAAAAAATTGATTTCAGCATTGAGGGAGAACATGTTTTGGCCATATATGAAGAAAGATGTGGCTGATTATCTAGCTAGATGTTTAGAATGTCAACAAGTAAAAGTGAAACATCAGCATCCAGCAAGATTGTTGAACCCTTTACCTATTCCATAATTGAAATAGGAAGTGGTTTCCAGAGATTTCATCACTGGATTGCCTAGAACTAAATATCAACATGAATCTATAATGGTGGTTGTAGACACATTGACTAAAGCTGCACATGTTTTACCAGTGAAATCTACATTTTGCACAACTCAAGTAGATAATGTATTCATGAAAGAAATTGTGAAGCTACACAACATTCCCAATCTGATTATATCAGATAGAGATGGATAGTTTACTTCAGCCTTTTGGAAGATTCTGTTTCGAGGAATGGGTACCAAATTGAACTTTAGTACTGCATACCATCCTCAAACAGATGGAAAAATTGAAAGAACCAACCAGATTTTAGAAGACATGCTACACTTGTATGTTATGGACAAACCGACAAGATGGGAATATTTTCTGCATCTAGCAGAATTTGCATATAATAATATTTATCAAGCTTCAATAAATATTAGTCCTTTTGAAGCATTGTATGACAGAAAATGCCACACTACGCTTAGCTGGAGTAAACCAGAATATAAATTAATTCTTGGACCTGATGCATTGCAAGAGATGGAAAGAACTATGAAGAAAATTCAGCAAAATATTAAAAAAACTCAAGATAGACAAAAGAGCTATGCAGAGAAAAAGAGAATTCATAGAGAATTTAAAGGGGGAGACCATGTTTACTTGAGGATTAAGTCTAAAAAGAGTACCTTATATACAGGTAGTTGTGCTAATTCAGAACCATGCTACTTTGGACCATTTGAAGTTCTAGAAAGAGTGGGGTCAATAGCTTATAAATTGGCTCTACCTAGTCACATTAAGGTTCACAATGTTTTTCATGTTTCCTTATTGAAAATTTATGTACATGATCCTACTCATGTAATTGATTGGACTGTGATATAGGTGGAAACAGAAGGTGAATTTCTTCCAGAGCCCCTTAGTATGCTAGCACTGGAAGAAATCGAGCTCCGAAATAGGATGGTAGCTAGAGTGAAAGTGCAGTGGAGGCACTTTACACCTAAAGAAGCTACTTGGGAGTGAGAAGAGGAAGTGGAAGAGAAATATCCATCATTGTTTCAATAAGTGAACTGATATTTTGCAACACCGAGGACGATTTTTTCTTTTAGAGGGGGAATATGTAATATCCCTATTTTTACTACTTTTATTAGACAGTTGAAAATACTAAAAGTTAAGTGGACCTAAAGGAAGATAATAATTGTGGACATATTATATTTTTTTAAATTGTAAATGTAGAATTTTAATTATTTTGTAAAAGACAAGAGTAAATTGGAGACCATGATTTCAAGTCCATCAGGATGGAATTAAATCCAAAGACTTTCCCAAATTTGCCAAAAATACTTGGAGAAATAAAATAAATTAAAAATATTAGATTGGAGATAAAAATCTAAAAGATACCTCAGTAAAGTGGAAAGTTACTGAGAAGAGGTGAAATAAAACTAGAAAGAGGAAAAAGCTATTTTTAAAGTACTTTTGTGGAAAAAACAAAAGTAAAGCCTAGGAAAAAGGAAAACAACATCATGATTTAACTGGACGCAGCTATGGAAACATGATGAAGGGAAACCAAGATTAAATAAGCCATTCCTGGGTAGACAAGAGGTTTTCTACACTTTGGAGGAATTGGTCTCTGCTCGGGGGGAGTTGTGGAGAGAAATCTCAGGGTTGGGTGGAAAATAGTCTTACCAAAATTGGTATGCACAAGTAATTTAATTATGTATTATGAAATTTTTATTATGATGAAAGTTAGAATAATTAGGATTCAATTAGAAAGAGCTGTGGAAATTATCTTTTATGTATTATCAAATTCTATAAAATTTTAAGTTATATAGTCTGATGTATTTAACATAACATACTATAATAGATATAGCTAGCTCTGTATAGTTACTTAGACTAATTAAATGATCCAGGTGGATATCGGTGGCCACCCACCTATTCCATTTGAACCTGCACCATCAATTCTTGCATCTTTTCACTTTCAGCACAACTTACTATTTTTAGTAGGTTTTCGGGTCTTGCTCTCCCGGAGCTGTTTTAGGGCTTTAATGATGCAGGTGGACATTGGTGGGCACCCACATATTCCATTTGAACCCCCACCATCAACTCTTTCAGTTTTTAAGTTGCAGCACAACTTACTATTTTTAGCATTTTTTCGGGTCCTGAACTTCCGGAGCTGTTTTGAGGCCCTAAACAACATTTTTTGGGAAAACCAAGAGCAACATGGGTCCATGGATTGATTTTTCTCACAATGAAAGTTGTACTCCTTAGATAGATATTTCTAATGAGCTATTGAGCATGTCAAATAGAGGTCGGATGCCAAAGTTACGTCCCGGGGAAGTTGAAACACCACTTCACCCAAAAGGGACCCACAATTTTGGCGTTTCATCTCCTAGGGATAGGTTTTTGGATGTTTCAAGTTTTCCATTGTTTCTAAATAATAAATAGGCCATAAAGCCTCATTGTAACATAGTTCAAAGGTCTGTAGCCGCCACATCTCTTCTTAGAGATTCACTACCAGCACCCTAGCTATTTTTTTTTCCATTATGTCTGTAAGCATATTTCTGTTATTTGATATTGATGAAATAAAGCAATATTTCTGCTGCATCTCTATATTTATGGTTATTTCTGTATTCTATTACGTTCCTGCAAAAATCCAGATCAGTGGTATCAGAGTGGTCTGTTATTTCTTGTTTTTTCTTTGCATGTCCCCAATGCAGTTAGGGTATAAGGAGTTAGGGCTTGATCTGGTTGAACCCTTGCAAGATCAGCCTCACAAACCCCGAAGACCTCCCATGGTGGAAGAAAAGAAAGACGAGGGAAGAGGAGATCCTATCAAAATATTGCTTGAGGAGGCCCTCGAGAAACAAAGGAACGCGATGATGGATAACTTTGCTCAGATCCTTCAACGACTGCCCACCTATGGTGCATCTACATCCAACATCCACTCTAGAGGTGCCACTCCCTTCAAGGTATAGGTAAACTTTGACATTCCTGTATTTGAAGGACACATAGATGAAAACATTGTAGATAGATGGTTGAATTTGCTAGAAGGGTATTTCTTGGTCCATGATTTCGTTGACCGAGAAAATATTATTTTTGCACTCCTCAAAGCCGCCCCCCATATCAAATACTGGTGGGAAACCTACTGTGATCAAGAGGACGAAGGGGAACCCTCTCTATTCTCAGCCACACCCACTTGGAATTCATTCTGATACAGCATCAAGGAACAATATTACCCTGTGGGGAGCTATGATGACAATACATCCAATGGACCATGTTGCAGCAACAAAGGGATCAAGATGTACACAAACTGATGAATATGTTCCATAACCTACCCACAAAGTTGGGTATTAAAGATACACAGGGACATTTGGTGCTCTCAAGTACCATGGCTATCTGCACAAACACATCTAGGAGGAAATGGAGTTCCTCGACATTACATCGCTTGGCACGACATATTGCTATGCCGCCAAGATCAAGCAAAAATTTAAGCAGAAGAAGCAAGACTTTGAATATGCAAATATGAAAGGTGCCCCTGAACTAAAGAACAAGGGGAAAGGCCAAAGCGGTGTGACTCGGAACAACACCAAAAATCCAAATAAGGACACAGCGAATTAGTGTGAATTTCATAACAGGCCCACTCACAGCACAAATGTGTGTCAGTCCAAAAAGTCATTCGTGGCAGAACTAAAGGCACTCGAATCAGATGCATTTTCTAATCCTGAGTCAGAATGAGACAAAGGCAATTAAAAAGGGAAGTAGATCATTGATATCGATCCTAGTGCCATTGTTTCCACCACCAAGATCCAGAGGGAGGATTCAGAGGATCCAGAGGAGGGGGAGTGAGTCTTCCATTCGCAGATGTGGGTGAAGGGTTCTCCGCTGCAATTTCTTGTCAATAGCGGAAGCCAAAAGAAGCTCATTTCAGAAGAGACCGTGAAGTGGCTCAGCCTACCTACCATAGCACATCCGCAGCCATATACCATCAGGTGGCTCCACCCAGGGAGAGATCTCTGCATCTGCCAGCAGTGCTGCCTTCCATACAATATCAAGCCATTCACGGATGAGGTATTGTGTGATGTTGCTCCTCTTGATGTAGCTGATGTATTATTGGGCCAATCATACATGTGGAGGTGACATGCTGTGTATGAGTCTAGGCCTCATGTTGTTGTTATTACTTTGGGAAATAACTTGTACAGGATACCAGAGTTAGTACCGCCTCTGGTCATCTCTTTGACTACTGCAGAACAACACAGTAAGATTTTTTCCCAAACTAGGAAATTGTTTTCCTTACAAATCACTCATAGGGAAAGAAGAATATTGTGGCCAAAAACTTGAAATGTGGCTCCCCTGGACGGCTGCAGCAGATGGACAATGTCATGGAGGAATACGAGGAAATTTTCTCCTCACTCACACTAGTTCCTCCACACTGTCAGGACAAGCACTCCATTGATCTAACCCTCAATGCACAGCTGCCTGATGTTGCCATACCTCATGCAACTACACAAACAGAATCCACACATGTACTATTTGAGGCTGATCAAGAAACCAAATTTACTAATTGCATCCAACATGTTCGCCCGTAGTTCCATGCCATCTTCGACAATAGAACATGCCTCATCTCATGGAGGATCTGAATGCAATGGGGACCATTGCTTCTTAAGGAGGGAGGAATGATCCAGGTGGATATCGGTGGCCACCCACTTATTCCTTGGACCAGCACCAACAATTCTTGCAACTTTTCACTTTCAACACAACTTACTATTTTTACTAGGTTTCCGGGTCTTGCACTCCCGGAGCCGTTTTGGGGCTTTAATGATCCAGGTGAACATTGGTGGCCACCCACCTATTCCATTTGAACCCCCACCATCAGTTCTTTCATTTTTTAAGTTGCAGCACAACTTACTATTTTTAGCATTTTTTCGAGTCCTGAACTTCCAGATCCATTTTGAGGCCCTAAATGATGTTTTTTGGGAAAATTGGGAGCAACATGGGTCCATGGACCGATGTTTTTCAGAAGAAAATTTGAACTCCTAGGATATATCTTTATAAAGAGCTATTGAGCGCATCAAACAAAGATCGAATGCCAAAGTTACGTCCCCAGGAAGTTGAAACACCAATTTACCCAAACAAGACCCACCGTTTTGGCGCTTCATCTCCTAGGGTTAGGTTTTTGGACGTTTCAAGTTTTCCATTTTTTCTCAATAATAAATAGGCCCTTGAGTCTCATTGTAACACAATTCAGAGGTCTGTATCCACCACATATCTTCTCAAATATTCGCTACTAGCATCCTAGCTATTTTTTTTTCCATTATGTCTGTAAGAATATTTCTTTTATTTGATATTAATGAAATTGTAATATCCAAAAACTGGGATTTTCTACAACAATAAGAATACCCTAAGGTATTCCAAATTTTGAGAACAGAAAGTAATCGAATCATGTAATGTGTTTGAACACATATCCATCAAAATAACAACCACAACAACAAACTATGCATTTATACAGTTCACCGAGTGGGGAAAAACAACTATTTTTGCCTTACAAACACTATTTCCTGAGAATTGAGCTAAAAAAGTGGAAAATAATGGTTGTGTCCCTTAGAATAGACAATATATGACATGCATGCAAAATAATTTTAGAAACAAATTCCATTAGCCAAGTTAAACAGATCTCCCCTGCTCACAACTGCTGAAAATGGGCAAAACCCCAAGACTACAAAATGCCGGAGCATCTGCACTAGTGACTTCAAAGTAAAAGAGAGATAAACTCAAAAAAATAGAGAAATATGACTGATAATGTTATTATAATACTCAATGATGTGCAAAATCATAGATCTAATATCTTTTACACAAATCCAAGAAGACCCGGCAAGGATTTCTTGACAAAAAAGATATACAAGAGTAGCTGCTGCAAAATCTGTGGCTGAATAATGCTTTATGGCTGAAGCTCTAGAATACATGGCTGAACATGCAAGTAAATGGCTGTATATTCTCCCTCTAGCTTTCCCAAAGAAAGGTTGATCCTCCTCTTGGGAAACTAGCTCCTCAAAATGGGGTTTCAGCCCGTTCCACTGCACACCTTAAGAAATAACACATTTTTCTAAAGGGAATACATTTTTTCTGAAGGTAGATGCTTGGACCAACACTAGGTAGTGGAAAATTCAGATCAGAAACACCCTCTTATATTTCTTGAACAAGATCTCCAAAGAAGAGTAGGGAATCCCCACCCGGGTAAACGCTTGCACTAAGCAGTGCATCAACTTAGCTAAAAAACTAAGTATTCGAGAAGTATAAGCAGACCTCATGAAAATATAATCTCCAATATTTCCATATGCTGATCATCTCCTTCATTATATAATTGATGAACTTCCTCACCAAGGGTCCCACCCACTACGAGGTTGCTTCCATGCAAAGGTTCCTCCACAAAAACTGCATTGTGCAACAAGATGGTTCAATGCATCTAGAAAATTTATGTTGACTTGGTCAAACTTGACCTTGCCCACATATTTTAGACCTTTTTCACACATGTGGATGTTTGAACTAGTTATTTCATGATCCCCTTTCACACTAGCAGGGATTTTTATTCATACTTGAGCAAATTATGAGCCCCCTTGCTCAATTATTATGCATCTAGATTCCAAAATCAAAATTTAATATTCCTATTAGCTGAAGCTAAATTAGGAATATTACAATCTCCCCCTCCCAAATGTTGCTTTTCCTCAAGCAACTGGAAGGGTGCTGCAAAATCTCCCCGCTTCCTCTTGTGGCCCTCTCATCCCATAGTCTCCTCCATTGCTTCAGAATTTCTGCAAAAATTCCATCTCCCAATGGCTCCTCCCAAAGGTGCAAGTTTTCCTTTGGTGAATAAACCCAATGGCTCTCCTCATGAAAGAATGGAAGGTGGTTGTGAAAACCTTCTTTCTCAACCATGGCTTTCTCAAGAAGAAAATGATGACAATCATGGGGAATTTCATCAGCAATGGAGGTCTTCCTCCTCCCTGCTATCATCCAAATTAAATGAATCAACCTCCAGCTTGGTAATTCATAGAAAAACTCCTCCCAAGTGTTCATGAGAGGCATGCCCCAAGTGCTCCAACCAGACATATGGTCCGCATCATAAAGAAACAAGTAATATGCAATGGTGGCCATATAGTTTCCCATGCTCCCCTTGCAACATGTAGTGCAGAAAAAGTAGGGGCTCTCTTCCCCCAAAGACACACCCAAAAAATGGGTCTTTCATCAAACCATAACCCCAACAAAATTAAGAAAATCTTCAGCATGTGGGATCATAAGTAAGATAATGCTAGCTGCCATATACAATAAGGGAGAAGGACAATGGTCCCTCATATGAAACCAGCACAGTTTTCCTCCTAACTGCCATATAATATGATATGACAAGCGTTCTCCCCAACACTTTTTTGCTGCCCCATCCTTCTTGCATGTTTTGAGATGGTGTATGATGGTTGGTGTTAAGGAACCACACCACGAAGAGTGCATCATCTTTACAAGATCTCCCAAAGAATGGCCAACATCACCATTGTTCATGGCCCAAAGTGGCTCATGAAGCCCATCAAAAAAGGTGCCCTCTCTTGGAGCCAAGACTTGCACATGAGTGTTAATAAGATACAAGTATATAATGAATACATCATGAGTTTCAACAATACAATGTTTGTTATATACTTGTCTAAAATCAGCAAGGTAGCTCATGGATGAGCTCCCTCCCACACTCAATAAATAAGGAGATGATAATGATAACTCTTCCCAAGAACTATGTTCCTCCTCAACCAGAAAATGGTCCATGCACTTACTCATATGAGAGTGCATCTCCTCTCTGAAATTTTCCCACATGAATCCATCTAATATAGTATGACATGTTTTAATAAGACTAGTGGGATTTGAAAGAAAGACCTCATAGATTATGTTAAGTAGTTTTTCCTTGAGCTTGGAATCTTTAGTTAAGTAAATATGATCATGAACATGAATGATTCCACTAACTACTTTATACTTTCCAACCATTTCTTGCCCAACAAGAACCTTACATGTGAATAGGTCCTTGGAATATTCCATCAAGAGTTGTGACACCCAATAAGGGTCTAGACTTCCCAACATTGACAACGTTGTAGAAATCTGAAATGATGCATTTGTCATATGATGGCTCTCCACCTTGACATGCTTGATGTCAAATTCACATTTTGGAGTATTCCCAACCTTCTTTTGCTGCCCCTCTTTCAGCTGATCTTGCTCAAGGCAAGATTGGAGTTTAGGAAAGTCACCCTTCCCTTGAAAGGTCCTCTTTCTCAAAAAATTCCACCTCTTTTCTCCTGCATGCAAAAATGAAATTATTTCTTTGTTACGTTAAGAAATATTCATTATATATTGGAGTATCTTTTGCTGCCCCAAATTTATGGAATAGCCTCTTGATACTATGCTCATATCAACACAAATTGCTGAATCTATCCCCTCCAACGCAAACAGATGAATGGAAGAAAACAAGGTCAACTTCAGAAATTTACCTATCCTTCCATCAATGGTTTTCAGCGCTATAGTGGCTCCTTCCAAGGCTCCCTCTTTAAAAAAATATGTTGCTTCTATATATAATTGAGATAACACTTTAGTTTCCCTCCAATCAGGAGGTCTTCTTGCTGAAATGCCTCCTTGCAAAGAGGCATCAAGGCATAGAGTAGGATGTGAATGTAGGTGGACAGATTTGCCCCTACCTTTGTTGCATGGTTCCTGTTGCCTTTCTTGTTCTTTCTGAAATAGAGAAGGGTTCATGCTCTTCATCCTATGATTCCATTCCTCCTCTTTTCCTCCTCCTATCTTCAAGATCCCATCACTTGGCAATGAAAGTACATGGTGCTCATGTTGTATGCCAAGAGCTTTATGTGTGAGACCTTTTGGAAATCTTTGCAAGAGTGCAAGAGTTTATTTTCTTGAAGCAAGTGCTCCCTCCTATTCTCATGAGGTGCTTGAGGTGCCCTTGTCATGACTACGTTATTATCCCCTGCCTTCCCTTCCTCCTCTTCAATGGTTGAAGTTGCCATGTCTTCAACAAGAGACCTCAAATCTTGGTATTCTCTTGAAGAAGGAATATTCACATCTTCCCTTTGAGAAGAAATCCCTTTGTCCAAAGGAGACCTTACCCTTGGAAAATCATCAAACAAGCTCACCTCCTCTTCATTGGTTTTCGGAAATGGAGTTGTATTTATAGACCCTCCCAACTCATGAAAAAGTTTTGTTTGATGTGGTTTAATAGTTGCAAAAGAAGATGTTTCACATGCAATATCATCAAACCTATCTACTAATATTTTAATGAACTTTGCATAAGTAGATGTATTTGCATTCTTTAAGGAAAATTATTCAAACAACCACCAAGCATAGGCCTTACCCTCAAAATGCAGCGCTGCTACTTTGATGGCTTCCAATTCCAGAACTTGATGTTGCTGCACAAAGGTGTCTAGCTCCTTCACCCAAGCCCTAGCTGGACATAGAGGTGATCCATAAAAAATGGATAGAAATAATCTACCCTCACTTTGATTCTTGCTCCTTGTGCTCTTTTCCTCCTTCATTTGGAAAAACCCTTGGAAATTCAAGTGACCTTTGAACTCCTCAGATTGAGCTTCATATTCCCACAAATAAGCACCAAGAGTATTTTCCTTTGGCATATCTCCTTTATCCATGAATAAATTGCTAATAGAATGTGGTAGATCTAATGATATGGCTGAGTTATCATATCCAAAAGATGAGGAATTAGGATCTTCCTCCTGTATAGATCTGTGTGAGGGATCTTCATGTGTTTCCCTCCTCATTTCTTTGATGTCCTTGCCTTTGTCCTGCAGACTTGAAAAGAGAAGTTTTAATAACATATTTTCTCTAGACAACAAAGGTTTTCTCTGATTTCTTCTAAGAATTTCCTTCTCCCCATGAGAAGACTCCATAATTCTTGAGCTCACAGGCTGAGCCAAGATTGTTGCTCTGATACCACTGTAATATCCCAAAACCGGGATTTTCTACAACAATAAGAATACCCTAAGGTATTAAAAAGTTGGATAACAGCAAGTAATCAACTCATGTAATGTGTTTTAACACATAGCCATCAAAATAAGAATCACAACAACAAAATATGCATTTATACAGTTCACCAAGTGGGGAAAAACAACAATTTTTGCCTTAAAAATGCTATTTTCTAAGAATTGAGCTAAAAAGGTGGAAAATAATAGTTGTTTCACTTATAATAGACAATATAGGACATGCATGCAGAATATTTGCAGAAACAAATGCCGTTAGCCAAGTTAAACATATCTCCCATGCTCACAACTGCTGAAAATGGGCAAAACCCCAAGACTACAAAATGTTGGAGCAGCTGCACCAGTGACTGCGTAGTCAAAGAGAGGTAAACTCAGAAAAATAGAGAAAGATGACTGATAATTTTATTATAATACTCAATGATGTACAAAATCAGAGATCTAATCTCTTTTACACAAATCCAAGAAGACCCGGTAAGGATTTCTTGACAGAAAATATATACAAGAGAAGCTGCTGCAAAATTTGTGGCTGAATAATGTTTTATGGATGAAGCTATACAATATATGGCTGAACATGCAAAGAAATGGCTGTAGATTCTCCCTCTAGCTTTCCCAAAGAAAGGCTGATCCTCCTCTTGGGAAATTAGCTCCTCAAAATGGGGTTTCAACCCCTTCCACTGCAAACCTTAAGAAATAATGCCAGGTAGTGGAAAGTTCAGATCAGAAACATCCTCTTATATTTCTTGAACAAGATCTCCAAAGAAGAGTATGGAATCCCCACCCGGGTAAACCCTTGCACTAAGTTGTGCAGCAACTTAGCTAAACAACTAAGTATGTGGGAAGTCTAAGCAAACCTCATGAAAATATAATCTCCAATATGTCCATGTGCTTGCCATCTCCTTCATTATATAATTGATGAGCTTCCTCACCAAGGGTCCCACCCACTACGAGGTTGCTTCCATGCAAAGGCTCCTCCACAAAAACTGCGCTGTCCAACAAGATGGTTCAATGCATCTAGAAAATTTATGTTGACTTGGTCAAACTTGACCTTGCCCACATAGTTTAGACCTTCTTCACACATGTGGATGTTTGAACTAGTTATTTCATGATCCCCTTTCACACTAGGAGGTATTTTTATTCATACTTGAGAAAATTATGAGCCTCCTTGCTCAATTATTCATGCATCTAGATTTGAAAAGAAAATTTTAATATTCCTATTAGTTGAAGCTAAATTAGGAAAATTACAGAAATGAAGCAATATTTCCACTGCATCTCTATATTTATGGTTATTTTTGTATTCTGTTGCATTCCTGCATAAATCCGGATCATTAAATTAGTAAACCAACAAACAGAATGTCTAAACCAAATTAGTAGGGTTTAAATCTGCTGTTAGATTGTAATAATTTAATTATTAAAGTACAGAAATAACATTAATACATGCAGAAAAGAGCTAATATAAATAATGAATTTAACTAGTGTGTAACCAATCATTGAACAAAAATATAGGTACATTAAGAGATAATTGTCAATCCAATAGGAAACATGATTTTACAAATTACATTTAAATACTCTGTTGTATATTAACAAGCGGGTTACATCTAATTATTCATTCTTTTATTGAATAAGAAATTAAATATCAAGTACATAATAAATTACTAGAGGATAGTACAAGAGAAATAGTGTAAAGAAGTATACAAATACATATGTAAATGATTTATAGCCATTAATGATTATTATTATAGACATAACATAAAAGTTGTATTATCAATGATAGCGATTACCATTACAAATTGTCATAAAATATTTGACCAATTCCATTGTATTGTATAGCTAATTACATGAATTATAAGTAGATAAATAGCCATGAATTCAAAGGAGTGAACTTTGTAGATGATATGGACCAACCTATAATTAGAAGAAAAATTACACGGTCAAATATTGACAGAATGATTGTACAAAATTGAAGAATGGAAAAAGGAGTGAAGTGAGACACCTGCACAAAAAGAACATTTATAAGAATTAGTATATGTGTATATAATACGTGAAATAATTATATAAATTACAAGAACATGACTAAGGTAATTGGAATAGAAATATTACCTTGTTAGTTTAACATAAAACTGTGGAATTATCTTTGTACACAAAGAAACAAAAAAAAAGTGAATGAGTTCACGTAAGTAAATGAACAAGAAGATACTAATGAGATAGTATGAAAAACATAAAAAGTAAATTACATGTACTCTAATAGACATGGTATGTACAAGGAATCTGGAAAAATCTTGTTAGACGGGCAAGAGTTCATGTACAAGAAATGATTTTATTAATTTGAGGAAATTAATAAAATAAGAAGTTATAATAAAGAGAATAGTAGCAATTTCGAAAAAATTAACATAGATAGAATTATAAGTGCTAATTACAATAAATTAGAACAAAATATAATTCAATAAATTAATACTAAGTTATTCCATTTATGTATTTTTGTATACCTAAACGAAAATTTTGAATTTCATCTATAATGAGATTAAAATCCTATTGCAAAAATCTGAGTTAACAAATGAATTCATACCTGACATAATTATGAAATAAACATAACAAATTAGACTTTACCAAATGAGGTGTGAGTCTGTATTGACAACGAAATATTATAAATTATATAACAACTTGCAATTCGGTTCTCCATAGTTAGGGTTACCGTGAAAATTTGCAACTTGAACATCGCAGAGGGAAAACAATGTAAGTACTCGTAAAAATGGAAAACGAAGATAGAACATAGTCATTCTACTCTCCAAAAAAGGATTGAAATCAATAATAATTTATTCACAGTGAAGGAAAAGAATATAAATGAAATTGTAAAGTATCAAATCAACTCTCTTGTATTAACAATATATATTCTTAATCAATTTCTCATAAATATGATAATGGAAATACTAATATGATGTAAAGAGGTGTGCATAACTAATTAAAAACCAAATCGTGAAAAAGATATTCCGTTCCTGGGAATTAAATGAGAAACAAATCTCTGTGGTAGAACACAAATCGATTTGGTGCAAATCGATTTCATAAACATAATGATAAACAATTTTAATTAATCAAATCCTATCACTGTAAAAGCAATGGAATGTAAAAATTGAAATAAGACCGAAATCGTTCAATTGAAGAACTGTATCAAGATACAGAGAAAAAAAATTACAGAGCGGAATTCATGATACGAGTGACTGTCTATCGTAGAATTGAAGTCGTATTTCCCAGAATTGCCTCACGGGAATACAACATGAAAATGGAAGAGACAAATTTATGGGTAATCGATGTTGCAAACATAAGAGACAAACATTATGATAATGAACCGAGGGTTCATGGGATTCTTACCGAAAATTTTCGAAAAAAAGCTATGGATCCATAAAGGTCTTACCTAGAAAATGCTCAACGACAAAATGCTCAACGACATTTCTTTTGGAGGGTGAGGAATAGAAAGAATCCATGCAATCACAAACAAAAGAAAATGTAATTAGTTCAACAGAAGAAAAACCAAACATGGAAAATCTAAAGCGTAGAATAATTTCACGAGGAAAAAATTAACGTAGTGAAATTTCTTAGCAGAGGTGATTCAGTTTTCGTAAACCCAGGAAAGAAGACTGGAAAACAACATAAAGGTCTAGGTGGAGAAGCAGAGCCGAACTCAGTCGGTGGACCAAATGCAAATGAAACCAAGAACCTAACATGCCTTTGAAAAACCAAAATGGATATGTTGGAGGGAGGGTATATGGATAAATATTGACCCTTAACGTGGTGACAATCCATCTCACAGTAGATCAAAAATATCATGGAGGCCATGTGAAGAGTTAATAGACAGAGTACCAAGCAATTAAATTGGGATAACCTCGAACAAAGGAACGACCTAATCAGTCTGCCAATAATTATGAGAGTGATACGACGAAATCCCAACATTGATTTACAACCATACACACAATTAAACCATATACGATTACATAATTAACAATGGTAATATGTATAGGCATTGAAAATCGAATACCATAAGTCAAATCCATATCCTAAGGAAAATACGTGTACATATAACATGATTAAATGTATGCTAATTTTAGAGTTAAAAAGGTAATTTGAATAAGGCTCTAAAAGTGGTAATGGTGGTAGAGAGAAATATAGTATGAGGTTCAGTATCAATGTATACATATATCATTATAATAATAATTATGTGGTAAAATTTAAATGTGGAATCAAGGGCTATAAGTCATGTATGTATAGATAATTTAATTGTAACTCTTAACGATTAGATTCAAAGGGTTAAACAATGCAGTATAAGTGGAATAAGTGGGTAAGAGTATATAGATTAATTTGAGGGGCCTTAATGATAAGTATAGTCTTAGAATATATGTAGATATTCTAAGACAGAATTTAAAGTGTTATTTTAATAATAATACTAGAACATACATAAGCTTGTGAGGAGATAAATTAATAGTAAGATAAATCATTATTACAAAAGAAGTGGGCACAGTAAATACTTGTCACAAATGACAGTCAATATTGAAAGAGGAATTGATAAATCATTTAATATGGTCTCAGGACCATTAATCACAGAATGTTATTCTGTTCACCAAACATTAAGTCGCTAGAGAAAATTTAACGACATAAAATGCACATAGATTGAAACATCGCAAAATTATCAAATGTAATAAAGTCAAATGAAGATAGAGTAGCATAAACTACAAGTATAGAAAACTTGTACGGTGTATCACGTGTCATTTTTTAGTCCTTTAGCATTGAAATTGATAAAACATAAACTACAGTCTGTGCAATTTTGACAACTTTTTATAGAATTCCAATCCAATGTCTACAACAAAAGTTATGACGATTTTCCCTCGGCCACCTGTTTGGAATGAAAATATGGAGCATGAAAAAGCCATAACTTCCTCAGATCATATCTCTGTAAATGTAGTGAAACAAGGTCTGAAATTTTTACCCAACTTTCTTTATGATTTTGGCTCAAATGGGTCTTTTTTTTTATTTTTTGCAACTTCGTAGAAAAAAAGTTATAACGAAAATTCCACGATGACCTGTTTGCAATAGTGAAACCCTAGAATCAAAAGCTTTGATACAAAATGTATTGAAAATGACTCACAAAATACAAGGAAAGATAGATCAAGGCCTTATAAATCAGCCTCTTAGAGGGGGAAACCTCCTTTATATTACATAAGTGAACAACTCTTGGACGACTCAAATGACAAAACCTCATTTCTATATATAGGAGTCCAAGGGGTCATAATATAATCCTAGCAGACATAAAAATAATAATGTAAGGGCACAACAATAACCATATTGGGCTTCTATTGAGCACAATAATAACAATATGTGGGCTACATGGGCACAAAAATAAAAAAAAGGGGGCTACACTAACAGTAATAAGGGGCTACACTAGTATTATGGAGACCTAACATTGTTTGGGAAAGAATTTTTCAGAATTTCGCTAAGTGAGGGATCGGTGAGGTCAAAGTTAACAAGAAAAAAACTTGACCATGATCACACTCTCAGAACATACAATGAAAAAACATGTATCACTTAGAACACATTAAAAACAAAATCCCCTAAATGCAATGACAATACGATAACTTCCTCCAAGTGTGGCACTAAAGATAAACTTTGTGATGACAGTGACGACACTTGTGTGACAGTGCACAAAATTTTAGGAATGAGTGTAGTACATGCCTACATGATAAGTAGAACTATTGTTTACCAAATTTACCCCTTTAAATGAACCATAACTAAACATATGCAATATGTGACACTTCCTGTACTAAAATATGATGTTTGCAATGGTAAGAGAAAAGTGCAAATGACACTTGCAAGACGCAAACAACACTGAACGCGACACATTCTAGAGCTAATATAACTTGAAAAAAACACTTATTAAAGTAAATGAAATAAAAATTGATAGTCATGAACTTTAAAGTGACACTTGTGAAAGTGGAGGTGCACGAAAGCTACAGTTGGAAAAAATCACCAAAATAGAAGTACAATCGCAACCAAAAGTGAGAGACTATAAATTGAAGGTGCATAATGATTATTGACAGAGGTTAAAAATTACATAGGCACTATCTTGACGGAAAGTTCTACGCATTTTCAAGCTTGCGTAAAGGAATTATCTCATGACTTGTTACAAACGTAACATGTGTGAGCAAGTGACTTCGAAAATTAGAAATCGAAAAGAAGAATTAAACACTTACCGTAACATAATAAATCATGAAGTGACTATGGAATGAAATATCATTAGATCCTCATCAGGCTCCAAAATTCATATGTTGGAAAAATTTTTGAGGGTGTTCATCGTAGGGTCGACACTTGGCGATGTACTGGTAAAACTCCAACTTGTTTTTTCAGGTTTTATCCTTAATTGCAAGGTCTCAGTCTTTTAGGAAGTATTGATTCATTGCATGGATTACCTTGGCTCCCCATTTGACCCAGTTATGGATATAGTCTCATCTATTCATTTTTCAGCTAAACTCATTCATAAATCTTTACAAATCATTTTTTTTTTCGATTCAAGAGAAGGGTAATATAAAATTGTGAGTCCAAGATAATCAAAGTCTTAGTTTTAATCTCTAGTGTTAGTTTTCTACCAGCATGCCTATAAAGTACCCTAATAGAGTCACTATAGAAACACAATAATTTCTTCCCTTCCAGTGAGCCTAAAAAATACCCTGAAAAAGTTACTTTCTTCACCTCTCTGTACAGAAGGCATTTCTCTTCTTTCACCATTTATTTATTTATTTAGATAATCGTGCTTCGTGACTTATTTATTTCATGGGGTGGAAGAAGGATCTTGAATTATTGAGAGCATAAAATTTTTTCCATTAAAAAAAGGATACTTATACCTCTAATATTGGTATGTTCGCTATTGATTTTCCCCTTCCCTTCTTCTACTTAATTGGATCAACAAGAAGAACACCATTTAATTATAACACGAAGTCAAGGAATGAATATCGTAGAATAGATACGGGCTTTATAGTTTGACCAAAGGCTTTAAATTCTAATGGATCCTATTCTCATTTATATATCATTGAGTTTAAATATGTGCAAACCAAAATAGAGAAGAGGAAAACATATAAGCCAAGCATTGTTCATCTTCATAAGTTCCCTTTTTAAGTTTTGCCACATTGTCTTTTGAGCCAAGCAAGATAATTTTCATGCAGCTTCTTATAAAAAAGCAAGAAATAAAAGACAAAGCATAACAAGAAGACAAAAGAAAAGCAGAGTTAAAGTAAACCTTGACTAAGCAACATGAGAGACAAACAAATTAAAGACACCAAATTCAAGGACTATTGAAGGATGAAATGCAAGACCATGTAATGCAACTACCAGACTCAATGCAGCTAAAACTACTCCAAACTTAATGGGCTAGAAGGTGAGGGATAAGTGTAATGGAATTTCCTATGTAACCATCGTAACTGCTTCTATCTTGAAATCACAAATATATGAGAAATTAAAATCAGTATAAAGTGTTGTACACAAGATAAGGCTACACCTTGACAAACTTGCGCTATGAATCAAAGGTATTGCATATCAACATAAATATGTGTCGTAATTACTATCTTTAACTAGTTTTGAGCTTTACCTTATTGCTTTAAATGATGATCATACATGTTAAGCCCTATAATTATAGGGAAATCAGGATTTCTGAATCATATATATTGGTTTGGCTTGTAGAACGAAAACAGGGTTTTATCCCACAAAGTGCGGTTCATTTTCAAGAGCATCCTGAATCAAATTCTTTGTGGAGCATATTTAAAAAGACTGAGTGATAAAACTTACATCCAGACTGCTCCAGAATGACGCAAAATATTTCTCATATATTATTCTAGTGTTGCATGGATGCGTGGATCAAAATTTTCTTCATTGTTGGAGCTCAGGTACAAAAGTGTCATAAATCCAGATTTTAAAGGCTAAATGCACTGTGAGATTAAGTGAAATTATTTTGATTTAATGATACATAATTAATTAATTCTATATTATTTTTTAGGTCTCTATATTACTAGTTTAGTCCCTTATTGTTATTAGTGTAGCCCCCTTATTGTAATTGTTGTACCCCTGTAACCCCAATATTGTTATTATTGTGCCCTTACATTGTTATTGTTAGGTCGACTAGGATTATATTGTGGGCCTATGGACTCCTATATATATAAGGAGGTTTTGGTCATTTGTATCATCCAATAATTTCTCATTTATGTAATGTATTGGAGGTTTCCCCTCAAAGTGGCTGATTTATAAGACATTGATCTCTCTTTTCTTCTATTTTTGGAGCTGGTTTGACAACATTTGGTATCAGAGCTTGGGATTCTAGGGTTTCACTGCTCCAAACAGGTCATCGTGACATTTTCACAAAAACCTTTTTTCTACGAAGGTTCATAAGTGGAAATTTGTACAACGCAACACTGAAATCCTGAGGAACCTCCTGTAAAAATTTCAGATCTTGGCTTGCAATATCTACAGAGATATGATCTGGGGAAGTTAGGGTTTTTTAAGGCTCTCGAATTCGAACTAAAATAGGTCATCGTGGTATTTTCGCTAAAAAATTTCTTATACGAAGTTTCAGAAGCTGAAATTTTTACAGTGTGAAGCAGAAATCTAGAGGAAACTCCTGTAAAAATTTCAGATCTTGGTTCACGATATTTTTTGAGATACGATCTGTGGAAGTTAGGATTCTTTGGGGCTTTCGAATTTCATCTCAAAGAGGTGACCGTGGGAAACACAACATAACTCTCTCTCTAAGCGTGGGATTGACATGTGCCAAGTTGTACAAGTTAGCTCTACTGAACCAGACCATAATTAGGTCATTGTGGGAGATTGAGCATAACATTGTCTTGAAGAATCCAAATTAGGTCAGACCTGTGGTATTCAAAATAAGATTCAGAGGGTTACTTTAGGGCCAAATTTCAAATATTGAAGATCAGAAATCATAGAGGTAATTCAGTTTCAATATAGAGCTCCTCAAAAGAAAGAAAAAGGTGCATATTTTTTTCGAATTACATAAGTCTCGTTTAAAAAAAATATATAGTTTGAATTTATTACAAGGGCATATTGAAGAAAAGATATCAGTATTGGGTTCTAAAATTCCCCCTAAAAATAATTCAACACCCATTAAGCCTTCAGAAGTCTCTACTATGACTCATGAAGACGAAGAAACACAACATGAGATATCAAAATTACAAGACCAAGTGCACCAAATTTCACTATCGCAAAGAGCAACAAAAAATTAAATGGAAGTTTTGAAGAAAGACGTGGAAAATAAGATGTATGGTTTGAAGAAAGGCGTGGAAGTTAAGATGAATGGTTTGGAAGCTAAGATAGATGGCATGGAAGTGGGCATGGAAGCTAATATGGATGACATGGAAGCTAAGATCAATGAAAAAATGAAAGACAACATGAAAAACGTGAAGAACGATCTAAAAGTAGACATCGAAGGTTTGGAAAATTTGATACAAGAAATGTTTCCTAATGGCGAAAAGATAGTAGAGGAAACTCATGATGAGAACAAAATAAATGTTAGTCATGATTTCATAAACTCTAATTTTCTATGGAAGAACCACCATATTCCAAAGATGGATATGAGGATGTTTGATGGTAAGGATTTCGTAACATGGATACTACAAATGGAGCAATATTTCGATCTCAATAATGTGCAAAACACACAAAAGGTATGCATTGCAACTTTACATTTAGAAAAAAAAACATTTTTATGGTATCAATGGCTTTTCTCCCATAAAAAAATTGTCACTTGGTCAATTTTTACGGAGGAAATGTTAGCACATTATGATGATACAGAAAGCAACACCTTATTTACCCAATTGATAAATCTCAAACAAAAGGGTTCAATGGCAGAGCACATTGAGGAGTTCCAAAAATTGAATATAAAGGTAACAGATGTCTTCATAAGGACTTTAAAGGATAACATCCAACATGAATTTCACGTTTGGGAACCTGATTCATTGGAAAAGGAATTCAGGTTCGCAAGAAAAATTGAATGTAAAATTATGGCGACAAGAAAGCCTACGACTCACATATATAAAGATGGAATTTTTGCTACTCCTAGACTTCCACAACCTACAAGGTTGACACCACAAAAATTGGAAGAAAAAAGAGCAAAAGGGCTTTGCTATGATAGAAAATACACTAAAGGTCATAAGTGTGTTGAGAAGAAATTATTTTACATAGGTTGTGAAGAGGAAGAAGAAAATGAACAAGAATCTTCAAAAGAAGAGGATATACACCAGGAACCAACCCTAGAAGAGGAAGAAATGAGTCTGACCATATCGTGTAATGCATTGGTAGGAATTACCACTCCTCAAACTCTCAAGATAGAAGGACATATGAAGAAGGAAATGGTAATAGTGTTGGCTGATTCAGGTAGTACCCATAATTTTATTCATTGTAAGGTAGCCAAGGAATTGAATTGTTTCCTATACCCAGCACCAGAATGTCAAGTGATGGTTGCAAATGGAGGAACTATAAATTTCTCTGGAAAATGCCATAATATCAATCTAACCATGGGGGAATATGTATTGAATAGTCCAATGATTTCCATTCCTATGGGAGGTATTGATGTTGTACTAGGAGTACAATGGTTACAATCTTTGGGGATGGTAGCTTTTAATTTTCAAGAACTTTTCTCGAATTTTTTTTCAAAAGGAAAGGAAGTTGAATTACGGGGTATCGTAGGGAAGCCAGGAAAGATAATAAGCTCTAATGTCATGACAAATCTTCCAAAGAAATAACAACGAGACGTAATTTCAAAATTATGCTCACTATAAGTTCCAACATCAAAATCACCTATTTCTGTAGATCTCCAAAAAGTCTTGGACAATCATTCCAAGGTGTTTGAAACTCTGAAAGGACTCCCACCTATTCGTTATCATGATCATGCTATTCATTTGATTCCAGGAATTGTTCCTCCAAACATCAAGCCTTATAGATATCCTTATGTCCAAAAGAGCGAAATTGAATGTATGATTGCAGAAATGCTAGAGGTTGGTATAATTCAACCTAGTCAAAGTTCTTTCTCTGCTCCAGTAGTATTGGTGCACAAGAAGGATGGATCATGGTGCATGTGTCTGGATTATAGGGATCTCAATAAGCTAACCATTAAATATAAATTTCCCATTCCTGTGATTGATGAATTATTTTTTTTTTTTGTAAGCTTGGTAGTTCCTTTCATTTTTCACTTTTTTCTCTTTTTTTTTCTTACTCCATTTTTCATCAACATGTCCAATTACATCACCCCGATCAGGGAAGGGAATTGAACCTGTGATGAGTGCTATAAAAAACCACCTCATCACTATTTAACCAAGACCCCACAGACTTTATTGATGAATTATTGGACGAATTACATGGAGCAATTTATTTTACCAAGTTGGATCTTCATTTAGGATATCATCAAATTAGAATGAAGACTTAAGATATTCTGAAAACAACATTTCAAACTCATTAGGGTCATTATGAATTTTTGGTCATGCCTTTTGGCCTTACCAATTCACCTTCTACATTTCAAGGGTTGATGAATTCCATTTTCAAACCCTTCCTTAGAAAAATTTTTCTAGTATTTTTTTATGATATACTAATCTATAGCAGGTCTTGGAAGGATCATGTTCAACATGTTGGCAGGGTGCTAAACTATTGCAGGAGAAACAATTATATGAAAAAACATTCAAATGTTTCTTTGGAGTACAAGAGGTGGTATATCTGGTCATATTGTATCTCACGAGGGTGTTAAGGTAGACCCTAACAAAATTAAAGCCATTAAGGAATAGAAATTCCCCACAACCAGAAAGAAGTTGTGAGGATTTCTTAGGTTAACAGGGTATTATCACAAGTTTGTTAAGAATTATGGCATAATGGAAACACCTCTAACAACAATATTGAAGAAATATGCATTTTCATGGACTGCTGAAGAAACTAAGGACTTTGAACATATTAAAGAGGCAATGTGCCCAGCATCGGTCTTAGCTATGCCAGACTTCACAAAAACCTTTATTGTGGAATGTGATGCCTCAGGAAATGGAATTGGCGTTGTTTTAATGCAAGAAGGAAGATCCATTTCTTTTGAAAGTCATCCAATCAAAGGAAAGTATTCACAAATATTTATGAGAAGGAAATGTTAGCAATACTACATGCACTAAAGAAATGTCGACCTTACCTAATGGGAAGACACTTCAAGGTAAAAACTGATCATGATAGTCTTAAACACTTTTTGGAACAAAGACTATCTTCAGAAGAGTAGCAAAAATGGGTCACAAAGATGTTGGGTTATGACTTTGAAATAATCTACAAAAAAGGGAAGCTAAATGTTGTTGCAGATGCACTCTTAAGAAAGTATGAAGAGGTGGAAGCATTGTTTTGTGCCATTTCTATTATCCAACTAGATTGGATAACTAAAGAAAGAGATGAATGGAAGAAGGACGAAGAAGTGTGGACACTCATTCAAAATTTTCAGCGAGATCCTATTACATCTCATACATTTAGTTGGAAAAATGATTCCTTATGGTACACATATCGCTTATACCTTTGTAGGAATTCCCAACTAAAACAAAAGATTCATTTGGAATTGCACACTTCTCCTTTAGGAGGACACTTAGGATTTTAAAAAACTTACCACAAGGTGAAGAAAGAATTTTTTTGGGATGGCCTTAAATCTGATATTCAAAAGTTTGTGGCAGAATGTTTGGTTTTCCAAAAAAATAAAGTTGATACAATTAATACTCCGGGTCTTCTACAACCTTTATCCATTCTAAGTCAACATTGGGAGGAAATTTCAATGGATTTTATCATAGGTTTACCTAGGTCCAAAGGAAAGAGTGTCATGATGGTGGTAGTTGATAGAATTACCAAGTATGCACACTTTTGTGCATTATCTCATCCATTTAAAGCAAGTACAGTTGATACTACATTTATGGACACAATTCAAAAGCTACATGGAAACCCAAAGGTTATTGTGAGCGATAGAGATCCCAATTTTACTGGAAATTTCTGAACAGAGTTATTTTCTTGTTTGGTTACTCAATTAGCTCATAGCTCATCTTATCATCCTCAATCTGATGGTCAAATTGAGATAGTGAATAAATGTTTGGAAGGATATATTCGTTGTTTTGTATCTAATAAACAAACATAGTGGGTCAAGTGGTTACCTCTCGCTGAATGGTGGTATAACACTTCCTTCCATACTACAAAAAAAATGACCCCATCTATGGCACTTTATGGATATCATCCACTGTCCATCACATCATCTTCAAGAGAAAATTATAAGGTTCAAGCAGTGGAAGATCACATCGAGCATCAACAAGAAGTTATACAACTCTTAAAGGATAACCTAAATTTGGCACAAAATCGAATGAAACAATAGGTATATAAACATCGCAGTGAGAGAAGTTTTGATGTAGGAGATTGGGTATTTTTACGGCTACAACCATACAAAAAAATTTCCCTCAAGCAAGCTAAGAAGGATAATAAATTATCACGAAGGTACTATGGTCCTTACAAGGTGTTGCAAAATATTGGTACTATGGCATACAAATTGGAGCTTCCTGCCTCTTCACGAGTGCATCCAGTTTTCCATGTTTCATGCTTAAAGAAGGTTATAGGTGAGAATCTTCTAGTTCAAACAATATTGCCAGAACTTAATGAGGAAGGAAAAATCATATTGGAACTTGAAGCTGTCATGGAAACAAGAACTCGAAAGCTACGAAATTGATCAATTTCAGAGTATCTCATCAAGTGGAAGAACTTACCCCCTGAAGATTTTACATGGGAGGATGAGAATTTTATAAAAAAGCACCCAGAGCTACTCAACGTTGAGGATAACACTTTTGTGAAGGAGAGGGGTATGTTAGGTTCCTATATTACTAGTTTAGTCTCTTATTGTTATTAGTGTAGCCCCCTTATTGTTATTGTTGTACCCCTGTAACCCCAATATTGTTATTATTGTGGCCTTACATTGTTATTGTTAGGTCAGCTAGGATTATATTGTGGGCCCATGGAATCCTATATGTAGAAGGAGGTTTTGGTCATTTGTATCATCCAAGAATTGCTCATTTATGTAATGTATTGGAGATTTCCCCCTCGAAGTAGCTGATTTATAAGGCATTGATCTCTCTTTTCTTCTATTTTTGGAGCTGGTTTCACAAAAATGTTGGACATAATTCAGTTTATGAGCAATGGTCAAAGGTGGAATGGACGGTCCAAAGCAATTTTAGACTCCCCATGAACTTCGATACCTAAGGGATGAGGGGGGGCCCGAAATGGGTTTTTTTCATTAGCCACGTGGTAGTGGGAGTTTATTTCAAACCCCCCATCCCTATTACCACTTACCACTCCAGGGGGGTCCGAAATACCACTTCACGTAGGGTCCCAAGTAAAAAACCATTTTGTAGCTAGTTTTACTAGTCTATTTGTGAGAGAGATTTCGGGAAAATGGGAGCAACTTTTGACAAATAGAGAGAGGTGTTTATTCAACATGGGATGAAGAACAAAAGCCTCTCCCATAGTTGCTGCAGGTGTCATAAGTTGGGGGAATAGAAGCCATCTTTCAGCCCTATGTTTCATATTTCCTTTGTTTTGGTCATGATTTTGTGGCGAATGTTGTTGAGAGCCAGACATCAATTTTGAAAATCCAAGAGAGGTTTTTGAGCAAAATGGGGCCAAGAAAGATAAAATCTCTTAGATTTTGCATAGGTGTCACCGTTGGGGAGAAAAAAATGTCTGAGTGTGCCCCTATTCTCAGCAAATTTCGGCCAGTTTTCAGTGTTGTAACCATCATTCCTCTTTTTGAGAAGATGAGAGATTGGATTAGATGGAGTGTTTTAAGTCACCAAGCCGCACGAAGATCCAAATCCATAGTTTAGCACTCGAAGGAACTGTCAGATATCCCAAGTGTTAAGACTTGACGGGATTTACACCTGCAAACATATGACAAACTTGGTTGTAGGGAATCAAAGTAGTACCGGATGTCCATATGTCCTTTATAACTCTAGCAGTTTCATTTACGCCTGTCTAATGATATTATATTTTTTCTTATACAGGGAGAAAGAAAGTAAATTTTAGTGACAGATTGATTGTAATTGAGTTAGGAGGATTAGTGTATATACTTCACTATTCAAAGTATTGAGTGGGGGGGGGAGGGGGATATGCAATGAGGGTCTGAGTCCCATTCTGTAATGTGGTGGCATCTTGCAAAGTAATTCAAGAGAAGTTTCCAGGATTCAAGTGGTGCACCAAATGGTGAATGTTTCTCTTGTTTTATTTTTTATTCATTGTTCTGTTGTCTTAGTATTTCTTCATTCTAATTTGTAGAATATAAAATGATGAATAGGATTTGTTTCCATAGCATCATGTTCTAGCTGATTCTACAATATTTTATGCTTTCCATCGATGCTAAACCAAGGGATTATTAATTTCTCCTTGGTTTTTGTTGTACCTTACACTCCAGATTAGTTGAGGAATTCCTAACTGCTCCTAAATTTCAAATGAGTTCCACTTCTTGTATCTTCACAATCCATTTCATTCTCATAGACCCAAAGTACTACTCCTAGCTTGGCCTGTTTCGCTCCTGCTTTATTACTTCTGCAAATTGGTCACCCGAGACCATTGACTCCATTGCCCAATGGCCCTTTTTTCCCTTACTTTCCCCACCAAACCAAACCCAAATCCAAAATCCCACACATATTAACTAGCCTAAAATGCCCAATAAACAAATCTAAATCTTACAGAGAGATCCCTCTTTGGGTCTAGGAGGGCTAGATCTTAGGCCCGAAGCGGTTTTGATGTTACCTCCAGGATTCTGTCTTCAGCCTCATAATTATGGAGTGATAACATAATGGCGACCATATCAGGGAGGATTTTATCTTCCTAAGTAAAACTTATCAAGTTTAGTTTTGGATTTTGATGGTGAACATAAGTCAAACATTGGAAGGCTGTTCCATTCACCTGGCGACTCCATTCGCAGCAAAGCCTAGAAATAAAGATTCACTAGATACTCCACAGGCTCAAGATGGGATCAGTTGCAAGGAGATATGCTCCCATGAACATAGATTACATTCCAGGTTTCCCAAAAAAAATTCCTCAAGTTAATTGGCAAAGAAATATTCCTATTTTTCAAGATGAGAATGTTGATGATGCTTCATTGCATCTCATTAAATTTCATATTCATCCATGGAAGTTTAAAGTTGAATGGCGTGAGCAATGCCACATGAAGATGTTCATGGCAACATTAGAAGGAAAAGCGAGGGAATGGTATGAAGGTTTAAACCCTAGTAGCTTGTTTTCTTTAAATGATTTCCACAAAGTGTTTTATGAGCATTATAAAGAACATTTCCCATCTTTGTCATTAGGGGAAAACTGTTGTGATCAGTTTGAGGTTTTCATACAATACATTGAAATTATTGATGAGGACCTAGTAGATATGAATGATGAAGATATCTTAGAAGAACTTTATGGGTTCCATTCTCAAGCTAAATATCATGATAATCAAGGGAAGATAGCTGAAAATGAGATGAATCAATAAATGAAAGTAGTTTCACATGATCTACCTTCTGGGACAAATGATAATTTACCCGTTTTTGCGTATAAAGCTGAAGGAAACTTTCAGTATCATGAGCAGTCTTCACAAGAGAAATAAAATAATGGTTGTTTGATCCAGAGAAAACAAAGGTTGCCTCCACCTTTAATTGAAGAAGAGATTAATCAGATTCTAAACATGCAGCCAACCTCTCAATATTTATGTCATCGAGAGATAAGTTCTAGTGGTCCTACTGCTGATTTATGTATTGAAGTATTTCCTCCTGAAGAAACAAATGTAGACCATATTGGAGCTGATGTTGTTGTACTTCCTCAAGAAAGCTTATTGCTGGAAAGTGCTTGTGCTTATCAAAATGATGGCTTTCAAACATAATTCAACAATCTTAGTCAAGATATATTAGATTTGCTTGAGGACAGCATAATGGTATACCATGAAGATGCCACATCAGATAATCAAGCAGAATATAAATATATTCTCTTTGAGAAGGACTCGGAGCCTGATCAGTTGGAACAAAGAGCAGTCATGAATTAAGCTTGCCATTTGAATCCTCAGTACTAAGTGTTTGTCCAAGATCCCTTTGCTGACCTCTTAGAATCAGTAAGAGAAGGAGTGCATTATGCCATGGATGGTTTGCTGCAACATTCAAGGAAAAATTTGAACACTTATGTTCAACAGCATATAAGATGGGAGTGGTCATTTCGTTTTCTCAACTTTCTTAAAGAAGTGAGCAAGAATCAATCAAGCACTCATTTGCTTGACTGTTTACATTGGAAATCTAATTATTATTTGATGGGACAATTTTTCAGACTAGTGTAGGTAGATGTGCGAATAAGCTTATCACCCTGAGCATCTTTCCAATTTTATTTTCAGACTACCTTTCAGTTGTCAGCTTAAGATTGCTTTCATTTTTTGATTATAGCATAGTTCAAATTTCATCATTCAAATTTTCAAGTTGCAGGAGTCTTGTGACAGAGCAGATTGGTGTCCCCTTAATCACCAAGTCAATGGTCACCGGATTCAAATATCTTTGGTTCTCTGCTACCCTGTTGGGAGGGAAACATCCCCCAGAAGGAGCCACTATTAGGACCTTATAATTATAGGGAAATCAGGATTGCTGAATTATATATATTGGTTTGGCTTGCAGAACGAAAACAAGGTTTTATCCCGCAAAGTGGGGTTCATTTTGAAAAGCATCGTGAATAAAATTATTCGTGGAGCATATTTAAAAATAGTGAGTGATAAAAAATCCATCTGCACTTCTCCTAAATACCGCAAAATATTTCTCATATATTATTCTAGTGTTGCATGGATGCATGGATCAAAATTTTCTTCATTGTTGGAGCTCAGGTACAAAAGTGTCATAAATCCATATTTTAAATGCTAAATGCACTATGAGATTATTTTGATTTAATGATATAGAATTAATTAATTCTATATTATTAAATAAATCTAATATTCAAATTAAAAGGTTGTGCATACTTCAGTTTATGAGCAATGGTCAAAGGTGGAATGGACGGTCCAAAGCAAGTTTGGACCCCCCATGAGCTTTGAAGCCTAAGGGATGGGGTCGGCCCAAAATGGGTGGTTTTCATCAGCCACGTGGCAGTGGGAGGTTAATTCACACCCCCGCCTCGTATTACCACTTACCACTTCAGGGGGGTTTGAAATACCACTTCTCCTCCTTCGAAACCATTTTTCCCAAGTAAAAAACCGTTTGGTAGCTAGTTTTACCAGTCTGTTTGCGAGAGCGATTCTGGGAAAATGGGAGTGGATTTTTATAAAACGAGAGATTTTTTTATTCATAATGGGACGAAGAATAAAAATCTCTCATATAATTTCTACAGGTGTCTTTAGTTGGGAGAATCGAAGCCATCGTTCAGCCCTATTTTTTTATTTCCATTTTTCCTGCTTTGGTCATGATTTTGCGGCAACTGTTGTGGAGAGATGGAGATGAATTTTGAAAATAAAATAGAGCTGTTTTACTGGAATAGGGCCAAGAACAATAATATCTCTCATATTTTGCATACGTTTCATCATTGGGGAGAAACAAATGTCTGAGTGTGCCCTTATTCTCTGTAAATTCTGCCCAGTTTTCAACTTTGTAACCATCTTTCCTCTTTTTGAGAAGATGAGGGATTAGATAAAATGGAGCATTTCAAGTCACCAAGCCACACGCAGATCCAAATCTAGAGTTTAGCACTCGAAGGGACTATCATATAGTCCAAGTGTTAAGACTTGACAGGATTTACACCTGCAAACATTTGAAAAACCTGATTGCAGGGAATCAAAGCAGTACCGGATGTCCATATGTCCTTTATAACTCTAGAAGTTTCATTTATGCATGTCCAATGATATTATATTCTTCGTTATGCAGTGAGAAAGAAATTAACTACTAGTGACATATTGATTGTAATCGAGTTAGGAGGATTAGCTTATATACTTCACTGTTCGAAGTATTGAGAGGGGGGGGAGGGGGGGATCTGCAATGAGGGACTAAGTCCCATTCTATAATGTTGTGCCTTCTTGCAAATTAATTCAAGAGAAGTTTACAAGATTCAAGTGGTGCACCAAATGGTGAATGTTTCTCCTATTTGATGTGTTATTCATTTTTCTGTTGTCTTAGTATTTTGCATTATAATTTGTAGAAAAAAAAATGATGAATAGGATTTGTTTCCAGAGAACTATGTTCTAGCTTATTCTACAATAGTCTATGTTTTCCACTGATGCTAAACCAAGGGATTCTTAATTTCTCCTCGATTTTTGCTGGACCTTACACTCTAGTTTAGTTGAGAAATTCTTAACTGCTCCTCAATTTCTGCTGAGTTCCACTTTCTTTATCTTCCCACTCCATTTCATTCTCAGAGATCCAAATTAGTACTCCTAGCTTGCCCTATTTCAGTCCTGCTTAATTACTTCTGCAAATTGGTCACCCAAGCCCTTTGAATCCATTGCCCAATGGCCCTTTTTTCCCTTACTTTCCCCACCAAACCAAACCCAAATCCAAAACCCCACACTTATTAACTCGCCTAAAATGCCCAATAAACAAATCTAAATCCTACCTAGAGATCCCTCTCTAGGTCTAGGAGGGCTAGATCCTAGGCTCGAAGCGGTTTTGATGTTACCTTTGAGATTCTATCTTCAACCTCAGAATTACAGAGTGATAACAATACAATCCTTAAAGGCTTCGCATGGAAGTACATTCATTCATGTTTTCAGTTTTTGCAAACTTTAGAAAATATCAAAACTTATTATTTGCGAGAGAGCTTGCAATGTAAGATTTCTCTAACTATTCAACGATTGGATCTTAAAATTCATAATAATCAGTTTGAAAACCTTGATGCTCATGAGAAAATTAATTTTCAATTAATGTGTTCAAATCATAAAGAGAATCTTCTGAGGGGAGTCTAATCTAATATCATCCAGAAACTTTAACAAGATGGTGAGAACCTGACATAACCATCAACACACGCTAAAGTGTCTCAACTATCTTACAAGTATCTGAAAATTCAAATGATGAACCGTGAAGATCATTGGGTTCAAAAAAATGAATCAATGTAAGAAAAATATCATTAGATATGCTAAGGGGATAATGATTGATTAAGAGATAGTTGTTAGAAACAACACCATGATAAATTTGTGAGCTGTAATATCCTCTATTCTCAATTGGTTCCATTTGTATTAGATCTGAAACCATGCTATTAATATGAAATATTAACATATTTAAAACAATCATTGAAATCGAAAAATCAAGAAACCAATTAATATACCAGGCTCATGAAATATTGAAAGCAAGGGTAAAATCAAACTGGGTATTCATAATAACACAAGGGTCTTAATTTATCAAATGACTCGGTATTTACCATCACTCAAGAAGAGAGATTGTGTGAAAATATGATTAAATTCATGACATGCATAAAAGTGATAGGAGGGTCACCAATCTCAGAAGCATTTGACAAGGATAAATACTTCAACCTACAATGAATTTTATCTTGATAAACACAATGGAAGGATTTGAAACTTTGGGGATCCATGAAATATGTGCTTTCCAACCCTGAGTGTGATGCAAGGGTTTCACATGATGAAACAATATTAACCAAACATGAAAAAATATTAACCAAACAAGAATATTTGATATGATTATAAATTTTGTCTTGAATATAGTGAAGATCAATTTAAAAATATTGAAAGTCCTTCGAGAATGAACTCACAACCAATGTAAAGATGTTAAAGAAATAAATATGTGTGAAAATATGGATCCAAATCAATTCGAAGGTTATAATAGGATTGAGAGAACCTAGCATAAAAATCGGTGAGGGCTTAAGTGCCTCAAATTCCTGATAGGTATTTGACCTTTCTGATGGTGGATCATCAAATTTGAGTGGTTGAGAAAAATAAATAGGTAGATATGAACCACTGACATCATATGTATCAATGAAAATATTGTTAATTCCACCGGTTTGATCAGAATTGAGATTTAACATATCAGAATCTTGATGGATGGAAAATTGATATGAATTAGTCGAAAAACTCCCTTGATTATTTAGAAATGTAACATACTCCTCTTGGTATATGAAATCTTTGAAATTGAATATATCATGAATAATGATTCAATATTTTCATCCTTCATTTGTAATACCATACCATCATATACCCGATTTCTACCATGACCAACTGAATAAAGATCTAAATGATTAAGAACATTTATATGTCTAACAAACTTATCCAACATATATGGGTATGATGAATAGTGTGTTAGAGGTGAGGAAAGATGAAAAGACTCAAGAGGAGAAAAACTAGTTGTAAGATTAGATTGACCTTGTAAGAACAACAGATTAGCATGCATGTTATCTCCCATGATATTTTCTTCATCATCGTAATGATCAAATATAGGCATACCAATGTAAAATATATATTGATATTTCTTTTCTTCAATAGATTAAACCAAAGATTAAAAATTGTAACAACTTGTTTCTTCATATTTGATGTTTGAAGATGCATGTCTTGAAGAAATTTTAGAACAATTATGAATTGAAAGAGAATCTTGCCGCATAAATGAATATTGAAAACTATGATAAGCATATTCTGAAATGATATCGTACAAATGCAAGTCCTTAGTAAAAGGAAATATATAGTTTGATGTACTTGGATATCCATCACCACATGTGTTAATGGAAACAAGTATTTCATGGTGATGGTTGTCTAAAGTATCAACATGAATGAAGGTTTTAAAATCATTTGATAGGTTATCAAGATTATGAGATGCATGATCAACTGAAAATGTGATATTGTCATCCACAAAGAGGGAAGAAAAATGAAAGATATCTTCAACATGCTACTCCTGTACTTGTGAAATGAAACCACCTTGTTCTTGATGACTGCTTGAAACAACAGGTTGAACATCATTAAAAGTTGAATTAGGCTTATCCAGTACATCATGAAATAAATAATCATGAGATGTATATGGTAGAGGCTGAAAATTATCCCTTGAGGGAATTATGTTTTCAATTATATCAGCTTCAAGATTATGATTATGTACATTGATGCAATCTTGAAAAAGTAAGGGATCATATTTTACTTTAGGCTCTGTGTAATTACTAAACCATTCCAAGTTCTCATCAATAGGATCTGAATCATGGGAATTGGGTAGAGGTTGAATGGATGGGTTAATAATACTATTTTCAGATTCCCCAACTTTAACATCATCAACAAGAGCCACCAAATTGGTACTGAAAAAGGTGGACAAGGAATAAACAGAATAGTAGGTTCCTCCTCACAAATTTGGGTTGTATCATGATGAGCATATGTTTGGATAGAGGAATCATCAAAGGTTTAAAATGAGAATGATTTCATGGATGGGAGAACCTAGCTCTGGCACTTTTCACCGATAAAATATAAATCAATCACTGCCTCATGAAATGCATAGAAAAGGTGAGAAAATGATTAAGAAAATCCTCTATAGATTCATTAGATTTCATTTTAAGCAGATCAGTCCTATTGCATACATATTTATAATCATACATGTCAAAATATTGATGAATCTCCTTGAGATAGTGATTGATAGAATGAATGGAAGCGGATGGTAAAGTATGACACCACTTCTTAGCTCGACCTTCAAGAGTGAGGGTGAATAATATTAAAATAACATCTTCATCATCGATTTCATTAGATTTAAGAAAAACCAAGAAAATTAGATATATGTTTGGCTATAAAATTCCAACCCTCACCATCAAACATGATTTGAGACAAGTGATGAAACTATTCCATGGAGATGAAATGCTTACCAAAGGATATGTTCGAAAAGAAATTCAGGATTATGATTTGGGAAATAGCCATTTAACATGAGAGATTTAAAATAGACTCAATGGGTAAAAATTGTCATCTGGCCCTCCTTCTATTTCCAATTGTTGATGGTGTTGTAAATCCATCAACCAAAGGGGTATCCCCGATCTAAAGTCCCCATTAGACCTCACACCATTTGGAGTAGGAGGTGTGAGGTCCATTTGGAGTAGGATCACCACCCGAAAGTATGGTCAGTTGCAATTATCCTTAAGGATTTTCCTAAGCTTCCATTATTAACATAAGAGGTTATAAAAACCTCCTTCGAAACAAGAAAGTAAGCTGACACTATGAGACATACAATTGTGATGTATACAAGGTACTTTCAAGGTAGGGAGAAACAAGGTGAGCCTCTAGAATAAAATTAATAATAGCATCCTAATAGAGACACAGAAGAGGATAAGAGGATTGCAAGTTAGTATAAAAAGTAGTTCACAAGACAACCATGATCATAAAACCAAATACAACACACCTTCAATAAGATAAGTACCAAAGTAGTTGAAATGGTTCAATTTCATTAGTACATATGTACGAAACACATACTGCAAAAATCTAAAGAATAGTCCTACAAAATTCACGGTACATGCATGAAAATGTGTTGTCTCATCGAGAATCATATATTAGGTGGAAGTTACAAGGTATTCAAGTTCATGCTACCACACCTGTCCAAATTGTGGAGAATTAAGTCACCGCTTGCTTCTCCAAAGAAAGGTCTTCTATCTTATGTCAATGATAGAGAAGCCAAGGTGAAAGTTCAAATCCCCAAAAGTACCTTTTCTTGAGTGATGAGGGTGTATTTATAATAAATGACGTGAATATTCACCTCCCATGTGACTCTTCACCTCCCTAATGACTCTTGAGCTTCTACAATTATTTTTTTGAATTCTTACATGAGATTTGAGCTTATATATAGCTTTATAACTCAATAGTGACTATTCATATTCCATGTGGGACCCTTTGTCCTCCACATATTTGAAATTTTATCATTTTGGAGAATTACGTAAATGTATTCCATAGATGATGTGGCAAGAAACTATGACACATGTGACTCTTGACAATGATGACATGGAACTTCTAAATGATGTGGCAATTCCAAGTTGCTCCTTTTGTTTTTTTCTTTCCATCTTCATAGTTAAACTTGAATGTGCTTTGTATTCATCTTCCAAGAGTTTCATTGATATAGAGTTTTCATGTGATCCTTACCTTTGATCTTCTGTCAGAAGCTAGTGTCTCTTCATTTTATTTTTTATTATCATCTTGTCTTCTGGCTCCAAAGGTGTCTTCTAGGAGGGTTTCCTTCTTCTTCCTATTCATCATCATCATGTCATGACAATATATAATACATACAAATGGAAATCACTCATGAGAAGATGACATCAACCTAAAAAACTCCTAATATAAGATGCTTCATGAAATCAGTAACGAAGTTGAAACTAAGTGTTGGATTGCGGTAATAGCTCAGGTATTGCATAGTTTCACATCTCAAGAGGTTGGGAGCAAGGATTGAGGCTTGTGACTGAGAATTGTGCAATTTAGGCAAGCCATGGAAAGGTGACTTCATAGCTGAGGGGCTCAAGGAGGTAGGCTTGAGGATTGAGGCTTGAGGTTTCCCAATACCTCGTTCTAGAGAGAGAGAGGCCTATGGTTTGCGTAGCTGTGTATTTCAAGCAGTCACGATACAAGCTTGAGGCTTTATATTGCATAATCCATAGAAGGAGCTGACTAGGAGGCTGGGTTACATATTTATAAAGATCAAGGGGTTAAGTTTGATCACTGAGATTAAAAAATTCACAGATATAGAAGGAAGGAACTGCACATTGTGCAGTTACAAGAGAAAAGGGTTGAGCTTGAAGGCTAAGATTGCACAATGCGTAGTTCAGGAGGGCTGAGTGAAGCAAAGTTTCTTAGAATTTTTTTTTCATATTTTTCCTAAGTGTGGGATTAGTGATGTCAAAGTGAATAAGGTGAAAACTTAAAGTGATCATGAACTTAGAAAAATTCATGACACAACATTGATTATTCAGAACATGTTAAGAACAAAATCCCCTCAATGTGATGACAATATGAAAACTTGCTCCAAGTGTGACACTAAAGTTACGCTTTGCGATGATAGTGATGGAACTTATGTGATAGTACACAAAAATTTAGGAATGAGTATAATACATGTGTACTTCATATTCATGACTCATTAGTACCAAATTTACCCCTTGAAATGAACCATAACTGCACTTATTGATATTCGACACTTCCCATACCAAAAGATGACATTTGCGACGGTAAGAGAAAGTGAAAATGACACTTGAAAAATGTGAGTGACATTGAATGCAACACATGATAGAGTCAAGATAACATGAAAATGACACTTATTAAAGTAAAGGAAAGGAAAATGGATAGTCATAAACATGAAAGCCACACTTGTAAAAGAGGAGGTGCGTGAAAGCGACATTTGGAAAAACTCACCAAAATAGAAGTATAACCGCAACCAAAAGTGAGATACTTTCAATTGAAAGCACACACTGACTATTGACATAGGATGAAAATTGCACAATAAGCATCTTGATGAACTGTGTTATCCATATTTAACCTTGTGTAAAGGAATGGAATCTTGACTTGTTACAGACTGAGCATGTGTGAGAAAGTGACTTCGACACTTAAAAACTGAGAAGAATACATAAACACTTAGTATAACAGAATCAATCATGAAGTGACTATGGAATGACAGATCATAAGATCTCGATTAGACTCCAAAATTTACATGTATGAAAATTTTTGGAGGGTGTTGATCGCACTTTCAATAGGGTGGCAAGGTGGTACAACGTAGGAGATTGGAATCTTCTTCAGGTTCGATGTTGAGAATCACTACAAGGCATTAGGGTGGTGCTAATATCGGTTGGAGCATTTGCATAGCGTTGGAGCATCCTTTCAGTCAAAGATGATAAAACTACAATGTTGGAGCGTCCTTCCATTTGGAGCGTGTGTTTCACATAGATATGTCACACTTATAAAAATGATGCAAAATCCAAATATTTCACTATATGATGAAATATTATCATAAATACCCTTGAAATATGGAAGAAATATATTCCTATGGTGTATAGAAATTCTAGATTAAATACCTAGAAAACCCTAATTTTGGAGGACATGATCACGTGTATTCAATTTAGAACATGTGATGATGCATGTTGGAGAGTAGACATAGAGTGATTTCATCATAGTATGATTGTGTTAAGGTCATAATGATATTATTACAGAAGTAAAAAATAAAAATTAAATGAATATTCCTCTTCTAGAAGCCTCATCATTTGTATTTACTCTGAATTTGTTGAGATTTAGATCAAGCTCCCTTTATCCTAGACCTCCTTCCTCTTATAGTGGATCCATCCCATGCTTTATGGATCTCTCTCCTGCCTTCATGGATCTCTCAACTTCCACTCCTTCCTATAAGTGTAATGCATTAAAAGAGAGTTAGATTTCTATTTTAGACTTCTTAACTATACTTACATGTTTTCCAAGTTTCCATTAAAAATATTTTGATTGAAAGGGTGAGGATTGAGGATCATTACAAGGAGGATTCCAACATCAAGGTCTCGTTGTAATTATCCTTTATTCATTATTAATACAAATACGTTTTTCTTTCACATATACATTTTTCATAATTTTTATTGTAGGATTCCTTGATCAAGTTACATAGCTTATGGTTGAACCATTAATGTTTTATATCCTTTGATTACTTATTGGTTTCTCTCTTTTCATGTATATTCTTGAAGCATAAAGAGAGAAAGGTTGAAAGCTACAAGGGACAACAATCAGGACCATCATCAGGAATTTCATAATAAGGTAATATCTTTCCATCCTACTTACATATGTCATTCAATTATAAACTAGGGAATTCTTTGATATGTTTTTATGTTTGTTTCTAGCCTTGTCTTTTTAGTCTAAGGATATCTACCATGTCCATAGGATAATATTTTTCAACCAAAAAAATGTGCAACCATAATGGGGAGTGATATGATCTTCAATTTATGTATAGATATATATCTATATATATATATATATATATATATATATATATATTAAATTGAGTTGTGTTATGAGTCTTTGGTCAACCTTCATTAATTATGGAAGACTAATTTTTTTGATAATTTTTAATTTTTTCTTAGTTTTTGGGCCTATCGTAACTTCTTGTGAAGGACGATGTGTAGACTTCATTGAAGAAAGATTGGAATTTCTCTGTCTCTTTCTCTATTTGATATTTATTTAAAGGATCAATTTGGTTTTTGGGTTGATTTTCAATATGTTGTAAGTTATTTTTTTTCCTTTAATTTCATTTGATTGCTTCATTGTGAAATTTTCCATCGTTTCATTGTTTTGATTTGGTTTCTTCATTGACCTATTGAAGGAATGAGTCATTGTTGTATATGATTAGGTCTATTGCATCTTTCTTTCTTTTCCTACAACAATCATATTCCAAATATTATTGTTTGTGTTTTGGAAAAGTTTATTAAGTCATATAAGATATTTTTTTCACAAAAAGGAAAACAAATTGTGCTTGGATTGATTTGCATTGATTATTTCATTTTGAAAATTTGCGCATTAGAGAGTTTGTTATGTTTTTTCTTACAAATTGATTCTTACATTGCAGAAAGTGTTTTATTTTGAAAGTTTTTTTTTGGAACCATTTTGTTTTTGGTATAAAGATATTTCTTGAAGCTAGGATCTTTGCATTGTTAGAAATTCAAAGAATATTTTTCCTTCCTATAAATATGATTTCATTGAATCGAGAGTTTGAATTATCATATTTTCCACATTATCACTTGGGTTGTCAAAATATCATGAGTTTCCTATTCATCAAACTTTTGAGTAAAAAAATACTAAAAAACAACGCTAATAAAACAAATTATACTTTTTATATTTCTGGGGCACATTACACCTACATTAGATCATTTGTAGTAGTGAGAGTTAACTTTCTGAGGTTGCAAACAAACATAGTATCATGCAGTAGGGAGTAAATCCATTTATTATAATTTGGCTCTGGGAATATCCTCTTACATGAGAGTTAAGAATGAGATCATATTAGACCCAATGAAGTGAGTGAACTTGCTTTGTTGGTTACAGTAGTGTGATTTTTATGCATTACAAATAGTACCGAAAGGTACTTGGAAATCACTTGAAATGTTTACATCCTTACAAGGAATATTTGAAGGGGATTGAGCTTTGTTACTTTACCATTTTGTGTACATCCGGTCAGTAAAAGTCCCCAGAGGTCAAGTTATTGTATGTGGTAACCTTAATGACCATAATATTAGGGATTTAATGCAAGGTGTTGTTGGGGGGAAAGTACCTATTATATCTGGAACAGATGTTGGCAAGACTCACTTGGGACATCTTGGAGGGTACTTCATAGAAGATGGTATATGTGAAGTTACTTTCACTTAGTTGTGACCATTAATTAGCATATGTTATATTGTTTGTTTTTACTGTTACATGAGGCCTTAAGTGTAAATTGTGATTTTTATTAATTAATCTTCTTAAATTTCTTAATTAAAATTCATTGTGGAATATCCACCTTAATGTTCTCATAGGATGTAGGGTTTACCCCCTAAAATTACACCTCAATCATCTATTACTATGAAACCCATAGTTACAGATACTAAAGTAACAAAATCTAAGACAATTCAAATGGAAACGGTAGAACTTGAAGTAACTCAAACTCCAGAAATGGAAACAATTCAATTTGAGCCTGAAGTAACTGAAACTTTAGAACCAAAAATAATTGATCCTGAAAATAACATAATTAAGTCTAAAAGTTTAGTACTCGATATTCTTGAAGAGTTGTTAATTGAACCAGTAACCTCATAAATTCACGTTTCACCTTCACTTGGTAAAATTTCTACTCCTCTATCGATTATGTCACAAGTGACGAAGTAGGCATTTGACCAACATTTTAACTTATTATCTAGTGGTGTAGGAACCTCTCAAAAAAGCTCAATTTGATCGCTTTCTAGTTGGGAGTCAACTGTCCTATAGTCCATATTTTCCTTCAGGAGGGAAACCACTTGGAGGAACTTATCCTCCATTTGTGGGAGAATATATTTGTGGAACTTATCCATCTTATGGTCAAATAACTTAGGCAGGATTGATTCAACGTGTTGTAATTCAAACTTTGATCAGTATTACATTCCCATTAGTGGGAGCTTCCATTTGGAACACTGATTTTGGTGGTGTACCCTAGTTACCCTCTAGTTAAATTGTTTAGGCTACTCCTTAATTTTCCGCTTATCAACCAAATCAAACCACCTGTCAGACTGCACCTCATATAATTTTTCAAAAACCTATTCGAAGTGCACTTCAAAGAATTCTTCACACTGAACAACAAATGATTATCCAAAGTATACCTTAGATGCCAATTAAAGAACCTGGGTGGACTATACCTCAAGCACATTTTTATCAACCTGTTCAGATTGTACCTCAAATATTTATAGGTCTAACTGTACAGGATATTGTTGGAATAGGGTCTCCTATCCTCATTTTTTTCCAATTTTGTAATATTTTGTATTATTTAGTCTAGCATAGGGGGTTTGGGGATGGATCAAAACCCCCAATATTTGTAATGGGTCAAAATGGTAGACCAAGGATCTTCAACACCATGTTTTGCGGACCATAGGATAGCATAGGCTAGCATGATATAAATAGATGAACAAATGGATTCTAGAAAAGAGAAAGGAATAGAGATAGAATTGATTTCTGAACTGTGAATCTTTTGCGTCGATTGTCTAGGTAAGGGTTCCTACTAGCTTTGTGCACAACGACCCTAAGTACTGTTATGTGCGAACCTTGCTGGTTGTGTTCACGAGACAATAAGTAGTCTATAAGTGGAATCTAGTTATAATTGCATGATAAGAATATTTTGCGATATTTGTGTTGCGTTTATTTCTTAAAAGATATCTTTGTGGTTATGATTGTTAATGATACACACATGGATGTGATGTTCTGAATTCATAGATATCGTTTACGTAATTTCTTGGTTAATTTCTATCTTCTGCGAAGTATTCCGTTAGATCTATTTTTGTGGATCCTGGGTTCCAGGCTTATTCAACGTAGGACTGATAGATCTGAATGTCCATGCTTTTATTAACCTTCTCTCTCTCTGGGTGTGGAAACCTAGTTCCAGTAACCTCCCATAATACTTTAGGTGAGACCTTAATCTGATTTGCGAGCCATTGCTAAAAGGGCAAGTAGTATAGGTTTTTGTTGGCAAACCTTAACGCTGAACCTGGGTCAGGACCCCTTGAGCCAAAAAATGGTTCTATTGCCGGGACTAGCAGCATTTTTAGAGAGAGATTAGGTAATGCCACGGGGACATTGGAAACCACTAAAACCTGAGTTAGAAGATTGGTTTGAAAAAAAGATTCAAGAATTTTCCGTAAAGGAGAATCGAAGTGAGAGACTATCCACAAAGGACTGGAAGAATAGATATATCTTCACAGAAGTGCACGAAATCTTATTTGTGTCCTTCGCACATGAGTTACAAGAGTGGTCAGCTCGATTGGCGGAGTTTTGGACTTGCTGGAAAGACGATCAGATCACGCAGTGGACCACCGAGTTAGTCTGGTAATTGGAGAATACTGGCAATACGATTACCACGACCGTGGATCATTCAGTTGACAATATATTGGGTGGATTCATGACATAATTTGTTGTTGATAAGTTTGTGTCATATTCAGAAGCCAAATGAATATTTTTCAAAGGATTTAGAGGTAAGTTCTTAAAAAACTTATCGTTGTTGATTAAAATGCTATTGAGTGAAAAAATTATCTTGTGTGGGCACACTGAGTGAATGACCTCCAATAAGAGTGGAAGTAAAACACGAAGTGGTAAATACTATCAGACAAATAAGGAAGGAGAAAGATCGATATACAACCTAGTAAGGGAGTCATCGTAACAAAACCACAAAGGGGCTGCGCAAAGGGGAACCACGCCCCCGACCACACCAACATCAAATCTTCACAGGGGTAAGAACTCTCCTACACATCACCCGCCATCCTCAGAAGACGACATGGCCACGCACATGAATCTGCCTACCTTCAAGGGTGTAGGGGATGAGGACATGGATCGATTTTGGTTCATAGCTGAATCTGTATGGACTACGCAGAACGTGAATAATGACGCTATCAAACAAGCGCAACAATCCATAGCATTTGAAGGAAGGGCTCTGGACTGGTTTATGGGATACATTTGTCAAAACACAAATGCATCCTTACAGAATATTAAGGATTCCCTAAAGCAACAATTCTGGAAGCCTAATTCATATGCTCAATGTGTGGTTTAACTAAAATAATTTAAGAAAGGACCTACAAAATTTGTCTGGGAAACTGACCAACGGTTAAAAAAGTTTATCAGTGACAGGGGATTTATCTACGAAGATAAGCAACATAAAGAGTGGTTCATTGCTATGCTATTACCACATTTTCGTGGGCCCATGGGACAACAAAATATCAGATCTCAAGAGGAAGCATTGGAAATAGCCACGAAGTTAGAAGTTGCACCCAGGGACTATACGCAGTTCACAGCTCTTCAAATCCAGAACTAATTCGAGGCAATGCACTTGGAAATTCAAAGTTTGTGAAATGACCATGGTAAGAAAGTGAGACCAGAAGTTCGGTTCTTACATTGTAAGGTACCGTGTCACTCTAAGGATCAATGTCCACTACTATCGGACTACATGCAGGCTGGGGGTCTGAGCCCACTACGACCCAAGGAAATGGCAGGCCCCAGCAGGCTGATGCTATGGTGTGCAGACTGTCGGGTGGCAGGAAGACACAACATAGATAATTGTCCATGGTTGGGTGCTTATGTACCCGAATTAAAGCAACAGTGGTGCAGATTCTGCTCGTTGGTATGCCATGACGAACAAAACTGCCAAAAACTTGGCCTTATGGTAGATAGAGGTAACTTATACATAGTTCAGTTCGATTCCTCATCACTGATGTCTCCATCAGGGTAGGGGGCATCCCCTGCGTGAGGAAGGGGAGGAGGGAGAGGGGGAAGTGCCAGTCGAGGAAGCGAACAAATGATCTGTTATAACTTTGGAGATGTGGGACATTTCACATGAAAATTCCCGAACCTGGCACGCCAGTCTTACCGATATTTCCAATAGTTTGACCATGTCATTAAATACTTCCTAGTGCTAATAGAAAAAATCCAAGAAAAACAACAAAATCCTACGTAGAACGTGCAAACATTTAAGACGGAACCACTGGACGATGGGCCAAGTATCAATGTAATCATACGTAGTGGCATCTCCACAGGAGGGGCTAAGGAAAAGGTGAAGGCCGAACCATTAATCCCAAGGGATGAGGATAAAGCAAGGTGTAAACCTGCCAAGAGAAAAAGAAAAATTCATCAAAACACGGAAGGAGGTAGCTAAAGATGAAACACCAACCAAGGGGGCAGTAGATCCAAGGGAGGAGGAGGCATTCAAACCATTCCTCTAGGCTTGTATGAAGCTGCTAAGCAACTAGAAGGCTGTAGAAAATATCCAAGCCATAATAGAAAATTGTGTAGGAAGAATTGATCCGTAGCCCAAGTAAAGACATTGAATAAGATATACATGACTGCGTAGATTGGGGAATATGAAATGGACCAAGTTATCCTTAACTTAGGTTCAGATGCTAATGTCTTACTGAAGCAGACTTGGCAGCGACTGGGAGAACCTCAACTGGAATGGTAGACTATTCAGCTACGGATGGCTAATCAGAAAATGATTATCCCATTAGGAATATTGATGAAGGTAGTTGTAGATATTGTAGGCATAAAATTCCACACATATTTTAAGGTAATCCAGATAGTAGAAGACGCAGACCCTTACCCTGCACTCTTGGGTTTGTATTGGGCTATTGACATGGGAGGTATCATTAATTTAAAAAGGAGAAGTATGATCTTCGAAAACAAGGGAACAAGGGTAATTGTCCCACTAGACCCAGTGGAAGGAGAACAGTATATAGAGTCTATTCAAGAGGAGGAAGATATTGATAATATATACAAACTGACCGCCCGAGATGACGATTGGATCAACCCCATGACTGATGGTATGCTATGCTGGGAAAAATATAGTGAGTGCTTATCTAACTCAGATGAGGAAATTGAAAACTGGAAAAACCGACTGCATGTTGTATATGTGCTAAGGTGTCTCAAAATGACGAAGAGCTTCCGACATGTTTCTTCAGAGGTAAGAGAACTACCCCATCTTGATGACTCTAGTCATATTCAAGTTTTCCTGGCAGTGATTGAGGCAAATGTTCCTAAGGAACAACGGGTCTGGGCCCTAGACTTGGCCATGTGCACAACCCTTGCACATTGGTGGGAAACCGATAAAAGAAACTTTCGAGACTGGGAAGAATGCCGTAGGATGCTGATTTTGCGATTCTGTAGACCAACTAACCCATTGATAGAAATATTCTCAGGGCAAGGGGATCTACACAGGCATGTGCTTCTTTGGTTATAAGATGCAAATAAGGATGCAACGAATGAATGATTCCATAGGTTTGTTCACTCATCGGGGCCAATCCAAAACTCTTGGTATTTGGACGTAGAACTACATTAATGTACTAGGCATTGGAGTACGATCGTCGAGGACTTCGTATGAATGTTTGGACTAACAGGAGGTACCAAGAAACTCGATGAATCCTTTCAAGACATCGATGCATTGGTCTTTAGTGGAACTCACTTAGGGCTAGAATGTGTTGCACCAACTTGGGATGCGCAGTTGCAGGATGTCATAAATTGCACAAATTTATCAATAGAAGCATGTGAGGAAGATCCCTGGAACATTAGCATCACAAAATTAGAAGGGGAATGGGCTATTGTAGGTCCATTTCTGCAAATTATTGATGTCACCAAACCTTTGAAACAAAAATAAATTCATATTGGCTCGGCGGAACAACCCAAGATGGCCAACATCGGGGACTACTTGGACAAAATAACGGTGGGGAAAGTCGTAGAGCCTCTAGCTGAATACCAGGACCTGTTTCCAACCAATTTCTTGGAATTTGAGGGAATCTTGGGTGATATGGGAGTTATGAGGATAACATTGAACCCCGATGTACAACTAGTTAAACAACAACCTTATCGCCTAAACCCGAAATACAAGAAAAAACTTAAGGAGGAACTCAAGAAAATGGTGGCCATAGGAATCATTGAAACAGTCGAGTAGTTCGAATGGGTAAGCCCCATGGTAGTCCAAGAAAAGAAGACTAAAGGAGAAATAAGAATCTACTTCAACCTACGCAAGTTAAATGATGCCTACGTCCATGATCCGTTCCCCACGGCATTCTCTGATGAAATCCTAGATAATGTAGGAGGTCAAGAGGCTTATTTGTTTACGGATGGATTTTTAGGGTACCATCAAATATGTGTTGCACTTGAAGACCACAACAAGACAACTTTCATGACAGAATGGGGCTCCTTTCAGTATACTGTCATGTCCTTTAGGTTGAATAATGCACATGGCATCTTTTCGCGAGTTGTTGTGGCCGTATTCAATGAGTTCATGCACAAGTTATTGGAAGTTTATTTTGATTATTGGACGGTTTTCGAGTTAGTGAAAATCCATGTATCAAACCTGCACATGATGCTGGATGCCTACAGAAGACACCATATCTCTCCGAACATCAAGAAATGCATCTTCTGTGTCCCATTCAAAATTTTGATAGGACACATGGTTTGTCAGCAACGGCTGATGATGGAACTAGCTAAAATCATGATTATCATTAATTTGGCAGTTCCAACCAAAGAGAATCAGCTTCGCTTCATCTTGGAAGTTCATACAGGGGTACACTTTGATCATTGCCCCAATGGAAAAACTACTTAAGAAAGACGTGTCGTTCTTTTGCGATGACGAATGTCAGAAAATTTTCAAGCTGCTAAAAGAAAAAATGGTGATTGCACCTATCTTGATAATTCCTGATTGGGCTAAGACCTTCCATGTCCATGTGGATGCATCAAGCTTTGCCTTGGGGACTGTCCTGGCACAGCTTGGGGAAGGGGATATAGATCAACTGGTGGCCTTCGCTAGCAGGAAGTTGTCCAACGCGGAACGTAACTATTCTACCACGGAATGGGAAGGCTTGGCGATGGTATATTTCCTACAAAAAAACAGGCACTATTTACTAAGCGGGCATTTCAAGGTGTTCACAGATCACTCGACCTTAAAATACCTGGTAAATAAGCCGGTGTTGGCGGGGAAAATTTGTTGGTGGCTGTTGCTTTTTTAGGAGTATGACTTTGAAATTATTGTAAAGCCTGGAAGGTTGAACGCCGGACCGGACCACTTGTCTAGAATTGAGAATGGGGAAGAACCAACTAACTTGGATGAAGAGTTGCGTGATGCACAATTATTCACTCTCAAGGTGAGTGATGAGCACTTTGCCAATATTTTCCACTTCTTGACTACAGGTACAGCCCCAGACGGATACTCTGTGCCATAGAAGAAATACTTGGTCACCCGCGCAGTTGAATTCACTATCATCGCAGGTCAGCTCTACAAACTGACGGTAGATGAGGTACTGCAGAGGTATGTTCTAAAACATGAGAGGAAAACTATTCTAGCCAAGGCTCATAGAGGAGTTGCAAGAGGTCATTATGCAGGTAAAGCCACCGCGTAGAATATATTACAAGCTGGACTCTAGTGGCCCACACTACACACAGATGCGCGTAACTATTGTCAATCCTGTGACATATTCTAGTGAACTGGGAAGCCCTCATGATGAGACGAGATGCCCCTGCAGCCGCAAATGTCCTTGCAATTATTTGACGAATAGGCCATAGATTTTTTAGGCCCCATTAACCCCCCCGAAAAGAAGATAGGTGCTCGGTATATCATTATGACCATAGATTACATTACCAGGTGGGCAGAGGCTAAAGCTGTTAAGGACTTCACTACGAATACGATGACACATTTTATCTTTGAGAATATCCTGACTAGGTTTGGATGCCCAAAAATCTTAATGAGTGACCAAGGAATGCACTTCGTCAATTGAAAAATTAAAGATACAACAGAGGAATTCCAGATCCACCACACCAAGAGCACCCCGTATCATCCACAGGTGAATGGAGCTGTGATGCATTCAATAAAATTTTGGAACAGGTGCTCACCAAAGGTTATAACGCACAACGAAGCGATTGGGATGTGCGCATCCCCTCGATACTTTGGGCATATAGGACTATGTGAAAAAATCTCATAGGACAAACACCCTTCCGCATGGTTTACGGGAAGGAAGCTATTATGCCTATGGAATACATTGTGCCCAGTTTGCACATATTGGCCTTCACTAATATTGTGGATCCAGACATCATGGAGGAGCGATTGGTGCAGCTGGTTTAGAAGGCGTGAGAAAAAGCATGGCATGATAAACAAATTTGGCAGAAGGTCTTTTCGGAAGGAGAGTTGGTCCTGCTATATGACACACTGCTCGAAAATTATATGGAAATATGGTCCCAGGTACAGCATGATCCGCTCCTCTGATAGATTGATCAAGAGTTGACTCAGAAGGAACAGGACTTTGAGCAGCTGGAAGCCGCAATGTCCACCCCTTGTTCTAGCTCAATAATTTGCACAGCTTCAAACTATCCATCTTCTTCACAGTGATATTGTTGAGCTCCAACGTAAGAAGTAGGTCCTTAGTGACCATCTAAAACCCTAGTTCGAGGATGCCCTAAAGCTTTCACGGGGCATAGATGGTGCGGTGCGGTAGTTCAACCAAGCTCTCGACCATGTCACTACTGCCACAGAGGGTCCAACATCTTAGAAATTGGTGGAAATCACACATAATTCCATTGCGCAGAGCCTTCTCATGTTGCCTATGCTTATTACCGCCATGGAACAACTCAAAGATAGGATGAAGACCCAACCTATGCTGTGAATTGGGACAATTCACAAGATTGTGTTGGGGGACTGTTGGAAAAAGGTCTCCTAGCCTCGTTTTTGTCCAATTTTGTAATATTTTGCAATATTTAGTCTAGCGCAGGGGGTTTTGGGATGGGTCAAAACCCCCAATATTTGTAATGGGTCAAAAGGGTAGACCAAGGGTCCACAAATCACGATTTGCGGACCATAGGATATTGTAGGCTAGCATGATATAAATAGATGAACAAATGGAGTTTAGAAAAGAGAAAGGAATAGAGATAGAATTGATTTCCGAACTGTGAATCTGTTGTGTCGATTGTCTAGGTAAGGACTCCTACTAGCTATGTGCGTGGATACCCTGAGTCTTGCTGGGTGCAGACCTCGCTGGCTGTGTGTGCGGACCAATAAGTATTATGTAAGTGGAATCTGGTTATAATCACATGATAATACTATTTTGCGATCTTTGTGTTGCATTTATTTCTTAAAAGATATATTTTTGGTTATGCTTGTTAATGATACACACATGGATGCGATGTTATGAATGCATAGATTTGTTTTAATTAATTTCTTTGTTCATTTCTATCTTTTGCAAAGTATTCTATTAGATCTATTGTTGTGGATCCTGGGTTATGGGCTTATTCAGTGCAGGACTAATAGATCTGAAGGTGCCCCCTTTTATTAACCTTCTCTCTCTTTGGGTGCGGAAACCTAGTTCTAGCACCCTCCCATACTACTTCGGGTGACACCTTGGTCTTCTCTATGAGCCATTGCCGAAAGGGCCAGTAGTATAGGAAATTTTTTGGCAAACTTTAACTCTGAACTTGGGTCAGAACCCCTTGAGCTAACAACTATCCTGCAAATTCCTTCTAGTCAACCTCTCCCAAGTTTACCCCAAATTCCATGTCAAGGTTAACCTTATGAGGGCCAACCTTTCCGAGGTCAACCTTTCCAAGGACAACCTTTCTGAGGTAAACCCTGTCAATGAAAACCTTTTCAAAGATTTACATTTCTAGCGCAAGCTAGTATGTGTTACCCTAGTTATCCTGGTACAATGAAAATTCCAATGGCACAACCTATTCCAGGATATCTTGGATATACTCCTTTAACAGTTAGATTTTACCCTCAAGGTGATCAATATCCTCAACAAGGTTTTCGTTGGTAGTTAACCTTCATTTTCACTTTACAAATACCAAATTTGTCTTGGCTTATTATTGGCCATATTTTTTATTATCCTTTTTGGTCAGATATTCCGGCAATGTTACAAAGCGACATAACAAAATTCAATGGAAAACCAAGAGAATACCAATAAATTCACGTGATAAATTATCATTTATGGTGTTATTAAAACTCCCTAAATGATGATTCCATTCAATTACATATTTTCTAGTGGAATTTAATAGGTCCTGTAGCCAAACGGTACATTGAATTACAATGTGTGTTCTTCAATAACTTCAAAACCTTAAGAACAACATTTTTGATGCACTTTCAACTGCCAATTCAATACAAAACTTTTAATGATATTTCAACTTCACTAAAACAGTCGAATTCAATACATATATATGATCATATACATGAATGGATACATCGTCATCATTCAGTTCAAGCTTATATTCCAGATAGATTATTACTCGAATGGTTTGTAAAATATTTACTTCCTGATGGAACTGAAGATGTTTCCAAATGAGGAGTTGTTACATAAGACCAAGTTATTACTCATGCCCAATATTTAGAACTTGTTTATTTTCAATATGGCACATTGTACTAAAAAATACCAAATTATCCTTGAACATCAAACTCAATTCCATCAACCTCTATAGGATCTCACCCCGTTGATGGTGTGATTGGTTCTGTCAGTTAGTAGTCTACAAATAAAACTTCTAGTCATTCTAATCGTAAGTATACTCCTACAGTTGTTGTTCAAAATTCACCATTTGTTACTAGTGCTCCTAGTAATACTTCCAAGGTTAACGCAGTTCAATCATCAACTGCTAAACCTCAGCAACCTGGAGGTAAAAATAAGGGAAAAGGAAAAGAAAAATAAAATTCCCCTAAATAGGAAAAAAAAATGAAAACCCAATCTACTTAAGAGAATAGTAAACCTATGGTGATATTTCAACACAACCTAGGTTTCTTAATGAGCTCAAATTTCAGAAATTAAGTATTAAAAAGTTGAACCGTGAAAATGAAGTGGAAGGAGAGATCTCTAATCTGGAAGAAACAACACCTGAATTCGGTCACTAGATTGATCACAATATGCTCCAGAAATTTGAAGGTAAAAAATGGGCTTTTAGCTCTCTAACTTGTAAAAATGAAAATGGTAAAAATAAAATTCGTTTTTGGCCTTTTCTAGAAAATTGAATCAATTTTAATTATTATTTTAACCAATGTTTTCCTAAATTACTGAAAATTAAGCCCTTTTGTCATTTTTTGAGCATGTTTTATGATTTTTTTTCTTTAGTATGTAGATATAAATAGGTTGAAATGTTGAAATATAACATAACAATGAGAGAATACATTTATCACATTTTCAGCTCATTATAACTGTATGAAAAAAGAAACACAGAGTTATCTTTAAGCCCTTTTCTGACTCTTGAAATATGAAAAGGTAGTCGAGCAAGCTTGTTCCATTCACACTCATAAAATCATTATAAGGAACATTTACCCAGTATAAGTTTAACCCTTTTCTGGACTGAGAAAATTATTTATGAAAAGGAATAATTTAGTTGACCATAGATAAAATATCTCTCTCTTGTGTTATTTTATACTTTTTCAGCCTCAAGATACTAAATTTACAAAAAAGGACCTTATGGAGTATCCTTTTCATTTCTTTTTCAAAATATCTAGACATGAGAAAGAAGTCAAGTTACCCCTTCATTGGACCCATAAAATGTAAAAAATCTAGGACTTGTCAATCATGATGAGACTGAGCCACTCCTTCCTAGGATTTATTATAAATACTTTGAAGGACTCATTCGAAGGATGAGTGTATATAAAAAGAATTTTTTATCCTCCTGAAGCTTCTGTAAGAATAAATAGGTACTTGCCAGTAATAGTGGCATAAAATAGCAAAGGAACATTTATCTTTTGTATTTGAAAAGGAAATATGTCGCTCTTAAACATGACACTTCGTCATCTTTTCACGTTAGGTTTGGAAAATCGAAATTCCTCTCATTTGATCATACCTCATTGAAAGTAATCATATTGTTCTTTGGTCCTATTTTGATTGAAATGCTTCGAATTCAAATTTCATGTCTCCAATATGTTGAAGATAAGCCAAACCTTTGTTAAAATTACTTTGAAATCCTTAAATACTTGAATCTTTTTTGTCATCCCTGAGTAGGTCCTAAATCACTCCTAGTTTTCTCTTTAAAACTCTACATGCCATTTTATTGTCGTAGGACCTCCTATGATGTGTCAATTCCTATTATCTTCAACTCATTATCTAGGATGTTTATATAGAAACCTCCTTTAGTACCTTGGAGCCTACATGCCTTAATGGAAATTTTATCACTTCTGAAGATAGGTTATCATCATTGGCCTTCGATCGCATGATTCTATAGGCATTCAACCTCAAACAATTTATTTACACCTCATATATTTTACTAGAGTGACTTGAGAACCATTGTCATTATTGGTATTTTTTCTCGAATATATTAATGGTCATCATTATCGGTTGGTAATTATATGGTTTCTACCATGTTAGACTTCAATACATTTACTCACATGGTTGAATTTTTACTATAGATGGATAGAGATGAAGATTGTGGATCTTGTTTCATATATCTAGGTTACGTGAAGTTTTAAGTATTCATGATTGTAAAATTGATCTATGATTTAAATCTAATGGTTGTGTCGACAAATAGTCTATCATTGACATGGATATTTGTACACTTCCATTCTTTTTATTTGAGATACTTGCACTATGAGTATGAGAATACCTACCTCAATGATGATCATATGATAATTTTTTATTGTAATTCCTTTCTTTTTATATGCAAGTCTCCAGCCAGTCATTCCTTTGATCCTCGTATTTTCATGAAAAAGCACCTTATCTATCATACAAGTTCTAACTTTATACTTTAGGGGACAATCTGTTACACATCAATTTTCCATACAAATGATGCCAAATCCAAACCTTTCGTTATTCGACGAACTATTGTTGTATATACCCTTGAACTATGGAAAAATATCTCTATGGTGTATAAGAATCCTATATTAAATACCTAAAAAACCCTAATTCTGAAGGAAATCGTAAGTATTTATTTTGCAACCTGCGATGATGCATGTTTCTGAGTAAACACATAGTGATTTCATCATATTTTTCCTATGTAAATGACATGATGATATTTTAACAGAGGCAAAAAATAAAAATTAAATGAATATTCCTCTTTTATAAGCCTCATAGTTGGTATCTAATCTTAAGTGGTTGATATTGAGCTGATGATTCCTTTATCATGTACCTCCTTCCTCCTATAGTGGATCCATCCCACTCATTATGGATCCCTCTCCTCCCTTCATGGATCTCTCAACTTCCACTCCTTCCTATAAGTGAAATGCATTCAAAGAGAGTTGTTACCATTTTATATTTCTAAACTATACCTAAATTTTTGTCCAAGCTTCAGTTTAGTCAATTTAGTGTCCTAAATTTCTTTCATTAATTATCAACCAGGGCTAGTAAACTGATGAAGTGTGGTGCACCATATGTGCTTAAGCAACCTATTCCTTCATTGTTTTGTGTTTTATGTTGTTTTTAGGGGTTTTTTTTTTCTTTGAGATCTAAGGATGGTTAATCTAAAAATATGGAAAGAATTAAGTGAATCTAAATTAATTTTAGAAGGAAGAAAAGGAAGTGTACTAAAACTATTCTATTTTTCATAAAAGCAAACCAAAAGCTAAGGGATAGTTAAGTCTTATTTTGGTAATCAAAGAATCTATCTATTCTATTTATTATTCCTAATCCATGGATCTATTTATGAAACTAAGATTGAGAATTACAATGCCTAAAATGAAAGCAGAAAATGAATCAACTATTGTACCTTTAGTTACCTCAACATTCAATTGTTAGGCATGACCCTATTGAAATGGAGTTTAGCAATTGTTTGTACTCTAGTATGCTAAGGTCCTAGAATATAAAACAAGGAATTCAAATAAAAATATCTAAGATGTGTTTAGTTACTCCAATTATTCAAATTGTAAAGAGTGATCTTCTTGAAGTAATGTTTAAGTAACTAATTACACCTGTTTAAAATACAGAACTAAGAAAACATTGCAAATGGATAACTCGGAAATTACATTTCATTTATTCATTCAACCATCCCTTCTTAAAACATTTTATAATTAATTCCTTTTAGAGTGATTTTTAAGAAGATTATTGTTGCAATTAAGTGAGGGTATTGAAAGTAAAAGCATGTAAGATCTAACTAAAATCAACTAATGTATAATTGACTTGTCTACAACATTCAAATGTGAAGTATTTAACCTCTTGAGATGCCTTCGGAGAAATCAATTATGCTATAGTCCTTGGATAGAAAATGACAATAATTAAGATAAATTCAACTACTGTATGTGTGAGATATTTAACCATTTAATGTAGAATTAGCATATTGAAAATGGATTTCATAAACATCTCTTGACACAACAATTGACAACTATGTTCTAATGGAAATAAAAGACAGGAACAATAAAACTAAACAAATGTGGTTTCTTAGCACTTCAATCCTTATCCCAATTTTGAAAATAGGGTTTCTATTTCCATGAAATGTTTTGGAAGAGTAAGTCTACACAATTGAAATTTATCACTAAACTATTTGAAAACTAGAAATGAAGCATAAACAGAATTTGCTAAAACAGAGTAAAGGAAATATAACTAGAAAACACAATAAAAACCTCCTTCAGAAGCAAGGGCCCTCTACAACTGAGTTGGTTGACTCCTTGCTTGTTAATTGCACAATAAAGCAAGATTTTGGAAAGCTGAACTTATTTATTAAAACAAGGTCTAGAAACAGAGTATCCACTTAGAAATCTGAACTGTACTGAACTATCTCTCGGTTTTTTGGAACCAATATTTAAAGAGAAATTACATAACTAATTACGAGTTAAACTAGCTACAGGTATCTAACTTGAATTGCAATTGAAATAGGATTGTTGGACTCATGATTTGCTACGAAGAGCAAATCAAGGGTCCTACTATTGTAGGTAACATTCTTTGACTTGTAACTTTGACCATGAGTTTAGGCTCATTTTTATGTCGATCTGGAGTGTGTGAGTATGATATAATCTGTGTAGGCAAGATTATATAAACACCCATGTGGCCCAAATCCTTAAATGACACTTAGAACCTGCTAAACCATAAGAGTGGCTACGGAATGCACAGTTAGCTGTAGCATAGGCTGCATTTTGTAGCTAAATTGTAAAAACTTATCCAAATGGAAAAATCATGAAAATATAATATGACAGTCATTTAAATGTATCCTTAAGACAAAACCTTAACATTCTTCATTGATTAGGGTTTGTGATCTTATGGAAAAGTGGTGGAATGAGGTGAGAAAAACTATAAAAGAGAGGGTAATTTTGAGGTTCAACATACCCCCACTGCAAAATCATTGCATGTCATCATGCAATTTGCCAAAATTATGAGTTCTTCTCCCTTACTACATTTGCTCAAATACCTCAGCTAGGACATCCAACCTTATTCTTTTGTTCCTCTTTGAATTCAATGTCATTCTTGGCTTTTTCATAAGAATTTTGAACTTGAGGTTTATGATTGCTCTGTTTAGTCTCTTGTTCTTCTTCTTCATTTTCTTATTTTCCTTGTGTAATAGTCATAGCTACAGAGTATTATTATCGTGCATTCCTTTGTCCAACTTGTTTTATTCCTTCAAAATCTCATTCTCCTACTTGATTTGCATGTTCAATATCTCTAATTCATAAATATCCTACTTAAGAGTATCAATTAGAGGTTCTTGTGGATTGACAGGTGGTTCTTGTTTCATTGAGGCAATTCTTCTTTCTAATGACTCTACATAATCATATATATCATGCTGGACTGGATCTATACCAGGAGATCTTCTGCTGGGGTCTTCCTCAAAATGATAAACATGAGGGTTTTGAGGACTGTACATAGGATAATTATCAACAGGTGACAGAACTGGGTTTTCCTCTTCTATATTTATGAGCTCTGTCCCTATGGATGGTGTTTTCTTCATGATGCCTTGGAGTCTAGAGCTCCTTCTTACTTTTGGAGGACCTTCATTCCCTTCATTTGTGACTTCACTCTCTTTCTTTTTCTTTCCTTTAGCCCTGATTTGTTTCCTAATTTCTGTCAGTTCCTCAGAAATTAGTTTCTCATCATTCCTATGTGGTGAAGTTTCAAGTTTGTTTTCAACATTCACATCAGTTTTCTTTATTTTACTTCTCCTGACATTCTCTTCCTTGGATGGTGACTCTGGTTGTTCTTGAAAATGATTCCTAACAAGGAAATCCTACCAAGTGTCTCCTATGATCCTTAAGTGAAACTCAATCAATATTTTCACCAAGCCATGATGATGCATAATGGTCTCTATGGATTGTATTATCTTTTATACATTTGAGTCCATTCTTCTTAGACTATTGAGAAGAAAGAAAGGGAGGTTGGTTTCACTTTTTTCTAGAAAATTCATTAATAAATGGATATGATAAACATACATGGTTCCAAATATTCCTTCACAAGATATGAATTTTTGCAAAATAAAAGGCATATTTGTCCATTTTCTTTTCAGAGCAGTACTTGGGATTCCTTTTCTAAATACTGAAACATCCATACCTGAGTTTTTAAGTATCACCTTCCATGATTCATTATGGAATTATTTTTTCTTGAACCATCTCTCTCCATGCCTTGGAATTTCTGTAGCTTCAGCCAGGAATGACTCTGTCACTGCAAATTTGATGCCCCCAATCTCTACTTCGCTTCCATCAAAAGACTGGGCAAATGATTTGGTAATTTCCTTATGAAAACCATTAAAATTTTCTATGAACCTCAACCATCCAACTTGTTATAGCAGGTCTCTAACCTGTGGGTATGCTTCCATCTATTTTACTCCCACTAGTTCTGTTATAACAATCAAACCCATCCTCCTTCTATGTAGAGTGCTTTCAACCTTTAGAATTACCCCTCTATTTTGTTGAAATGAATTGGCTGCAGAGTTGAGGGATATGAACTGGCTGTGGAATCAATGGAGATGAATGAGCTACAGATCGGATGGAGGGTTTATGGTGAGTTGTAGAAAATAAATAAATGATACGGTTTTGGAGAGACGTAGACAAATAGGTCATGTCATGATCATGACCGTTAGTCCTCAATCAAGGATATTAATGATGGACCTTTATGCAACTTTATATGAGGGATATGGTCGAGATATATCATGATGAGGATTGAAATCAATTTGAATGATGGATTGTCAAGGAACATATGGATGTACATATTATACATATTTCATGTTTTTAATTTTTCTATTAAAAATAAATTTTTGCACTTTACCTCATAACTTAACCTTTTTTGTTTGTTGTTTGCTTGATGTTGTTCCTTAGGTACTCTTTTGTAGCATGGTGGCCTTCAAACATAATCCTTTAGTCCCTTTGCAATCATCATGTTAGAATTGCTAAAGTGGCTGCAGAATCAAATTAGCCGCGGAATAGAATCAGCTGCAGAATGTACTCAAATGCAAAATGTATTATTTTATTTTTTCAAGTATGGAACATGAATGGAATGAGTGAGAAATATGGAATGAAAATGAAATATGACTTATGGAATGAATGTGAAAATGAGATGAAAGTGGAATGAAATGGAATGACAGTGGAGTGTGATGGAATGAAACTGAATTTGCAAATTATGAACTGCAAATATGAATGTAGTTTTCACTACTTTATTACAGAAAAGAAAATGGAAAATATAGGATGTCAGAGAGCTCTGATTTTCACCCTATATTTTCTACATAAGTATGCCAATTACTGATTGGTTTTCATACTTATACACTTTATTTATTTATTTAATTTTATTTTTTTAAAATTTTTTTTAAATGTGTGAAAAATAAAAGCTAAGTTTGTGAATAAGAAGAATTATTCTTTACTAAATCCATATCAATATTATCTTGAAATTTCTTGACAAACTCTTCTTTTGAAAGTGGTTTATGATATAATTTCAACCGATGACCATTTACAAGAAGAGATACCTTTTCTTCATCTATTTTTCTAATCTTCACCGCTCCATTATCAAAGCTTTTTTCAATATCATATGGCCCAAGCCAATGATTCTGGAACTTTCCTTGAAAATCCTTGAATTTTGAATCGTACAAGAGTGCCAAATCCCCTTCTTGAAACTTTTTCTCTTTTATATACTTGTCATGCCATTTAGTTGTTTGCTGCTCGACTATACTGGTTCTTTGGACTGCATCTTGTCTGATTTCATCTAGTTCATTGAGTTTCTCCAGTCTATGCTTATTTTCTTCTAATAAATCAAGTCCCAATTGGATTGCCATCTTGAAGGTCTTGATATGAAACTCTATAGGGAATAGGACTTGCTTACCATTAAAAAGTTCATAGGGAGTATGTCCTGTTGTGTTCCTCCATGGAGTTCTGTAGGCCCATAAGGCTTCAGGAAGCCTATCTTCCCAATCTCTTTTGTGTAGATGAACAGTCTTAGTGAGAATTCCTTCGATCACCTTATTGGTAGATTCAACTTGACCATTTTCTTGTGGATGGTAAGGAGTAGACTTTCTGTGCTTGATCTTGTAATCTTCTAGGATCATTTTCACCATCTTTGATGTAAATTGAGCACCCTGATCTGTTACAATTTCTCTTGGAACACCAAAACGAGTGAATATATCCTCAAAAAGAAAATTAACTACAGATCCTTCATTAGAAAAAGGTAATTCTTTAGCCTCTACCCATTTAGTGACATAATTAGTGCATACCAAAATATACTTCTTCTATTTAGATGGAGGATTAATAGGTCCAACAAAATCCAAGGCCCATTTCTCAAAAGGTTCAATGAATACTTGAGGTTGTAATTTTATTTCATTTGAAGGAGCAGGTTTCCCTACCCTTTGGAAAATCTCACACCTTTTGACATATTCTTTGGCATATTTGAAGATGGATGGCCAATAATATCCTAAATGAAGGATTTTATAGGTTGTCCTTTTGTCAGCAAAATGTCCACCACATGGTTCATCATGACATGCCTTAAGAATTTCAGGCATTTCGTCTTCTCGAAAACATCTTCTGATAATGAGATCTAGACCTGTCTTATATAATTCATTAGTAATCCATGATTATCTTGCACTTAATTGAATGATTCTACTTTTCTCTTTAGAATGCAAATGTGAAGGTAATTTTCCTGTAATTGAGTAATTGGAAATATCTACAAAAAAAGGGGTTCGAGTAGTTATTGCAAAAAGACATTCATTAGGAAATTTATCTTCAATTGGAGTTTCATCTTTGATATTTTGAATTCTAGACAAGAAATCAGCAACAATGTTTTATTTTCCGGGCTTGTCTAGAATAGTAGTGTTGAATTCTTGTAGGAGCAATAACCATCTTGTAACTCTGCCATTAGTAATAGATTTATTCATTAAATACCTAATTGTAGATTGATTTGTATGGACAAAGGTTTTATAGCCTGTTATGTAATGTCTGAATTTGTTGATAGCATGAAAAACAACTAAGAAATCCTTTTCAGTTACAGTTTAATTCAACTCTGGGGGAGTCAAATTCTTACTTGTGTAATAGATGGCATAGGGGATCAAGTCTTTTTTTCCTAACATAGCTCCTACAGCTGTATCTGAATCATCTATTGAAATGTGAAAAGGTAATTTCTAGTTAGGCCCTCTTAAGATGGGTACTTCAAAAAAAATTTCTTTTAGGGTTTCCAATACTAACTGGCAGTCAGAATTCCAACTAAATTCACAATATTTGGTGAGAAATTTGAAGAGTGGGGATTCTGTTTTGGTGAAATTTTCTATAAATATTCTATAATACCCTGTGAATCCTAGAAAAATTCTAACATCCTTCTGGAAACTTAGAACTGATAACTTGGAGATGACTTCAACTTTAGATTTATCAACTTTATTTCCATCTCCTGAAATGTGATGTCTTAAAACAATCCCTTCAGTAAACATAATGAAACATTTTTCATGACTTAGTGAGAGTTTTTCTTCCTTACATATTTTAAGAACCTTTTCCAAGTTTTCTAAAGCCTCTTCAAATGTATTACCCTAAACTGTAAAGTGATCCATATATACTTCTACAAAATCATGTATTAGATCAGAAAAAATTCCTAGTACTGCCCTTTGAAATGTTGTAGGTGAATTGCACAATCCAAAAGGAAGTACTCAGTAGGCATAAGTCCCCCATCAACAAGTGAATGTGATTTTATCGTAATCTTTAGGTGCAAACTGAATTTGGTTGTAACCATTGAAACCATCCAGTAATGAGAAATACTTCTTACGTGCTAATGTATCTAACACTTGATCTATAAAAGGCAAAGAAAAATGATCTTTAAGAGTAGCTTTATTCAATTCTTGATAATCAATGCATGCCCTCCATTTACCATTATTTTTTGGTAGAATAACTAAAGGATAAACCCACTGACTGTCTGAAATTGGATAGATGAAGTTTACATTTAACAACTTTTGCAACTCTTCTTTCACAATTTCCCTAAGATTTGGATTCAACCTTCTTTGAGGCTGTCTGATAGGTTTGCAATTTTCCTCAATGTAAATGTGATGTATACAAGTCTTAGGACTAATTCCTTTCATTTTAGTGTATTCCCATGCATATGCAGATGAATGTTGTTGCAATGTTTTGATTAGCTTCTCTTGTTGTAACTTTTCCAAGTTTTTGTTTATGTTCAAGGTTTTCCCTGGAAATATTTCAACTATAGAGCTACCAAATTATTTCATAGAGTAAATAGACATCTGCTTAGATGAAAAATATTCAATATTGGATTTTTCTTGAAATTGATCATGTTCATATTCTGGAGATGATTCATAATTTTCTATTGTATTTAAGCTTTGGATATCTTCACTAATGTTTGAAATTGTAAAGAGAGGTTGTATATCTTCTTCATCATCAATCCATTCCTTGTCATCTATCTCTGTGATTGTTCTTGTTGGAGGATACAGAGTGAATTTCTTAGTTGAAATACCATAAGAAATATACATGTCACCAGATCTACAGCTAATGAAAGCATCATCTGTAGCCAACCAAGGTCTTCCTAGTATGAGTGGGTGTCCTCTTATATTTTTCTTATGGGTTAAAATCATAAAATCAACAGGATACTCCCAATAATCTAAAGACACTGAAATATCTCCTAGCACACCATCTGGTTTGATTATAGATCTATCTGCTAATTCCAGTAATGTAGGTGTATAAAGAATATTAGGAAGCTTGAGTTATTCCATGGTATGTTTGCTCATGATGTTTATTGTTGCTCCTAAATCAATCAATGTATTTGAAATTTCTACTCCATTGATATTTTTTTTTACAACTGGACTTTCGAGATCTAAATATTTTTAAATGGCAATCTTTCCCATCATTATGTCTGCTATTTTTCCTACAAGATGGATTCTTTTTATTTCTATTATTTTTCTTCTCAGTTTCCTCATACTCAACTCCTTTATTGTTTTACCTAATATTGGAATTTCTTTGATGGCTTGTAACAAATGAATTTTGATGCAAATATTCTTCAATTCATCTAGGAAATCATAATTAGGCAACATTATATGCTTTTCTACTCCTCTATCAATTTGTAATATTTCAGGAAAAGGAGGTGTAGAAGTAGATACTGATGGTTTCTCTATGACAAGAGTTGAATTTATTGGTTTTACATACTGATGGTTGCTCTATGACAAGAGTTGAATTTATTGGTTTTTTTTTTCTTTTCTTTTTCAAAATTTTGGTTTTGAAGAGCTACTTCTTCTTCAAAAATTTTATTGGGATGTAGAGAATCTTCCTCGGAATTGTCTTGTTCTTGAATTATTACAAAAGGCTTCCACTTTTCTAATATCTTACCAAATCTTAGTTGGACATCATTAAGATCTAGAGGAGTAATCATATAGGCTGGAAATTGATGACCTTCTATCATATAGGTATTCTGAGGATTTTTATTGTTGGGGTTTGGCAATGGTTGGGCAGGTAATTGATTTCATCTCTGAGGGAATGATAGTGAGAGTTGTGGATTTTGGTTTTGGATTGGAGGTTGTTGATTTTGTTGGGGGGATAATTTGGATATGATGGAGGATATTGATAGTACTGAGAAAATATTCCATATGGATTTTGAATTCCTTGAGCCCAAGGCTGAGATTGAAATTAAGATTGGCGCCAAGGTTGTTACCAAGAATTCCAATTTGGTTGGGGTTGAGTATTCATTTGGTTGTTAAACCCTTGAGTTTGTTGCCCATGCCATGGTCTTCTAGAAACAAAACAAAGAGATTATGTAGGATTTGATGTTGTTTCTTCTTGAAAACTAGCCTTAAGACCATGAATTGAAGGACAATTCTTAGTCTCATGACTTTCTGAAAAAATAGTATAGGTTTCTATGACTTTTGCTTCAAGAGGACATTCTCTCAAAGCAAGTTTATTTCTTCATTTTTGAAAAAAAATGGCTAAAGCATCAGTCTCAGCCTCCTACTTGTTTTGTAACTTCAAGGTGTCTATCTGTTCTCTTAGACTCCCTAAGATTTCTGTTTTGAATTCATCAAGCATGTTTCCAATTTCTGCTTGACTCACTGTTCCAGTTGCAGATTTGTTTACCCTACCAAGAGCAGGATCTCTTGGTCCTTTCAAAATTTTTGATTTTCCTCTTGAGAGATTAATACATAGTTCCCCAATATCAGGTAATGGAAGTTGAGATATGTCCCCCTTCCCCATCATGTTAATGATATCTATCCATTCATCTCTAATTGTTTTCAACAAAAGAGCTTTTAGAGTGTCTTGGTCTAGATTTTCCATTTTTTCTCTTTTAATGTTATAGTTAAATCTTTCAAGTAAATCCTCAAAATTTTCATCCTCTTTTTGCATCATCTTAAAAACTTCCTCTTTGTGATTAATAGGTATACAATAGTCCAAATACCTTTCTAGAAATTCTCTCTTCATATCATTCTGTATCCTAATAGACCTAGTGATTAGATTCATGAACCATTTTAGAGTTGCTCCTTTCAATGTTGAAGGAAACAATTTGAGTTTTTTAGCATCTTGTAGATAATCATAATTTTTGCACAAGACTTCAAATTCAGATAAAAAGGTCTTAGGGTCTTCACTTTTTAATCCATGAAAGTTTGGGAGAACAGAAGGTGAGATATTTTTCATGGTAGCATTCGTCTCTTCATCTGTTATAGGGAATCCAAAAGAACTCTCAGTTCCCCTTCTATCTATACCTCCTTCTTCATTTCCCCTACCTCTTCCTCTATCTCCTCCTCTACCTCTACCTCCTCCAAATAGTACATTTTCTCCATTAAAAATTTCTCCTTCTCCCTCTCCTCCTTCTTCTCCTCTTCCTGCCATGATAGATTCTTCAGAGCTATTATATGGTTTAGCCTGTAGGGTTATCTTCTCCTCTGGTTCTTCTAGTAATGGTATGTTTAAGAAAGGTTCTTCTTCTTCCTTTTCACTAGGCATTTCTAACTCTTCATCTATAATGTGTTCCCCTATAGAACTGAAAAATGTTACTCCTTCTATTGGAGTCCTAGGATCTTCTTCCTCTAAGATTACCTCAGTGGATGAAGTACGAGATCCTCCTAACTGGATATCTGATCTTAGAACTTCTTCAAGTCTATGACCAATAAAGTATGGGATATGAGTTTGAGATGGTGGTGTACTACTTGTTGATCTAGGTGGAGTGAGTGGTGTTGTAGGGATTAAGCTTCTGCCTCTAGCGATGAATCTACCCCTAAAGTCTCTTTCTCTACGCATATCATTGTTTTTTTTTAATGTAAGAAATAAGGCTACCTAGTTACACTTCCCTAGCAACGGTGCCAAAATTTTTAGTCAATATAGTGTCCTAAATTTCTTTCATTAATTATCAACCAGTGCTAGTAAACTGATGAAGTGTGGTGTACCATATGTGTTTAAGCAACCTATTCTTTACTTCGTTGTTTTGTGTTTTATGTTGTTTTTTTTTTTTGGGGGGGGGGGTGTTTCTTTGAGATCTAAGGATGGTTAATCTAAAACTATGGAAAGAATTAAGTGAATCTAAATTAATTTTAGAAGGAAGAAAAGGAACTGTACTAAAACTATTCTATTTTTCATAAAAGCAAACCAAAAGCTAAGGGCTAGTTAAGTCTTATTTTGGTAATCAAAGCATATATCTATTCTATTTATTAGTGCTAATCCATGGATCTATTTCTGAAACTAAGATTGAGAATTGCAATGCCTAACTTAAATGAAAGCATAAAATGAATCAACAATTGTACCTTTAGTTACCTCAACATTCAATTGTTAGGCATGACCCTATTCAAATGGAGTTTAGCAACTATTTGTACTTTAGTCTGCCAAGGTCCTAGAACAGAAAATAAGGAATGCAAATAAAAATATCTAAGATGTGTTTAGTTACTCCGATTATTCAATTTGTAAAGGGTGATCTTCTTGAAGTAAAGTTTAAGTAAATAATTACACATGTTTAAAATAGAGAACTAAGAAAATTTTGCAAATGGATAACTGAGAAATTGCATTTCATTTAATCATTCAACCATCCCTTCTTAAAACATGTTCAGATTAATTCCTTTTAGAGTGATTTTTATGAAGATTTTTAGAATTAGGGCTTAGAATCTCCACAGTTCTCATTTTTCAGTCTACGTTTCGGGTCTAAAGCAAGACTCATCATCAGGACAAATCTGCAAAAAAGAGAGACAAATTGTGTTAAATAAATAGTGGAAAAATGACAAGAAAGAGAGATGACCAGATATCCACTGAATGCTTTAGTTTCCAATTTATTGTTGCAATTAAGTGAAGGTCTTGAAAGTAAGATCATACAATAATCTTTAGGAAGATTATTGTTGCAATTAAGTGAAGGTCTTGAAAGTAAAATCATGTAAGATCTAACTAAATTCAACTAATGTATAATTGACTTGTGTGCCACATTCAAATGTGAAGGGTTTAACCTCTTGAGATGCCTTTCGAGAAATCAATTATGCCTTAGTCCTTGGAAAGAAAATGACAATAAGCAAGATAAATTCAACTACTATATGTGTGAGATATTTAATCATTTAGTGTAGAATTAGCATATTGAAAATGGCTTTCATAAACATCTATTGACACAGCAATTGGCAACTATGTTCTAATGGAAATAAAAGATAGAAACAATAAAACTAAGAAATTGTGGTTTCTTACCACTTCAATCCTTATCCCAATTTTGAAAACAGAGTTTCTATTCCCATGAAATGTTTTGGAAGAGTGAGTCTGCACAATTGCAATTTATCATTAAACTATTTGAAAACTAGAAATGAAGTATAAACAAAAATTGCTAAAAGAGAGTAAAGGAAATATAACTAGAAAACACAATAAAAACCTCCTTCAGAAGCAGGGGCCCCTTTGAACTGAGTTGGTTGACTCCTATCTTGTTAAAGGTGCAATCAAGCAAGCATTTGGAAAACTGAACTTCTTTATTAAAACAAGGTCTAGAAACAGAGTATCCACTTAGAAATATGAACAGCACTGAACTGTCTCTCGGTTCTATTGAACCAATATTTAAAGAGAAATTACATAACTAATTGCAAGTTAAACAAGATACAAGTGTCTAACTTGAATTGCAATTGAAATAGGACTGTTGGACTCATGATTTTCTACGAAGAGAAAATCAGGAGTCCTACTACTGTAGGTAACATTCTTTGACTTGTAACTTTGACCATGAGTTTAGGCTCCTTTTTATGTCGATCTGGAGCGTGTGAGTAGGATAGAATCCATGTAGGCAAGATTCTAGAAACACCCATGTGGCCCAAATCCTCAACTAACACCTGGAACTTTCTATACCATAAGAGTGACTATGGAATGCACAGTTAGCCGCAGAATAGGCTGCATTCTGTAGCTAAATTGAGAAAACTTATCCAAATAGAAAAATCATGAAAATATCATATGACAGTAATTTAAATGTGTCCTCAAGACAAAACCTTAACATTCTTCATTGATTAGGATTTGTGATCTTATAGAAAAGTGGTGGAATGAGGTGAGAAAAACTGTAAAAGAGGGGGTAATCCTGAGATTCAACAACTTCCATTGGAGCTATTTTTATTGCAAGGATGTGAATTGAGGATCATTACAAGGGGGCTTCCAACATCAAGGCTTGGTTGTAATTATATTTTTCTTCATTATGAATACAAAATCTCATTTCTTTCCCATATACTTTTGTCATGATGTTTATTTGTAGAATTCCTTGCTCACTTACATAGTTTATGGTTGAATCATTGATTTTTTATATGCTTTTATTACTTGGTGGTTTATTTCTTTGTAGGTTTCTTCTTGGAGCATCAAGAGAGAAAGGATGAAAGCTACAAAGGATAACAATGACTATCACCATCAGGGATTTCAAAATAAGGATTAAGATTTTCATCCCACTTACATCTGTGATTCAAAGATAAAATAGGGAATGTTTTCATGTGTTTGTATGTTTGTTTCTAGCCTTTGTCTCCAAGTCTAGGGAGATCTGTCGTATCCGCAGGATATGAATTGTCTACCAAACAGCTAGTAAACTAGGGAGTTGGAATGTCCTTCTAGTTGGAAATGATAAACCAAAGAGTTGGAGTGTATTTTCAATTGGAGTTGATAAATTAGGGGTTGAAGCCTCCTTCGGGTTGTAGCTAGAGAATCTTGGAATTTGGATTTTCTTACTAATGTAATCTTTAAAAGACCCATATTAAAAATCACTCAGTGTTATTCTCTCAAAATGGTTTCCACCTAAAAATATCTTGTGTATTGTCTTCGATGATGTTCATTGTTGAATGGTATTTTTATTTTGTGAATTTAGAATTAACTAATCATAAGTGAGATATTGATTCACCCCCCTCTATTTACGGCGTTGGAAATTCGTCAACCAAGGGGGTCTTCTTGATGCGAAGTCCAAATTATACCTCACAACATTTGGAATAGGAGCCCATCTGGGATATCGGCCTAGCTTCCATATACTATCGAATATTTTCCTTGGCTCTAACCGTCAGGAAGAAAGAGGAATGCATATGTGCCTTCGAAAAGCAAGTAAGTGTGTCTGGTGAGTGTTCGGTTGTAAGTGTGTCAATGTTGTTCTACTATGGAGGCAGAGAAAGAAGTGAGCCTCTAAGAGAGAGGTAATAGTACCACCCTGGTAGAGACACACACAACTAGGAAGGATCTGTCTAAAATCCATCGGAATAGTCCAGAAAATATGTGATGGTCATTATAGCCAATGAACATGAAAAACATGTCTAGTATCTTACAGAATAGTCCACAAATATGGGACAAAAATGAAAACCGTTATAACACATTATCAATATGATAAGTACTAAAACAACTGAAATATTTCAACTACTTTAGCACATATGAAAACAATGTTGAACTATAAACATCCACAAAATAGTATTACAAATATTCATAATCCATGCATGAAGAACATGTTGGACGTGAGTATTCTGCTATTTAGTAAAAGTTCCAGGACACATGTATACAATTAACACCACTATCTCTAATATGGGAGCCTTGGAGCCACTCCTTACTCCTCAAAAGAACTATCTTGTCACTTTAATTCCTTGCAAGAGGAGCCAAGGTGAAAAGTTCTTTTCTCATACAATGAGGGTGTATATATAACCAATGGGGAGGTGATGGTCCATCTTCCTTGTGACTCTTCGACTACCCTCATGATTTTTTGACTTCCCATGAATTTTCAACTTTACATAACTCTTCATCTTCTCTACATGTCCTTTGGACTTCCACTTTACAATACATTTATCTAATATTGATTCACATATTCCACAAAAGAATGTGGCATATGATGACTCATGACAGTACATGACATGAAACTAATGACATGGAAGACATGATGACATGGAAATGTCAATTTGTTATTTATTTATACTTTTTTTGTGTCTTCTCGAAAATATTATGCACGTTCTTCTTCTTCCTCATCCTTACAAATTGAAGATAATGAGTCTTCCATGTGGTATTGATATTTCATCTTTTTTTATAGTCCGGTGTTCCTTCTTCTTATTGTTTGATGACCATATTTTCTCTCAAGCTCTGTAAGTGTCTTCTAGAATTTCCTCCTACTCCATCTCTTTCTTTATCATATTTCCATAGCATGATAGAATTCATGCATCTGGAGTCCACTCATGACAAGATGACATCAGTTTGATAAAAGGATACTCTAAGATGTTGCATGATGATCCATTGACTGAGTTGAAACAAGGTGGTAGGTTGAGGGAAATGATTAGTAACTGCACAGTTGTGTAGCTCAGGAAGTCAAGGGCCGAGCTTCAGCCTTGAGACTGCACAACATACAGTTCAGGCTCAACTGAGGAGGAAAACTATGCAATCTAGGAGCTCAATGTGATAGGCTGATGGGATCGGCACTGGATCAGCCTATTGTGTGGTTCTAAAGGAAAGAGAAGCCCAGGTGTTTGTGCAGTTCAAGAGCTCAGGGTTGAGGCTTGAGCCTTAAGACTGCACAATGTGCAATACTGAGTGGGTAGGAGAGAGAAATTGGGTAGTTTTGAGAGTAAATAAACCAAGCTGAGGGATTTTTCATTGCTTCATCCAACTCTACAGTTCTGCGAGGCAGAGTACGTTTGATGATTGCGGAGTTGTGAAAATCAAGAGCTTAGGTTTTTAACTTTAGCTCAGAGATTGCATAGTTCACAATTGGGGCTAGGCTACAGGGTTGAATTATGCAATTTTGGAGGCCAAGGCTCGGTCTTGAGCACTAAAATCATCTAGTGAATAGTCCTAGGAGGAAATAATTGCATATTTCACATTTTCACAAGGAAATTTTGCATATTGAGGGATGGGACTGTGCAATGCATAGTTCAATAAGGTTGGATGAGGCTAAGTTGCTGGAAATTTTCAGAAATTTGGCTAAGTGTGGGATCAATGAAACTGATGTGAATAGTGATAGGACTTGAATTTGATCACACACTTAGACACTTTATGAAAAAATGTAGATCATATGGAACACATGAACATGTATTTCCCTAAGTGTTTAAACCTTTGCAACATCTTACGAAAAGTGCGACACTAAAGGTACACTTTACGACGACCATGATGACACTTGTGTGATAGTGCTTAAAACTTTGGAAATTAGTGCAACATATGTCTACATAGTAATATCAACTCATTTTCACAAAGATGACCTCTTGAAACCTCCAAGCCAATCTTATGTACATTGTGTGACACTTATAATGCAAGAAGACAACGATTGCTACAATGTGAAACACACTTGTGATATGTGAATGAAAATGAAAGTAACCCATGCCAGACAAAAGATAACATGAAAATGACACTAATTAGGGTGAAAACAAGTGAAAGCGACAATTGAAAACATGAAAAATACACTTATGAAAAAAGGTGTGTGGAGGCAACAGTTTGCAAAACTTACCGAAATAGAAATACAAATGCAGCTAGAAGTGACAAATTGTCAATGTGAATGAGCAATGATTCCCAACATGGATTGGACATTGCACAGGCACAATGTTAATGGACCATGTTATGATCGTTCAAAATTTCATAAAAGAATGTTCTCATGCACTTGTTATGGACTAAGCATGTTCGAGCGAGTGAATTTGAAATTTCCAATCTAAGAAAGGAGCTCAAAAGAATCTACTGACCAAGAAGTGAATAAAGAATTATTGATGCCAAGATCCAAAATAGGCTCCAAAATTTAGGTGTATGAAAAAATTTAGAGGGTTCTTGTCACAGCGACAACACCCTCTCACTATTTCCAACAAGCATGTACTAGAGATAATCTTTGAGTTGCATCTCAAAAATAAGCCACCAATGAGTGTGCTTATCAAATTGTATATACTCTTTAATTCTTACCTCATATATCTTTTAGTTGATCTCCAATCGAATAATAACCATAAAATCTATTGCCATAAACTCATGTGAATAGATTCTTTGAATACGTGCACATAAGAATCAAAACATTCTATCTCTGCAACATTTTCTTCAAATTTCTCAAAACATAGTTAGATCTAGGCATTGCAATAGTTAGACATTATGGAAATAGAACTATAATACTTTATATCATGATGTAAACACTCAACTATAAATAATAAACACATACCTAGTTGATCCAAAGAAATCAGGCAGTCACACTTCTTTACTCTTGTTCGAGAACATGATAAAGCATGAATACAAATATTTATGTGGAATATTAGTGCGAGATCCAATACATCTCATGAACATGAACGCTCAAGTAATCGTTCTCCTTATCCTTTTATAGATCCTCTTCCTTATAATTAACATAGGAAAAACCATGGATTTGATTTGAAGGATTTGTTGACCATGTCAGCTAAATGTTGGATCAACCTCATGCACACGAATTCCTTTGGAAATTCAATGGTTTTACAAGAAATCCCTAGATATTCCAACCAAGTAACGTGGTCACCCACCAAAAAGTAGTGCACTATAATGTGATCTATAGAGAAAGTGACCTATGTTATAGTGTGTGTTTGTGAAATCCACACCCATGGTTCTCTCATAAAATGCATTGTAAAACAGGGGACTGAGTCAAAGGGACACAGATTCTAGAGTTGGGGAGGAGGATTTCTTGCTTGGGATAATTGAGGTTTTCTTGTGTAGATAAGAAACTTGAATTGCTTGTAAAACCATTAAAGGTTGGTGGGTGCATGATTTTAGTGGTTTGTCTCTTAAATTAAATGAGCTGCAAAAGAAAGGACACATGCCCATACAATAAAGAACCTTAGTATGAAAAAGAGGAAAAAAAAATTATGGAGGATGAAACCAGGAAGGAAACAAGGACTTGGGATGAAGAACCCCTGCAGAAAAAGGAAAAAGAGGTGCCATAGACCATTCAAATGAGGTTTGCAGTTGGATAAGGAACTAACTTGGAGCATGCAATGGATAAAATTAGACATAATTTGAAGAGAAGGTGAGGATGAAATTGGTTCTATCAACAGGTAGATAGGAAGCGAAGAGAAGAGAAGGGGATTGGTCCTCAGGTCCCCTGGAAGGTTGTGGGTTGAGATACTGGTATTTGGAGCCATGTAATAGTTTTGGGTTCCCTAGAGGTTGTGGGTTGAGATAGGATTGTTGGAGCCATGTAACAACTTGGGTACCTCGAGGTTGTGGATTGAGATAAATTCTTTAAAGCCCTGTAATAGCTTAGGCCCCTAGATTTTGTGGGTTACGATGTAATCTCTCAATCCATATAATATATTTGGTCCCCTAAATGGTGTGGGTTGAGATAGGAGGCTCTAGAGCCCTGGACAACTTGGGAAGAGGTTAATCCTAAAGTATCATCAAAGGAAGAATTTATTGAATACCTCTCATTACTTCCTTACTGTTATAGTGGATTATGGACTTCTTAGAAAGGAGTGAATTATTGGGTGCAAAATTGGGTTGAGGTAGAGAAAATCTGGACTCCTTGTGCTAAATAAGTTGGTAGCAATCAACTAGTCGGATTAAGGAAGAGGTCCTATGCTATTACTTTTCTTCAGTTGGAAGCTAGTGATAAATTCCCTAAAGCAAGCACTACCCTTAGACCCTCGAATCTGGCTCGGGGGTGAGAACTACAAGTAAGTGTGGTTGTAGTTGTCTATGGTTGGGTGGAGAGTCCTTGTCCGAGACTAAATTTCCTTATAAATTTAAAGATAAGTATCCATTTATGTTTTCTTACTTGTGGGTGAATCATGATACATTTATGGTTGCAATATATTTTTACTTTGGAGTTTATTTGTGCTATTAATATAAGGTACATGTGGATGCACCTCTATGAAAATATGGAACTTATAGCTACCAAAATTACATATAAACATTTTTTCATATGGCATATCTAAAACAGACAATGTTGATTATCAAACTGAGTGAATGCATATATAATTATGTACATTATAATGAGGTGTTGTGTTAAATTGTTTTTTAATGAGGCTCATGAAAACTAACATGCAACAAAAATTAATGTGCCATACACATTGGATAGCTTTACTTGTATCCCTCTATTGAACCTTGATCTATGTGCCATGATTCATTTGGAATGATTATAGCAGTTAAATAAATAACATAAAAACATGATGCCATGCTATAGTCCATAGTAGGATCCATAAGAACATGGAATGAAACTTGGAACATTGGGCACAAACACCATTTTTATTAACATGAAATAATTACATAGGAGACTGCACCCTTAGCATGGTATGTTCATATACATGGATGTTCATTCATCAGGCTATAAACCCTTGAGCTTGTGCAAAAGCAATTGTGTAAACAGTGTAAGGGTTATTATCCTTCAAGTGTAGGCATAACTGGAATCCCTGCAAGAAGGCTTCAGCAACAATGTATTATCGATATCCTAGATGTCTTCCACTAGGATCAGGGCATAACTATCTTGGTCCTCAAAGCTTATGCATAGCACCATAGAGCTGCTTACAACCTTGACATGTATTCTAACACTCTCGGTGTGTGGTAGGTGAGGTGGAGACCTTTCAGGAGTTCACGCTAAGCCCGTGGTAAGTAAGGGTTGCAGGAGTGCCTACGCCAACATGCTTAGAATTCCTTGTACAATAACAGGGAATGCAGATGGACAAGGAACTCCTTGGAGTTTGATTGGCTCAAGCTCAACAGGGGTAGAACCATAGGGCACCTTAATAAACCATCGACGTAGGCACCAAGTATTAGTGTTTATCCGAAGGTCTATAGTACCTATAAGACAGAGCCATGGTCGAAATCATGGTAGGGTTGATACTTGCTCTTATGAAAATCATAAAGATCCATGTCTTATGCATTGCATAAGGAACGGTCAATATCCCTTAGTCGATAAATGTTAGAGATGGAGTGCTAGTTTGATGAGGCGCATAGAAGAGCACCATAAAATTATAGCACAATCTGACTAAACCTTATTTTTATCAAGGCATAACCCTAGCCATGGAAGCTTTGAATTTGCGTGACCTAATTTACCTTAACGTGATTGGACAAATCATTATGACAAGGCTGGTGGGATGACATCTGTTAGAATGAATTCTTAATGCAAGTGTATGAAAAGAGATCACTTTAGCTGCACATGAAAAACAACCCTAAAAAAAATATGTCTATATAATTTCTTTAGATTTGCAATAGACAGTCGAAACAAATTCAAAACAAGCCCAGATCTATGCAAATAAATCAGCTAAACAGTAGAATGAAATAAGTGTTTCTCCAAATATCCAATTGACAAGACAAGATTTATAAATAATTTTTATATTATGTTAACACCTGGGAAGGGAACAAAGAATGATATTACCAGTCCCCCTTAATGGAATGGGTTCTTGGATGTCCTCAATGCTTCAGCTTCAGAGTTTCTCTCTCAATGGTGTAGAAAACCCAAGACATGTAGAACTCAAAGGGAGCTCAATAAGAAAAAAGAAAATAAAAGTAATCAAAGTATGAAAATGATAAGAGGATCAAAGTCTGACCATGATAAAAGGATCAAAGGTGAATAATGAATGGAAAAACCTTCTATTTATTACAAAATATTGAGTTTTCCTTGATAATGGTGCGTAATAAAATATTATTAACCAAGATCTAGATCTAACTGTTTGGAATATTTTATTGCATTTTGTTGGAGGGAAAAGGAATTTAAATTGGTTAAATCCCTTTATTTATAAATAATAAACAAATAAATGATTTATTTATTATTTCAAGGATGAGGTTAAGGAAAAATTTAACAAATGATGATTTATTTTATTATTCCTAAATGATTTAGTCAAATTTAACAAGGAATATTAATTAAATAATTAATTAATTAATTATTCCTAGATAATAATAAGATAAATAATGATTTATCTAATTATTTCTCATTAATTGGGTTAAACATGACCAGGAATATTATTAAACAGTGGTTTAATTAATTATTCCTATAGGAAAATCAAATAAATAAGGACTTATTTAAGTATTCATCATGGGGTTTCCTATTTGGACCAGAAATAACTTAATAAACTATGGTTTATTAAATTATTTCTTATAGTAAAAGCAATTTTACTATGTTAAAATTGGTATTACATAGTGTATTTCAATCCATCTAATTGTAAATGGTTAGATGACCAAAAATTGGTGTAACAAATTGCCCCCCAACGTGTGAGCGTTAGAAGCTAATCGTATGACCGAAGTACGTTGTAAGAACATAATCACTAGACACCGAAGGGGAGTAGATACATAGGCGGAGTGAAGCAAGAGAGGAAAATAGCCTAAGGGGGCCAGACCTACAAATGAGAAGTCTTCTTTAATGTTTGGGTATCTGTTCTCAGTGAGCTGGGGGAGGTATATCTATGCCGCTTGAGATGAAAAATTACAAATAATAATGGTGCGCCCAGTAAAATGAGGCTAAGCTATAAAGTACATGCTATGTTGACGTAATGTGCCAAACAAAAATATAATGGATCCCACATACATAATGCGCCTGGGACAACAAACAAGACTGAATACAATAATATCTGAGTACATGAGATATAATAACAACCAAAGAATCCCTGATAAATAGGAAAGGGATTTGAAAATATGAATGGATCATCGAAGTGATACATGCATGCTATAGGAGCTGCAAGCAGTTGGGGTTGAACCCATCAAATATTTGGAGCTACATCTGAGGCTGTAACATAAAATGAGGTCATCTGGGCATGTGGGGGGCTATCTGAAGGGCCACCCCTCACGAGGTCTAAAACATCTCACACACACCTGGGAATCACTAGATCAATTTGTTGGATCACTAAACTCTCAAGTATACGAATATCGATCATGCTGAAGTGGAGCAGAGGAGAAACAATCAAGTCAAATAGAAATAAGGAGTCCCTTTGCCTGATCCAAAGCAGCAGACAATAATCGAAGCTTTAACCAAGATACATCGCCCACTAGACCTTTCTTCTGGAATGAATGTGCTGATGTCGACAAAAGGAGGTCTGCCATAGGTGAGGTAATGAGGGTCCTCAACTAAGGCACGAGAGATCATAGTAGAGTGATTGATGGAATTAAATGAGGGATGATGATGGAATGAGGGATACTAAGTAGAAAATGGACTAATTCCTTTGTCAGATCATATAAAGCATGGATGGCCTAGCATCAACTAACTGAACTCCTGAGGGGATGGGGGGCAGTGGGACAGGAGCAAAACATGGGCTACAAGAAAGAGGGGAAAGGCATGAATGGATGGACTACTACAAGAGGAGGCAGAGGGACTTGGGGTAGACTCCATGAATGCGATGATGACTTGACTCGAATTCTCTGATCAAGTGCGACTCGATGATGCTGTCACACATAATAGGCCTAATGGGGACCGTAAAAAAATGAGAAAAATATGGTTACTCATGATTAAAATTGACACACACATCGACGAGTATGAAGGCTAAGTGGTGCCCCAAGTACAAGTGGAACAAGTATAGAAATTCAATTTTGATAGGCGGTGAAGTGACCCTTTTTGGAAAAAATGCTTCCAGATGAAGTATCAAATCACAAAAAAAAAGGATACCCATTTTAGAGCTCAGTGAGAGATTTCCAATGGTGCTGATAGTTCATAAACAAATCTACGGTTTGGTCACAATTATCAAAAGGGAAATTAGGGTTTCTCTATTAATAGGGTGATTTCCCTCCAATTTGGTTCATTTTCTATCAGAGCCATGTTGAACGTGGAGAGGAGGATAATGCCCTAAATCTTGCGGTGACAATAGCGGAAAAACCAACTGTTGGTATTAGGATCTGCGACTTTCAGGTAGGTGACCTTACTTGTGTAAATATGGACTTAATGCTTCTTGGAAGGAAGGTTACTGGTGAAGAATCAAGGTAAGAAAGGAATAGAGGAATGAACTACTAGAAAAGTTTAGGACCATCCCCGCCCACCGAGTCAAACATGGGGACCAAGTGGGAAGTGATGTATCACATAAAGTAGAATATTTGAAGATATGGTATCAAGCATCTATGATATATGGCTCACTGGGGAGGCCAGTAGGAAAAAAATATCCAAGGAATGGGAGGATAGTCGACCATACCTAGATTGATGGGGTCTAGGACGAGACTTTTTTTAATCAAGTGAGAAGGTGGCTAAGGGTGCCATCATGCCCCCAAGCATGAGATACTTCCCCCCAGCATATGTGATGGAGTGGACTGATCTGGTATGAAAAATTGGCAATGATGCCCCTAGCTAGAGGAGTTTGTGGAGTGCCATGGTGGTCCAAGTGCTAAAATAATGGATTCAAGCATTCAGTCTCATAGGCACTAAACCCTCAAGAGGATGGTGAGAAAATATAGGGGCATAGATGCCCCCAAGCATGCAGTGTATAAGCCAAATGTATTTATAATAGTGGGATATAAACACATTTTTATGATGTGGTTCTCCATTTGTTTATGTTATGGTTATATTTTGTGGGAACAATGGGTAGATGTAGTTAGAGAAAGGAAATTTAGGATTGTCAATCTCGTTTGGCACTGCATATATGAAGCAAATGGACTAAATTTATGGGTTCTCATACATGGTGTCACTATCCCAAAGTGTGTATTTGGATTTAATGAACTGGTGCTCACCTAGAAAACAAATAGGTTGGTCAACAATAATGTCTAAGGGGATGGGTTGTTGATGTAAGATGAAGTAATGAATAAGTGGATCATCCCTAGAGCGATCTGAAGTAATATGAGACTCTAGAGTTTCTTCTAAATGGGGACGAAGAATGGTACTAGATTCTACACTACTGCACTAGGAGGGTTGTGGAGAATTACTTCTCCTAGACTCTCAAATATGGGTGACCCATTACCCAAACATTGGGTGTCAATGTAATGGCCACAAGGTGTATGTTGTTTGAATGCAAGGGTTCAAAGTAAGGGTTTAATTAACAAATCAACCTCACTACGGATGAAGTCTTTGGACTCCACAACATGTTGGTCATGGGTCTATTGTGGAAGGAGTATGCACAATGGTGCATATCATCCCAAGGAAAATAAATGGTGGTAATGCCTTCTATAGTGTTTTCATCTAAATGGCAGATGAGATAACAGGAGGAAGGGAGACCATATGATGCCGCAGAGCTACCTGGTGCATCATGATGAGAGATATGGCTCACATATGCATCGCTACGGAGGGTATATGAAGAGCTAGTAGATGAAACATCTATCGATGTTGAGCCCAAGGTGATCATTGAAGGAGGTTCAATCGAAACATAAGGGAATGCCTAAAAGGGGTTTTCCACAATGGATCTCATGGATGATGAGAGATAGAGGATAGTGGCCAAAGGTTCCATTATCTCAATATCGGGGGGGGGTATCACAATGGGTGCAGAAGTTTCGTTCAGTTCGATAGTAGCCAAACACCGGAGTAGAGGAGTAGAGGATCCACTACATTCAGCCTCGATTCAACAGATGACCTCAAGGGTGTCATGGAAATCATCGAGACGGGGACAGAGGTGAGAGTAGTGGCCATAAATATCACACAAAGCACAAGGCCATAAAGATCAAACAAAGCACAAGGATGATTTATGCGTAACATTTTTAGTTTCTTAGCTGAATCGAGTAAGGTAAAATGGACCTTTGAGATATCGGATTCAGGAAATGTTTCGTTTACCATAGGTTTGCGAAGAGGAATTTCAGGAAAATTTTGGGTGGCATGCCTAACAACATCACACAAAGTGCACAAAGGTGACTTATTTGGAGGCTTAGGAGGAGATGGAGTTGTTTGGGAAGCCTTATTCTTACATTCCCTCTTTTGGCTTTGGCCCCCCAACTAGATCCTTTCGCAGCAGGAGTAGATTCTTGTTGAGGTGGTTGGGGCACTAAAGAAAGGGCAAGGGTCATGGCGACTGGTTGGACCGAGGCCAAAGTGGTATAAGGTTTGACCTGACCAGGTAGGGTTTTGGTTAGGGGATCAATGTACCAGAATGGGATCCCCAGGGTCAAATTTGGAAGGCCCAACGTAACCATAACAGGCACCAAAAATAATCCAAAGGGGGGAGCGAAAAAAAATATCTGACTAGAGGGGTAATGGTATGGTGGAATTTCTCCCAACTGGTTAAGGCTATGGAGAACTGTTATTGGTTGGAAAGGAGTGGAAGAGACACTAGCAGAAGAGGAAAGTCCTTGAAAGTAAGGCCCTGCAAGCTCTGTCGAGTGACCACCAACAGGTTGCGGAGACAAAGGCTGCTGGGTGGTTGAACCAGACTGCCTATGGCTATTCCGAGATGATTTCATCATACAAACATTAGACACGCTAGGATCTGCGACAAGAGGTGGGGCATGGAATGCACCAAGTATGGTGGAATATTTATAGAATCTAAGTGAAACACTAGTAAGAGGTGCGGCTGCTTTTTTATTGGCCGCCAAAGATATGATAGACTCGGGGGAGATATGAGACTTTGGTTCATAATATGTCAACTAATAAATGGTAATGATATTTCCATTATGGGGAAAGCACATCTTATGATGAACCGCAGATGTGACAACACACATCGAATAGGTGTAGCTACGACCCAAAAAGATGTTGTAATCCAAGTGGGAATCAATGACTTCAATGTCAATACAAACAGTCTTTCCCACAAGAGTGATAGGACAATTGCGATACATTCCAAGGGGCTGAGAAGAGTTACCATCCCAAGCATGAAAAGTGATGGTGGATGGGGCTAACTCAGGAGATGCGAGTTTTTTCCAAATAGAGGTGGACATCACATAGGTGGATGAGCCCTCATCAATGATACATCACGAGACATGGGCATTATGAGTCTTGACTAGTATTTGGAAGGCGACGGATGAAGGTAAGGGCAGATGTTCTGAATTTTCAACATCAAAGATGATCAAACGATCATCTGAAGGATCCACAATGCTTAGAGCATATAATAGGGCTTTACATTATGAAGGACATGACTGGAGGACTTCCAGCGTTGACATAACAATAGGAGATTGTGCTAAGTCATCTATTGTGTTGTAATTATGGGCAGCTTTGGTAGAAGCAACAGTTTGGCATAATGGCCCTTTGGGGATCTTGGGAAGGATCTCTGCCCATGGCTGAGGGATCTGTAAAGGGGAATTCAGTTTCGAACTGGACTCTATGGAAATTTTCGTTTGATACTCTCTTGCAGACGAAGCAGGTGGCTTTCCATATTGGCACGACTGAGTTTGAAGGTTGACATCAGCGATATTAACCACTTCAGAATTCATCATAAGAATTTGGTAATCAGAGGTACCAAACTATGAGGGTTGAGGGGTAGCCTGACCTTCAGAGGGTTGGGCAAACACATATCCTTGCTGAGGGAAAGGATAAGTAAAAATATCCAGTTATATAGGCATAATATTTGGAGGAGCCGAAACCATGACTTGTTGTCCTCTAGATGTTGCTTGTGCTTCCCACAACTGATGCATTTGGGGTAAAAGGGGACAATCGTGAGTATAATTGTCATGGAAACCACAACAAGAACATAGGTTATTCATATGAAGAGGCCTGTCCTACTTAGGTTGATTGCCTTGTTGATGGTTGTTAGTGTTTGGCAGGTTCCCTTAGTGCCCTTGATTACCTTGAGCAGGTTGATTTTGGTTGCATTTCCTCTGTTTCTTGGAGTTTGGAGGATCATTCGTGCTCTCATAGCATACATCTGACTTGGAGGGGGAGGTGGTTTTTATGGCAAAGGTTGAGAAGGCATAGGAGGCTAGGGTTCTAATGTCGGAGGGGCTAGAGCACCAGGTTGTTGATAAGGATAAAAAGGAGGTTGAGCAACATTGGGGTAAACAGGTTGAGCAAGCGCAGGCCCTGACATCATTTGATGCAATGGGGAAAATGTGCTTTGTCCTAGATACATGTTGCCGAGAGGGGGATAAGTGTTAGAGGAGTTGGCCCCTCCCTCAGGGAAACCATAACCCATGGGAGGATGAGTACATGGATGTGAAATAGATCCAATGATATTGTTGGCGGCGTGAGATTCCCCCGATGCATTGGCACCACTAGGTATAGGAAGATTTGGTAAGACGATATAAATATAACCAGACTGGGCATAGATCAAGTCATATTTCAACGCGATTTGGAGATCTTATTTATCTTTTTGAGGAAAGTGAGATACGAAATATTTACCAATAGAAGGAAAAAGTGTTCTGAGAAATGATTCCATATAGACACAGTCGTCGAATGTGGGAACTCGACATAAGCTCCTCCTTATATGCCATTCTTGGAAATTCCCAGAAAATTAGGTGGCAGAAGTTTGACAGAATGCAGTCAAAAACTCGGTACTAGTATCATATCGAAGAGGTAACTGGAAGTAGGATCGAAACACTTTAGCAAGAGTCGCAAAAGTGGAATGTGAGGTAGAGGCCTAGTCCACATACCACTATGCAGCATATCCAATGAGCTTACACTATAATAACCGAAGACGGATGGAGTCATCAGTGATAGAATTGGATTAACACCACATGTGGAAGGAGAAAACGTGATTAATAGGGTCCTCTCCAGCGTTTCCTTTGAACTTAGGGATGTCATAAGGAAGCTTAGTTGGCATAATAAGCCAACCCGGATCATGGTGTATAGGGTCGTTAATTAAGTGGCCAAAATTGGGGAGGTTCAAACTTACCATAAAAGGTACAAGGGAGTAGCCAGGATGGTTCTGGTATTGGTTCCACTACTAGCAGTTCCAGAGTTAGGATCGGGGCTACCACTAGCTTGAGGACCAGTACCTACATTGGAACCTGACAAGGTGGGAGAATGAGGTAGAGGAGAACCGGGTTCAGAATTAGAGTGAGGGCGGGATGGACCAGAATCAAAGTCAGTATAGGGACACGGCAGAGGACTAAATTGACGTCTACAAGGTGGGTTAAGTCTTCCTAATGGAAACTAAGGATGAAGGCCTAGGAGTCTTTGGGATAAATGCCTTGGGGGCGCAATGATCGCAAGACACAAGTAACCCAATAATGAATAGAGATAAACAAAGGCGCAGAGGGGCAGATAAATTAATTATGATGCTAATGTCTTGGCTTGGTGGTGTAAATCTTCAATTTAGGTGTGCGAGTGTGCAATATGTATGTTAATTTTAATTAAGCCCAGATGGTTTTGTATAAAGAAAAAGAAAAAAAATTGTATAACTGTAAATAAAACTGAAACGAAAGTAAAATAAATAGCTAAAGATGCATAAATTCAACCCAAAGAGAAGGGCTCCCAAACAACTATTCTAAGAGGTGAGTAAAATTAACTCAAAAAGCACAAAGTGGCCAAAAGATCTAAGGTATAAGGGACATGAATGTAATGATTCAGATCTGCTGAAAAGAGGTGCAGAAAACAACAAGAAACCAGAGCGAAAACTACTGCAAAAAGGGAGGCGACATGTTAAAACCCTAAGGGAAACAAGAGGGACCCTAAGGGAGAGGTCAAATAAGACTCAAGAGGTATTTTTGGATGATATAATAACCAATATAAATGGATTTGAAGCAAAGAGAGATCAAACCTTAAACAATGGCTCAAACCACTGCAAAATCTCAGACTAACTACTCAGCTAAACCCTTCCTAAAATGGTGGAAGCGTACTAAAACCTTAAGGGGCTTGTTCCCACTTCAAAGAAAAAAACTGAGCATATACAGGCCTAAGATGAGAGGAGACAAAGGTCAGACAACCCTGAACAATGCTTGCAGAAAACCTTGAAAATTATAGAAACAATCCCTAAAAAAGTTGCAGCTAGCAAGTACTAACCTATAGATTGCTCAAATTGTAGATCTGGGCCCAACAGGTGCGACCTGAGCCTAAAATCACAGGTGCTGGGCTAACAAGTGCAAGCTACACTTTCGGGAGTCTCGGGCAGCATGTTGCGGAAAAATTTGTTGTTTGTGGCACGACTGGTACATGTTACCTGCAGAAAACACCTAGAAACACTAAGAACTTAGATTTTTTATTGTTTTAGGGCATAAAAGGTTTTTAAAAAAAAAATTAAGAGGCTAAAAATAGCTGAATAAAAATCCTATGTACTGAAGCAGATGGATACACAGGAATCTGAATAAAACCTTGTGGAGTCGCCAATTGTTAAAATGAATTCTTAATGCAAGCGTATGAAAAGTGATCACTTTAATCATTATTTAACTAATATTCCTTGTTACAGTTGATTAAAATTGCTAATTTAATAAATCATTATTAATAAACTATGGTTTATTAACTTATTTCCTATAGTGAAAGAAATTTTACTATGGTAAAATTGGTCTTACGTTGTGTATTTTGATCCATCTAATTGTAAATGGTTAGTTGACCAAAAATTGGTGTAACAACATCAGTCAGGATGAGCTCACTAACACACCAACTGGTAAGTCTTGTCGTTGGTCAGAAATGACCCATTGGTCAGGTGGCCTAGAAGATCTAGCCCAGAAGAAAAGGGGTAAGTGCAATAGGGAACTGCTAGGACAGAAGTCAACAAGATGATGTATCCGTTGGGGTAATAATATAGGTTTGTAAATTCAGTCCCTCTAATATTTATTTTTCAATCCATGGTCCATCTTATTATTTCAAGGTTATTGTGCAAGGTCTATGCAGGCCATAGGATCCATACTGATTATAGAGTAATTAAAAAATAGAATGCCTAAAGATTTCTACAAATTGAGTAACAAAAAAGTAAATGACAAAAATTCTAAGTAACAATAATATGAAGTAACAATAATCTGAAATAACATCAAGATAATAAAGCAACAAAGAAAGGAAGAACAATCATAAAGAAATAAAAATATAATTAAAAAGCATACCTATCCACATGAGCTGTATCCAACAATACCCGATCAAAAGAGTGGGCCCAACTCTCCAATCAAGGTCGTGGCTGAGAATTACAGAATACACGAAATTACGATATCCTGGTATTCTCATTAATTCATAAAAGGAATTACAAACTGAATTTATATTGTAACATCCAAGGGAAAGCCTCCAATATCTAATCTCCTATATATGTGCTATCTCTCTTTTCTCTCTGATTTGTGTGTTTTAAATACACAAGAAATAAAGTTAAATTTACAACCAACTGGTTACAAAATGATTCCCCATACACTTTATATTGATTAATAAATCCTAATAAGAAATATGAGATTTGAGAGATATTTCCATCATGATTGATATGGAACAAGCCCAATCTGGTATTGCAATTCGAGCAATTTGGAAAATGGCCACAATAGAAAATATACAAAAACGTCCTTCTAAGAACCTTGCTTTTCTCTTAATCTACAACAAATTTTGGAAAAAGGCCCATTAAAATTAGTTTGGTTTATCCTGCACAAAACCCGTGTCTTGGATTTCAATATCCTTCTTCGTTTTCCAGAAATTTCCAATGAAAAACTATCACTTTTTATCCCAACGAATTTCTGAGATGGAATATTTGATTATGAACTGAAGTTCAAATTTTCAATCTAGAAGAGATCTTGGAAGTTAAAATCATGAGTGATGTTAGAATAGATTAATAAACCATATTTGACAAAATCATGCATAATAATTATCAATTTATTAAAAATAAAGGAGAACAAATATTACTTATCCATAAGACCATAAATAATTATAAAATTAAATTAAATGATAAATTATGATAAATAATGTGATAAATAATGGTAGAAATGGATGAAATAGATGTTAAAACGTGGTAATAATAATGACAATTTAGTGGCCCAACAAGGTCCGGTATGGGACCTATCCACATTTTCTGTGGTGCAAGATAAAATCAAAGGAGATAGGAGCAAAGCCGGAATTAACCGACGTCACCCTGGAAGTCTCACCCCAAAGGTATTAAGAAATGTGGCAAAAGAGAGTGTCAAGATAGATCCAGTGGTATGATGTGTCCCAAATTCTTCCCCATTGGTCGAGAAGTGGTCCCACCAACCACATAAGCCTAGTGGTTATTGAAGACCCATCCTTAGGAATAGGTAGGGAGGGACCCAACAGGTTGACGTCAAGCAGGTGTGTGGCAAGGTCACACTATTGCCATGGTGCTATTGTTCGGGAACTAGCGCACCTATCGAGTCAGCTCAACAGGTTCACCCCAAAAGATTAAAATAACAAGATAATTATAAATGTTGAGAGGATATTAGTGGGATGACGTAAGTCACAACACGTTGGTGGAGCGTGTATCCAATTAGTGGAGAAGGGGTTCTGCTAACCAAGTTAGTTCGGCACAATGAAGGGCTTGCATCGGTAAGTGGAGGAGGTTTATCCCTAATGGTCAAAAATACCAATTGCTCCATAGGCCAATAATGTACTACCACATGGCAGCCCAATGAGGTGGTCGGGTAAAAACCTTTGGGAGGAAATATCTTACAATATGAGGGTCTAATTGAAAAAAAAACAACTATAGCACCAGAATTGTCTCGACGAGACGAACAAAATGGTGATGGTCACTCTCAGTTTAGAGAAGGTTGGGAATGGTCAAAATTTTTATACCTTGTTTTCATAACGACAATTTCAAGATTGGGTATGCATAGTGACCACCTCCTACTCTGGTGTTGGGTAAGGGGTGATGTTACAATGTTGCTCAGAACAAAGGGTGTGTTACATCCATAAGCAGGCTATAGAAAATTATCACATTTTCGGGCACACGTCACCTTGCTAGGTACCTCTACATCATGCTACAATTATTCTTCCAATCACAAAGAGTGTGATAAGAACACAATCCAGGTTGACATCAAGGCTAACAAACTAGCCATAATGCCAACAATTTAATGTTTAATTTTGAATTAATGAATACCATTTAAAATGAATATGAATAACAAAAATAATTATATATGGACCATAAATAAATGATTTCAAGTAATGTAAAATATTTCAAAATCAATTATATATAATATATAAAGAGAAATTGAAATAGAATATTTCTCATTACACTCATAAGTTCTTTCTATATCCCAATATGAAGGAGATGTATAAGTAAATTCATTGTATTTAAAAAAATATCAACAACAAAAAAAAAATCAAATACAATATTTACACACACGTTATAGTTAAAACATTTTAATTGTGTTTATTTAATATGAGAGAAGAAGATATGTAGATCCTTCCATATTCAAGATGATATTGACATAATAGATGTGTGTAGTTCTTTTCATTCTCAACATCAAATTGAAGCTATCATGAACCAGGATCAACTTCATCAAAATACAAACCTATTTTTAAAATGTAAATTTTAAAAGAAATGTCCACATTTCAAGAAATTTATTCCCATGATAAATCCAACTTAAAATAAATCTACATTAGTTCTAACTCATATATTATTTTCCAACTAAAAACCATATAGGAAAATAAATTTGTACCTATACGAATCAAAACAATAAATTCTCACCTAAATAAAAATCATCTATAAATTTAATAAAAAAAAATTCCTACATAACAATTGATTCCTACCAATACCAGTGTTTCTATATACTACGTACCATAGTTTTTAGAAAAATAACAAATAAAATGAAGAGATTCCTATCCATAGCCTTTGTGTTATCTTGGACTTGGACAGATTACGGCTCAATCTTAGCCATCGAAAAGGGTCAAGATACAATTCTTTATTTAAGTTTGTATTTTAAATATTGCATAAATTAAGGATTTAATCTCTTTTAGCCTCTCTATATATATGATAAGCCATAATTTTTTGTTGCTTTATTTATATGTGAAATATGTCAAATCTATGAAAAGTATACATTTCTTTTATATACATTATATTAAAATGTTTTAATTAAAAATATGAAATTAAATTAAACTAAAAGAACTTTAAAAATAATATATATATATATACATTATTTTGAACAATAATATAATATAGGTTTAAATGACACAGGTCAACTTAAGTTGAGTGATTAAGACCATACATGGATTTTTTTTTTTCTTCTAATTACTTTTGTTTTCTTTTTTAAATATTTATTTATAAAATAAATAATTTTATATCTTTAATTACCATATTTTATATATAATTTAAGTTAAATTGGATATTAAAATATTTATTTATAATTAACTTTTAAATTTTTGAATTAACATATCTTTTAAAGAATTGTATATACATATTAAACACTAAATTATGCATATCCCTTATATTAACAATTTCCAATTCAAAGCAAAGGGAAGAAACATATTCTTACATTAAAAAAATTTAATACACTTTTCAAGTGAGCTAAATAAAAAGAACTAATTCTTATAAAAAAAAACAAAAAGACAATTTCCTACATCCTTACAAAAGAAACCAATGAATACACCTTTCAAATCAGCCAAATGAAAAAAAAACAAAACCTTGCCTTACAAATGAAAATGATGAATCTTACCAATACAACTAGATTCAACTAGATTAGTACACCTACAAAGGAAAATAGTGGATATACTTTTCAAATAAGTCAAATGAAAATAAGAAATTCCTACTCCTACAAATGAGAACAATAAATCATACAAAATTGGTCTTATATAATGCATATCTACAAATGAGAGCAACAAATCTTACATAAATGGTGTTATATAATGCATACCTTGAAAGGAACACATATTTATCATTTTAGTTCTGTAGAAAGCACCTCTCAACCAACCAAATAACTTTAGGGGTGTGAAAAGCACCTCTCAACCAACCAAATGGAAAAAACAAATTCCTTCCCTAAAAGTGAAAACCATGAAATCCTAGGGGCTGATAATGATAGAAAAATTAAGAGAGAAATTACACACAACACAAAACCATACTATAATATCTTTATTGATCACAACAGTTACACATATATAAGACATAAATATATGAATTTCACACTTCTAGATCATTACTGCAACTAATACATAGGAAACAAAAACTTCTATATTGACGCTTAAAATCTCTCAATGACAACTCATGACAAAAAATGGAAGCATTACATCTAATACCCTCCCTTAATGCTTACATGGAAAATATTTAAAATATAAATTACAACAAGAAGGATAATCTTTGTCCTTCATAAGCACCCACTCCACTCTGGAATCTTGCAAACACTACCTTTTCACCACAACATATTTGGGTTTTCACTTGACTTCCATTTAAAATGTAACTGCCTATGGCCATCATTAATAAACTTTGCAAGATCAAGAATATTGACACCTCGACTTGTCAAGGATTCTGCGATAAGAGTCGTCAAGTAATGAACGATCCTATGGACTAACCACCATCTATCAGATATTTCACATTTGACTATTTTTTAGTTACTAATATGGAGGTATGGATACTGAATGTGTTCAAAATTTTATCAAAGAACTTGACCTTACTAATAAGAATTAATGTTTCCGACAAGGGAGGTTCCAGTTTAGAACCACCAACCCTTTCTATAACCAATAAAAACAGACAAGAATTGATGTTTTTAACACCGAGGCTTCCAGTTTAAGAAATAAACACAAATAAACACCAAAACATACACAAAAATAATGTCTTCCATTCAATCTCTGAAGATTCAAATCAAAACAACTTTGGGTGTGAAAATTCCATCTCTGAACCTCAAAGAAACCTTGTGCTTTTGCTTGCCATAATCAAATTCTTGTGATCGAGAACATTGATATTATTCTTCCATAATATGGCCTTTTATTTGAGATTTTGAGTTTTATGTGATGGGAACATGACCTTCTCCTTCTTTCATGATTCATGTTGCCATATCCATAATTTGACCCCATAGCTTGATTCCCAACTACACCTTCGATGCTTCGATGTTGTTCCCATCTCCACAATCCGTACAACATAAGAAGTCCTCAATATGACCAAAATGCGACTTTTTGAAATCCTGATTATAGGTAGGAGGTTGGAAACACTTAGGATGTAAAAAAGAACAAATTTGGATTCCAATGCTTTGAATCAGTACATAGATCTCGAATTTCCTTCGTACATTTTGACATTTGCGCCTCTAGATCTCAAGATGGAAATAAATTTCAATGATGCTTAAATATTCAGAGATCAAGGTGCTTCACATTGCAATGCTTTCCAAATTTAGGAGGAAGAGAGAATAACTCTCTTTGTAGTCTGTTGAAACAGTTAAAATTAATTTCTTGAAACAAATACAGTTGTAGCTATATCACACCACGCACATAGAAATATTTATAAACACATATATTTCGAAATCACTAAGAGAAAAACACTCCTACTCTAATCTATTTACATAGGGATAAACTCTAGGTTCTCTCACATCTTCCTGGCCCTCATTCGAGGAAGTTAAGTGACATACTATGATAGAAAGTTTGAGAGAGTAATTGCACACAACACAAAACCACGTTATAATAAATTTATTGTTCACAATTATTACACATTATATAGGGAAAAAATATCTTACTTCCATAATTATAATCCTTGATTATGGGTAGAACTCATACATACGAAACAACAATTTCTAGATTGACGCTTGTGAATTGTCAATGACAACACATAAAAGAGTTAATTCCAATAAATATGAAAAGAAGAAATTACTAAAAATAATGAAATATTGTTGATACAACCAGTTTTATTCAATATATAAATTGGATGTTATATATGTCACAACGAGCTGGAGAAACCCTTCTTTATATCCTTCTTTGCAAGCATATGGAAACATGCCGAGAGGAAAAGGAAAAGTAAAAGCCATTTATGATTCTGCCTTGTAGAGTCCCACATCCACACCTCTCACCTGGTGATCTGATCTCTATGTGACAGAGATGTGATAGCTTGGAGGTTCTATAAGCTAAAGAGCAGGAAAGGGAGCATACAGTTCATGCAATCATAGTTGAGAACTAGACTTTAGCGGAAAGAAATAAATTTTGAAGGAGAAAGTGGCATTGCTACAGGAAGCTCTCCTGATAAGGAATAAAAAATGGAAATGGATGAAAGAAGATGTGAAAAACATGAATATATTTGTTGTGGAGAGTACAAAGGTGGTGAAGGTGAAACCATCCTAGGATAAAGGGAAACAGGTTGCCCAAATAAACAACCATGAAGGGACAACAAGACAATAAAGGAAAGAAGGTCCCACAAAATTTTCCTAAACTTGGGCTAAATTTATTAGCAATTTTGCTAATAGGGAAGGAGACACAAGCTTTCAGGTCAGCAACATACATGATAGAGAAAGCAAGGAAAGACAAGATAGATCAACAAACATAATTATTAAAGGGGTGAAAGAGTATGGGAAAAACAGATCTACTTTTGACCTTACAAGGGACTTCTTGAAAGACAAGCTACTATGGCAAGGAAAAATAGGTCAAGCATGGAGGGTAGGAAAATTTAAGGGTGTGAGAGCCAGGCCCATAAGAGTCATCATGCTTAGTTTCATGATAAAGATATCATTCTAAGAAAGAAGCAACTCTTGAGGGCTTCTCTCTTTTTTCTAGAAGAAGATTTAACTATAAGACAACAAGAGGAAAGGAGGGAGAAAATGTCAAAGGTTAGGGCAACAAGAGATGAGGGAAAAAGAGCATGGATTTATAAGGGCAAAGCTATGATATTGCGGTTTGGACCTCCTCCCAAAACATGTCAACAAGATGATAATAAAGAAGATACAACAAATTATTAACAGAAAATCAGGGAGCAAGGTCAGTATGGAAAAACATAGACAAAGACTCAAATGTGAGTCTAGAAGGGAAAAACAAGTAACAATCAAGTCATGCCCAAGACTCTTTAAGTTTAGTCTGTTCGAACTATAAAGTTTATCCATGGAGACGAGGACCTGGGTTAGGGCCTATTGTGGAAGATAGAGACATAATTTGCCTCATAGAAACACATGAGCATGAAGGGTGAAATACACCTTGGTTTGAAGGGTACTGGAAGATGGTAGTGTGGAACAAGGTAGCAGGGAATGGGAAAGGAAACGAGGGTGTCATGGTATTAGTGAGCGAAAAAAAATGTTGTTTCATTCAGCTAGAAAAAAAGACTCAAATAAACAATTGATTTGGTTTAAAATATCAGAAAATGGAAATCACATCATAATTGTAGCATGATATTTTGCACCACAAGTTTCAAAAATCTACAAAAGTAGAGGGCTTTACCACAAATAACCTTTTGTAGACTTAAAAATAGATATTGCAACATATTCTCAGCTAGGTGAAGTCCTTATAGTGGGTGATTTCAATGCTAGGACTACAAGTGAGCAAGCTAGCATTCCTTGTTGTGAAGAAGACTGTGACCCTATTTGGCTTACAGAAGATAGTAATAATCAATTGGAAAGAATTTCAGAGGCTAAGGGCTGCAATATCTTTGGTGAACAATTGCTTACTCTATGTGGGGCTTTCGATTTAGTCATTTGTAATGGTTTGACTAGATGGGAAAAGTCTGGTAATTTCACTTGAAATTCTAACAATGGAGCAAGTGTAGTAGACTATGTAATTTTCTCACATAGTTTGTGTGAGAAAATAGAGGAAGCCTTGATCGGAGATCAACTTTGGGACTTAATATCATATCACAAGCCAATTTATCTAGGATTCTCTTTGACTGGAAAGAAGCAGTTAGGGTCAAAAACTCAGTCTGTTCAACAACATTTTCCAAAGGGAAGAATTCATTTGATTCTAGAAAATTGTAATGCATTCAAACTAGTGCTAGAAATACTCTGCAAGAAGGATAAAATCCTATTTCACGACCTGCATAGTCATGAATGAACACATTTAATTCAAAGTGCACTTGGAGAGTGCAAGAGAGCAAAAAGCAAGAAGTCTAGAAAAAATTGCTTTGCGGTCAATGCTTGGTTTGATGAGGAATGTAAAAAATCAAGGAGCATGTGCAAAGTGTCAAACAAGGATGACATAAAGCTCAAAGCTTACAAGCAGATATTAAGAAAGAAAAAGGTTGACTTCATGGTTTCGAGGAGAGAAGAACTAATCTTCCTAGGAAAAAATAACCCAAAATGTTTTTGGAAGGAACTCCAACATAAAAAGATGAAAATTGAAAACAATATTACAACTTCTGAATGGTTTGACTATGAAAGGCAAATGTATGAGCAAGATGCAAGGTTGACTGTCCTCCCTTGGTCAACATTTATCCAAAACTTTTCACACTACAAGAGGTAGAGATGGATATGAAGAAGTTGGCTATTAATAAAGAAAAAGATTGAGTTGAAATCCAAGCAGAGTATCTAAAGTGGGGTTCAAAAATTCTTGCACCTCACATTAAAAAAAAAATCAACAACATCATACAACAATGGTTCCCCATTGATTGGACGACTAGTTTGGAAATACCTATTTTCAAGAGTAGTGACGTCAATAACCCCTCCAACTATAGGACCATAATGATAAACCCCTTTGTTTGAAAAGTTATTTGGAAGCATGTTAGAGAATAAAATCAGCAAGTGGGCAAAAGAAAGAGATAAACGTGCTAAAGGATAAGCGGGTTTTAGACCTAATAATTCCACAGTTGATCATGTTATAACTCTAAGGCATATCATTGAGAAATTTTTGGAGAAAAAGGAAGAAGTATTTTGTTGTTTTGTTGATTTCAAAAAAGCCTTTGAAAAAATTCCTATGGATACGCTTTGGCATGGAATGGAGGAACTTGGGGTTCCCAGGAATTTGAGAGCAGTTGTGCATAGGTTGTATGAAGAAATGAAAGTTAAATATAGAACTTCAGCAAGCATTTCTAAAATTTTTAGAAGCAATATCGGGGTCAAACAAGGTTGTCTAATGTCTCCTGCCCTCTTTGGTTTATACATCGACAAACTTGAAGAGTGGCTAAATTCACAAGGGGTGATGGGATACATTTGGGGAAGTTTGTTATAAGGCTTCTTTTGTATGCAAATGACCTTATTATAATTTCTAATCTTGGTTTGCAAGAGCACTTACTTTCCGTGGAGAATTTTTGTAAAAATGTGGGGAATCTAGAATTCAATATGAGAAAAACGAACGTAGTGGTTTTCTCTAACAAAATAAATCATAACCAACATAAGTTCTACTTTGAAGGCAACATTCTCGAAGAAGTTGTGGATTACAAATACCTCAAAATTGACTTCAACAGAAATATAAGGTGGGGTGGATGTAGAAAGAAAGGAACTTTGGGGGGTTGGAAAGCATTTTATGCTCTTCGAAATAGGTGTAGAGAGGCAGAGTTATGGGACTCAAAAACCACACTAACTCTTTTTGGGCTTCTAGTGATTCTGGTGATTCTCTATGGCTGTGAACTGTGGGCCAGAAGTACATCCGACATGCAGTGGAAACAAATTGAGAAAATTCAGAAGTTTTTTATTACAAACAAATTCAAAATTAAAAGTGCAGTTCCATATCCTATTTTGTTAAGTGAAACTGGGGCAACTCCTATTGAAGCAATAGATATGATGCGGGTCATAAGGTATTTAAAAAAAATGAGAAAATAGAAGAGGTAAGGTGGCCTAAGGTTTTGTTTAATGACATATTGGGCACAAGAAAGAAGACTTGGATGTAGAAAAACAACAGATGGTTTAGAAAATGGAGCATTTGCTTGAGCATGTGTCCCAGAAGCAGTAAAGAGATAAAAGATTTTTTTATGGATAAGTTTCACAAATTTACTTGGGAGAAGGATTTAGGGAGAGAAAAAAGTAATATATAGAAGAGTTTAATCCCTCTCATAATCATCAACGAAAGGCATACATAGGGGCCAATATTTCTTGGAGTGCCAAAATTCTTATCGCTCAATTAAGTACTAATTCACATCAATTTTGTTGTCAAACAAGGCACTGGAAAAGGCCAAAAGAAGTGTGGGAGGAAAGAGTACACATTTTTTCTCTTCGGGAAAAGTGGGAACAGAAAAGAATTTCATTTTAGAATGTGAGGCCTTCAAAGACAACAGGGAAAGGTATGCAGATATTTTGGCAGCTATCTCTTGGGATATTATATTCAGCAAGGGCTTTTTCGAGAAGCTCAGAGAGTTTATTGTAAAAATTGACAAGAATACAAGAGCGAGATAGAGAAATTTGTCTCGTAAGCTATATTTAGCCTTGTGGACATTAAAATAAATTATTTTTCTTCTACTACTATAGTTTTCAAAGCTAGTTAAACGAAAAAAACAAATTCCTACCCTACAAATGAAAACAATGAAATCCTACTGATACAATTGGCGTTATTTAATGTATAACTTGGATGTTATATACATCAAGATGAGCAGGAAGAACCCATCATTGTCTAAATTGTCCTTACTTGTTGCTCTCATTTTGTAACACATGATGTTTACTATACTTTGTCTTGAACTTTATAATAGGACAAAGAATGGAAAGAGATGTTTTGTGGTAGGTTATGTGTTGCCCATGGCATTCATTATCCTTTACACATAGCATTGAAGTGACATTATAAGATAAAATCACCCAAGCATGTTGAGATCATAACTTTTTATGGTTCTAACTTCTAACGTAGCCACTTCTATCATTTCGAGAATCCTTGCATAAATTTTTTTTTACATAATTTCTATCATGTTTGACATGTTCTATGCAAATGGTTTTGTCCATAAATTTTGTATTTAATTTAATTTTTAAACTCACAAATATTTTTTTTTAAATATAATTTTGAATATATATATAAATAAATTCAATCTAATAAAAAAACTCCTCAAACATTTACATAATAAGAAGTATACCTATATAATTTTAATAAACCTCCACAAATTTTAATTGTAAATATCTCTGAAAAACCCCCAAAATGTAAAACAATCATACACATATACTTCCCATAAGCCTTCTACTCTTACATTTAATTTTCATTTGATCTATTATAATAATCACCAAATTTATTCCAATGTCACCAATGAATTTCTGAACCATGTTTAGCATGGCATGGGAATTTGTGAACCATGTTTCGCATGGCATGACATTATAAAGTAAAATAACCCAAGCATATTGGGGTCATAATTTTTTATGGTTTTAACCTGCTACATCAATCACCTTGAGATTCCAAGCAAATATTTTACGTAGATAATTGCCAACGTGTTTTTTGTGATTTGTTTCTTGTTATTTAAGATAAAAAAATTGAGAGAATGTGTAATCATTATTTTTGAATAATAATAATATTTTTTATTTAAAATATGTTTTTAATATATAAATGATTTTAATTTAATGAAAAATATAAAACTGTTAGATTATAAAAACTTTTAAGGCCAAATTTTAATTAAACTGTTATTGAAAAATATTAAAAAAAAACTCTTAAATGTAAAACGATCAAATATATTTTTATATTTTTCTTAAAGGGTTTTTATTTTCCTACTTTAAAATTTTAATTGAAAAATATTAAAAAAATTCTTAAATGTAAAACAATCAAATATATTTATATATATTTTTTTATTTTCATTTATATGAATGATTAGTATATTGTATCACTTGTTATTAAGTTGCATGAATGATTAGTATATTGTATCACTTGTTATTAAGTTGTAAGAGGTTTTTTTTTTTTAAACAATTTCCTTAGCAACCATCGTGTATTGATTTACACTATTAAATCTAATGTTAAAAGGTTAAATAATGTTTAGCCATTAAATCCTACCACTAACTAATTACACGAAAAGATAGTTATTGTACAGATTTTTTCTGATGGGTTTTAATGGTCATAATGCATTGTCTGGGTCACCGAAAATTAGTTTCGTTGATCAAGTATCTATTCGTTGCCCCAATTTTCCCAGTCGCCAAATGGCAGAGCACTGCAATCACAATCAAGTACTTACTGTACCTTATTTCTTCTCGTGGGTTTTAATCCTCATAATGCATCACTATGCGGGTGGAGGAAAATCAGTTCCTGGGATACAGCATCAATGACATGTAGTGTTTTCTGTCAATGTGTTTTGTTTGGACGCAATGTTCATGGCATTACAGAGAGCGATGTTTGAACATTGAAATCACTGCGGTCACAAAATACTTCATCTGAACAAATGCCTTGTATTTACCAAAACAGATCCAAGTGTAGGTTTGGAATACTGCGAACTTGAAGTTAGCCTGCGGCAGAAATGGCTTGAGCATCAGAAATTTTGGCGGGACGAAATGGCTTGATCAGCATCAAAGATTTTTCCTAGTCAAAATCATTGACTTCTTAAGTTGCTGACCTTCTGTTGTGAACCACAGGCTTGCAGATGATGATTTTAGATAAAAAGATCATTTTCTCTTTTTTCACCACATTTCAAAATAATAGTAACAAAACAAAATGGAGAAAAAAATAGTTACTCAGCATTTTTAATAAAAAAATTTATATTTAACAATTAAAACATATAAGATTAATATTTATGTGATTAAATATATATTAAAAAATAACAATTTGAAGAAATATTTAAACATTTACGTGATTAAATATACATAAAAAATTAAATAATTTATTATATTTAACAATTAAAACATATAAGATTAATATTTATGTGATTAAATATACTTTAAAAAATAACCATTTGAAGAAATATTTAAACATTTATGTGATTAAATATGAATAAAAAATAGCAAGTTGAAAAAACATTTAAACTTAATAAGACATAAGTACTGAACCAAAATATAACTCGGCTACTTAAATTAAATTTAACATCAACAGTTAGTAAATGGTTTCCAAATATGGAAGGACCGGCTTGAAAAATCTACTATTTACTTCCTGAATTTCGTCAATTTTTTTTAATAAATAATTTATTATATTTAACGATTAAAGTATATAAAGTTAATATTTATGTGATTAAATATGCATAAAAAATAACAATTTGAAGAAATATTTAAACTTAATAAAACATAGTTAATTATTGAATATCCCATTTTACATAATAAATATTTGAAAGAGTTAATTAATTGTTTTTTGGTAGGGTGAATTCTTTTTGTTTCCATGCTTGGTAATTATTGATTATTGCATTTTTCATAATAAAGGTGTGAAAGAGTTAATTAATTGTATTTTGGTCCGGTAGATTGTTTTTGTTTTCATGCTCGATTGCTTTGGCTTCTTTGTCTTAATTTCACTTTACGAAAAAGGTTAATAAGGGTAGCACAATCTTAATATATCTTTTATTGTAATTTATTTTTCAGTGTAATTGATATACATATATTATTAGTGGGTGATTATATGATGGTGAATTATAATTAGGTTCAATTATGTTAATTAAGAAACAATATCTGAATTTTTCAAAATCTATCAAGATTTGAAAATTTTTCAAAAAAAAAACAAAAGACATTAATAAATTATGTGTTGTAGTTAAAATTCAAAATGCATATTAGATATTAGAATTTTAATGGAAAATGTTTTTATTTTTTATTTTTATTTTTTTGGTTAAAATTTGATTACTATTTGGAAGACTATAGAGTTAGATAGACTTTACATATCTTAATTGTCATTAAATGAATTAATAATATATTAGTTTCTTGTTGTTTGGAGTTTGAGAGGAGATTATTATATAAAATTGGAAAAAATTTAGTGTGATAGACTGAAAATATTAAAATAAAATTTCAATCAATAAAATTATAAAATAATATAATTAAATATAATTTTTTGATCTTAGATTTTTGTGATCCATATTGATTATAAACTTCATAATTTGCACACCATCTTTTGAACAGTTCAAAAGTACTTTGCATATTTAACAAGTTTGTCTGTCTTTTTGTCCCTAATATTTTTCTCTCTTCTAAAGAGCCCTTTGGTTTTATTTTCTATTTGTTCTCTATTTTTGGCCCTTTGATTTGATTTTCTATTTGTTCTCTATTTTTTGGAAATTTCATGGTGTAGTTGGTAGGAAAAGGTTATGGGATAAGAAGCATTTGTGTAAGACCCAAAATATTCACTTGCTATGTACTCTATTGATGAGTATCTATTATTAGATGCCAATGTTTGTTATTTTCTATTTGTTCTCTATTTTTTGGCCCTCTGGTTTGATTTTCTAATTGTTCTCTATTTTTTAGAAATTTCCAGGTGATGGTGTAGTTGTTAGGAAAAGGTTATGGGATAAGAAGCATTTGTGTATGACCCAAAACATTCACTTGATATGTAATACATGACAATTGATGAGTATCTATTATTAGATGCCAAAGTTTGCTGGCACTTCTTGCTACATGGTGGCCTTCTAGCTATTCCTTTGTAAATATGTCCAAGAGAAGATAGATATTCATAATTGAAGGAAGAAAAATAAACAATATGAACTCTCATCTAGACGATCAAAGCTACATGGTGGCCTTCTAGTTAGTCCTTTGTAAATCTGTCCAAGAGCACATAGATATTCATAATTGAAGGAAGAAAAATAAACAATATGAACTCTCATCTACACTGTCAAAGCTACATTGTGGCCTTCTAGTTAGTCCTTTGTAAATTTGTCCAAGAGCACATAGATATTCATAATTGAAAGAAGAAAAATAAGCAATATGAACTGTCATATAGACCATCAAAACAAGGCATATTGCGCTATCCACCAAAGAAATTACAAGTGGGAAAACAACCTCTTAGATATTGTTATTTCTAATGAGTTGATAATGAATTACATTAATAGTCAATGATTTTTTATATGTTACAATTGTAATCTTCAATGATTTTTTATACGTTACAATGCTTATCAAATTTATGCCTTATGGCATTTCCTTTGCAACATTTGGTGCAATTTATAGTTATTATTTTTTTCAAAATATAAAGTAATCATATTACATAGGCTCATCCTCATACACTTCATATTATTACATTTAATTTCCATTTATATGGATAACTAGTGTATTGTAATTTTTTATGACTAATTATTTTTATTTCATAATGTAAGATAATGGGACTACATATGCACATTTAAAAAACCTAGTATTCTTACCATTAATTTTCATTTATATGAATAACTAGTGTATGATTGGGTACAATTATAATTTACATTAGAAGTAAAATATTATGTAAAATAGAATATTTTTGATGCAAGTAATGAAATTAGGAGAGGAAGAGGATCTGAGATCTGAGTTTGAAGCATGGCCCTGAATCCATAGGGCTTCCCTTGCGTTGTTCTGCTAGTGCTGCCACTGCCTCTAGCTTCTCTTCTACATCTTCTGCATAGCTTACGCTATTGGTCTTCAGCATGCCAGTTTCCAGGGGGGGGGGGGGCGCTGTAACCCCCCCCATACTTGGGGATCCAAGTGGATCTGACATCCCTAATCCCTCACTCAATTTTGATACACCTGCTCACTTTACGCTAGCCACTGAGCCGTTAGATCCGACCCCTCCACGAGGCCTGCATTACCCCAGCGACGGGATCGGACCCAAAGATGCGCATTCAGTGAGATCTGCAACCTACATCCCAATCCAAATGAAAAGGCTTGAGCTACACCTCCCTGCGGAGCGAATCAATGGACGCATACAATACATGCACGATCATGTGTTGATCGGTAAGTTTATTGGTCTATTGCCGACTAAGAAAGCCCTAACTAGATGGATCAAAGAAAAATGGAAACCAAAAGGGCAGGTGGACCTTTAGCTGGGCCCTAAAGGCTTCTTTAACATCATCTTTGCCTGCATCGAAGATAAAAATAGAGTCATGGATGGAGGCCCTTATTTTTTTAACGCTGCAGGCCTTTATCTACAGGATTGGGTGGAGCGCTTCGATCTAGATAAGGAGGACTTCAACTGGGCTCCTGTTTGGATTCGTTTATACTCCCTGCCCCAGGAATATTGGGAAGAGATCACCCTCAAGGAGATTGGAAACCGCCTTAGCACCTTCATAAAAACTTTTGAAGAAGCCAAATACGATAAATATATTACTTACGCTTGCATCTGTGTATACATGCATCTTGCTAAAGCCCTCCCTGATTTGGTAAGTCTCTGGCATGAAGACTTTGAGTGGATCCAATCTATAGATTACAACCATGTTCCTTTTCGGTGTAGAAAATGTCATATGCATGGTCATTTTTTCAGGGATTACCCTCAAAATTGTCCCCCTACCTGTTGTGTAACCAGCTCCAAAAATAGAAGAAAAGAGATATGAACGCCTTAGAAATAAGCCACTTCGAGGGGGAAACCTCCAATACATTACATAAATGAACAATTCTTGGATGATGCAATTCACAAAACCTCCTTTCTATATATAGGAGTCCATGGGGCCATAATGTAATCCTAGTGGGCCACAATGTAATCCTAGCCGACCTAACAATAATAATTTAAGGGCACAATAATAACCAAATGGGGGCTACAAGGGTACAATAATAACAATAAGGGGGGCTACACTAACATAATAAGGGGCTACACTATTAATATAGGGACTTAACATGCCCCTCTCCTTCAAACAAGTGTTGTCCTCAACGCTTGATTATTTCTTGATGCTTCTGTATAAAATTATCATCCTCCCATGTGAAATGTTCTACAGGAAAGTTATTCCACTTGTTGAGATACTCTAAAATTGATTGTACTTGTCGAGTTCTTGTTTCTATGACTGCTTCATAACTTCTTTCGATGTCATGTTGATCTTCCTATCGTTTCATTAGATTCTGCACCAAAGTTGGGTTATCCTTTAAGAGTTGGAGAACTTGTTGTTGATGCTCGATGTGATCTTCCATTAATTTATCATCCATATGTGCTATTATTTGATCCTTCAAACCATCCAACTTAGCCTCCATTTCTACTTTTAAACCATCTATTTCATCTTCAATTGCTCTTCGTAAGATTGAAACTTGTTGCACTTGGTACCGTAATTTTGATATCTCATACTGCAACTCTTCTTCTTCACGCGTCATAGTATAGTTTTTTGAGGGATTAATGGGTATGGAATTATTTTTTGGAGGCATTATAGAGCCCAATAATGATAAAAATTCTAAAATATGCCCTTGGAATCAATTCAAATTGATTCTTCAAACAAGACTTATGCAATTCAGAAAAATACACACCTTTTTCTTGCTTTTGAGGAGCTTGATATTGAAATTGTATTATATTTGTGATTGAAAATATTCAATATCTAAAATTCATCCCTGTAGTATCCCTCTGAAGCTTCTTTCAAATGCCACAGGTCTGATCTAATTTGGATTCTCCAAGACAAAGTTGTGTCCAATCTCCCACAATGTCCTAATTCTGGACAGGTTCAGTAGAGCGAACTTGTATGACTTTCCACATGTCACTGTTTCATCCTTTGTCTCTGAAATTGATAGAAAAGAAACTATAGTCCGTGTGATTGCTACCAATTTTTACGGCACTCCAATCCAATGCCCAGAGAGAGAGTTATTGAAATTTTCCCACGATCACCTCTTTGAGATGAAATTCAGGAGCCTGAAAAAGCACTACCTTCCATAGATCATATCTCCAAAAATATTGTGAACCAAGCTCTGAAATTTTTTGACAACTTTCCTCAGGATTTCAGCTTTGCACCATGTAAATTTCAGATTCTGAACCTTCGTATAAAATGTTTTATAGCGCAAATGCCATGATGACGTGTTTAGGAGCCTGCAAAAATACCTAACTGCCACAGATGATATCTCCGAAAATATTGCGAAAAAAGCTCTGAAATTTTTAGCCAATATTCCTCCAGATTTTAGCTTTGCACCCTAAAAATTTCAGCTTCTGAAACATCGTAGAAAAAAAGTTATAGCGAAAATGCCACGATGACCTGTTTAGGAGCCCGAAAAAAGACCTGACTTCCACAGATCATATCTCCGAAAATATTATGAACCAAGATCTGAAATTTTTATACAAGCTTCCTCAAGATTTCGGCTTCGTACCCTAAAAATTTCAGCTTCTGAAACTTTGTAGAGAAAAAGTTATAGCGAAAATTCCACGATGCCCTATTTGGAGCAGCGAAACCCTAGAATCCAAAGCTCTGATACCAAATGTTGTGTAACCAGCTCCAAAAATAGAAGAAAAGAGATATGAACGCCTTAGAAATAAGCCACTTCGAGGGGGAAACCTCCAATACATTACATAAATGAACAATTCTTGGATGATCAAATTTACAAAACCTCCTTTCTATATATAGGAGTCCATGGGGCCATAATGTAATCCTAGTGGGCCACAATGTAATCCTAGCTGACCTAACAATAATAATTTAAGGGCACAATAATAACCAAATGGGGGTTACAAGGGTACAATAATAACAATAAGGGGGGCTACACTAACATAATAAGGGGCTACACTATTAATATAGGGACTTAACACTACCCCTTCTGATCCTCCAAATGCCTCCGATCCTGATGGCTTCTCACGGGTCTCCCACATAAAAAGACACTCCAAGGAACCCCTTTTCCCTCCTAACCCCTCCCAACCCTCCCCCTCCTCGAAAGGTCCCTCCTTGAGCAATAGCTTCCAAGTCCTAGCTGATCTTGGCTTAGATCACGAGGCTGTTGATCCCCGTCCCGACCCTTCTTCCTCTCTGCTACCCTCCTTTGGCTCTATCCCCCCCCTCGAGGGTCTATTCACCTTGCTGGCTAACAATGCTACACCCTCTAGTCCTCCGAAGGCTCCCCCACTTTCGCATTTTGATCCCACCCAAAATCACGGCTCTAAGGAGACTATGGACATGGATCTAGATCTCCAAGCCACCTTAGGTCCACCTAGAAATCCCAATGTCAGATCTGACCCTACAAAAGTTACCTATATGGTTGAAGAACCAGAGTCTATTGATTTTGAAGATCTTGATCTAACAGGGTTGGAAAAGGTGTGTGATTCTAAGGAGTACCATACTATCCCTCCCATATATATTGATAGTTTAGAGGAAGCACTTCTAAAGGCACGGATGTTAAAGGGTAGTGCTCATCTTAGTATTCAAGGGGAGCTCATACCCAAGGAAACAATCAACATCATCACAGAATCAAGGAAGAGGGGTCGACCTACAGATCTACAATGGTTAATCACACTGGGGGATCAATTGGTCGAATCTGGGAGATACCCCAAGTTGACAAGATTTTTCAAAGCTCTGAAACCTCCAAGTTTATGATGAAAGTCACTTCATCGAATATTAGAGGGATCAATAGCCCCTCAAAGTTCCGAATGATAAAAAATAGTCTTAAGCGCAATAAACCTACCATTTTTTTCATGCAGGAAACTAAATTTTCTAGTTCCACCTTCCATTCAATTCTATCCCGCCTTTGGCCGGGTTGTGATACCACTGTTGTTGATTTAGTTAGGGCCTCTGGGGGCATTTTCATCACCTGGGATCCCTCCATCCTTTCCCTCTCTCACTTTCATGCCTCCCATCATTTTATTCAAGCCTCCTTTCACCCTATTGGCACCAGCATCAAAGGCCTACTTACTAATGTATATTTCTGTCAAATCACTGCTAGTAAAATTCAAGACTTGGATGATCTCTCTGCTCTATGCAGTTTAAACTCTCAGCACTTCTGAATCCTGAGAGGGGATTTTAACATGATCACTAGTCTTCAAGAAAAATGGGGTGGGCATTTTATTCTTAAAGATGACTCTCTGCACTTCAAAAATTTCATCAACCAAAACTGCCTTATGGACATCCCAACTACTAATGGCTTGTATACATGGAACAATCGACGATCGAAGAACCAATTCATTGCCTCACGTCTAGATCGCTTCCTAATCTAAGATCCCATCATCCACGCCCGAGGTGATATCTTCTCCACCATTATACCAACGACAGGATCAGACCACTGGCCCATCCAACTTCAGTGGTAACGAGGGTCTATGGGAAGGCCTAAACCCTTCCGGTTCGAGAAATTTTGGCTTCCTCATCCAGGCTTCAAGGACATGGTGATGCACTGGTGGCACACCATTCCCCCGCAGAATGGCTCCATTATGTACAATATATAGCAGAAGCTTAAAATCATTAAAGCTAAACTAAAACTTTGGAACCAAAATACCTTTGGCAACATTTTTCAAGGACATCGCGATCTACAGGTTCAAATGGAAAATCTTCAGCAAGAACTTATCAGTTCAGGGAGGACCGAGGCCCTTGATGCTCAGGAGAAGGAGGTCAAATTTGGCATAGAGGAAAGAGAGCTTCAGGAGGAAATGTTTTGGAAGCAAAAATCCAGAATTTGTTGGCTTAAAGAGGGAGATAAGAACACCTCCTTCTTCCACCGCTCTACCATTCAAAGAAGAATGGCAAATCACATCTCCATTATTTGCAATGACTAAGGATTAAACCTGGAAAAAAATGAAAAAATTTAACAAGAGCTTTTGAATCATTTTAAGGACGCCCTCACGGAGCCGCCCTTGGATCGCCAGGAGGCCATTGAAAAAATCACTAGACACATACCATCCTTGATCACTGAGGAACATAACTAGATGTTGCTTCATCCCATCCAAATCGAGGAGGTAGATCATGCCATGGCTCAGCTCAAAGCAGGTAAGGCTCCTGGCCCTGATGGGTTCACTTCCAATTTCTTTCACTTCTTCTGGCAAGATCTCAGGCAGGAGATCTGGGGGATGGTGGAATAATCTCGCGTTATGCACTGGATGCTCCCTTCTCTAAATGCCACCTTCATTTCCATCATTCCTAGAGAGGATCAGGCCTCTATCCCCAACAAATTCCGTCCCATTTCCCTTTGCGATGTTTTTTATAAGCTTGTCTCGAAAGTTGTTGCCAATCGCCTTAAAACCCTTCTGACTCTCCTCATTTCCCCTGAGCAAACTGGCTATGTTGAAGGCAGGCATATCTTGGATGCCATTATCCTGACGCATGAGGTAGCCCACTCCTTGCGATCCCATAAAATCCCTGGAATGTTGTTTAAGATAGATCTCTTGAAAGCCTTTGATAAACTCAGTTGGCATTATATTCAGCAAATGCTAAAGGCCTTTGGTTTCAGCTAAACATGGATTAGATGGATCCTTAGCCTCACCTCCTCCCCTCTCTTTTCTATTCTTATTAATGATTCTCCCCCTCCCCCTTTCCACCCCTCTCGTGGTATTCGGAAAGGGGACCCTCTATCCCCTTTCCTCTTTGTGATTATGGCAGAAGGCCTTGGCAGATTGCTCAAAGCTCACATTCAAGATTGCTCCCTTGGCGGCCTCAGTATCCACCATTGTCCTCCCCTCTCACATCAATAATTTGTGGATGACAACATGCTCTTTTGCCACCCCTATGTTCAAGAGGTGTCCACTCTCAGATCCATTTTGGATTACTTCTCTTTGGATGTTGGCCCCTCGATAAACAATTCTAAATCCAAAGCTTTCTTTTTTAATACTCCCATCATCACATAGCGCAATATTGCTCGCATTTTGGGATTTACAACAGCAGTGCTGCCCTCCAAATATCTAGGTGTGCCACTTACTGATTCCATCCTCAAGCACTCGTCTTGGAAGGAATTGTTAGATAAATTGGAAAACAGACTAACTCTATGGACCCACTGGGCTCTGAATCTTGCGAGTCAACTTGTCTTAGTCAAATCGGTCCTCCAAACAATGCCTTTGTACCTCTTCTCCATGTTAGCGACACCCAAATGCGTTCTCAAGGCTATTTGGAACCTACAATGAAACTTTCTTTGGGGAGGAGCTAAAGCAAGGTAGAAATGGGCTTTAGTGAGCTAGCAAGATGTATGTACCCCCAAGAAAATGGGTGGTTTGGGGCTACGAGACCCTCATCTCAGTAACAAAGTCATGGGAGCAAAAATTTGGTGGCATTGGGTGTCCAATGCAAGCAGTCTGTGGGAACAAATGTGGATAGCAAAATATGCTTGGAACTGGGCACAGAAGGATCTCATTTGTTTTGATACTGATCAAGCAGGTTCCCTCATCTCGAAGGCAGCTAGTTAGCACAGATCACTTGTTCGAGACCACAGCTTCTGGGAAGTCAAGTCAGGAGGATCAGCCAAATTTTGGCATGATTCTTGGCAAAAAATGCCGAAGTTAGCAAGCATCTTTCCCAATTCTGACTAGCACGGCACGCTTGCGCGTCTATCTCCTCAAAATGTTGGCACCTTTTGGACCTAGCCCACCTCTCCAACCAGCCTTTTTAGACAATGGCTCATGGCTGACCATCTGCACTCTAACTTTGGGCTCACACTCACTGAGGACATCGCCGAAGAACTTCACAAGAGACAGATTCACATCTTGGAAGATCCCAACAATCTCTGTTGGGGCTATTCTACCAGTGGATCATTCACCACTAAGGAAGCTTATAGCCTTTCTCTCCCAGCTTCACAGCCTGATGTAGTTTGGGAGAAAGTCTGGCATTTGAAGAATTGGCCCAAAATTTCCACCTTTCTCTGGCTTCTCAATAAATGCTGACTCCTCACATGGGACAACCTTTACAAGAAAGACTTCATAGGTCCATCCAAGTGTCCCAACTGCGGCATTATGGAAGAGACTTCTGAACACCTTTTCATGAATGTGGAATGGCCACAATACTTTGGGACAAATTGGTCCTTCTCTGTAGAAAATCGAACAGAATAGTGGGGAGCATCATCGACACCATTCGCAGCTGGCCTTCCACTCCTTTTTAATGTAACATTCTCAATACTCTATGGATCATGATACTAGGGAACTTACTCTGGGTGCTATGGAAAGAGTGCAATTGTCGAATCTTCAAGGATCAATGCACTTCCACGGACATTCTTTGGAACATGGTTTGCAGTCACATTTAGGAGACTCTAGCCCTGCGTCATTGGAAGGAAGAGGACATGCCCTCACTTCAAAGTGAGAAAATTATATTGGCCAACTGAAATTTACGGTTACATTCAGTGGCCATCCCTGAGCCCCCCTCAAACCAAAAGATGACCTCTCCTGATCGATGGATTCCTCCGCCACCAGGACATTACAAGCTCAATTTTGACGGGGCTTCTAAGGGGAACCGAGGGAGAGCGGGTTATGGAGGAATTTTTAGAACTTCCCTTGGCTAGGTGCACTTACTCTTCTTCGACTCTCTTGGATGGGAGACCAACAACTCAGAAGAACTTGAAGTTCTACTTCAAGGGCTCATCCTTGCTAGGGAGCATCACTTGTTCCCCCTTATTATTGAAGGTGACTCTCAAATTTCAATCAATATGGCTAAGCGACTCCAGGCCAGTTCCTCCGCCTCTAACCTCATCAAAAGTTTTCGCCTAGCCTTTAGGATCAAAGCGCTCGAGCAAAGACTGCGCGTTGACACAGAAATAGACTTTAGCCATGTTTGGCGTTCGGCCAACAAAGTTGTGGACCTCCTAGCGAACAAAGGAGTCCTTCACCACGAACCCATCTGGACTAGGCCTCTTTCCTCTACTCATGATGAAGCTCTCCTCCAGGACTGCACTCTTCTAGTGCAAAATGACAACCATCCCCCGGATGCGGGTGGTTCATAGCTTGTCTGACCTCCATGAGGCAGCCATGTGGCTCACCACATGGCGCGCCAATGCGCCCCTCCCTTGGGCTGCACATTGCTATCATTTTTCGTGTGGGCAGGGACTTAAATTCCCATGCGCCACCTTAACTCATACGTACCCAACAATTTAATTACTCCTTTGTTCATTATGGTGATCTATCTTTCCACCATGCCTTTGGCTTTCCATCCCTCCCTGGTTGTTATTCCTCCACTCCTCCTGCTTCAGCCTTCTTCGGATCTAGTGCAGAGTCTTTGGGCCCCTGCCTCTAGAGTTGCGCCTCTGTCTTCGCGAGTTTCATCTGTGTTGGCCATAATGCCACGTCGCCATTGCTAGCCCAGCTGTAGAGGGGGAAGGGGAATCCCATTGCATCCTCCCCTGCCCATGGATATCCCTTTGGACTTGAATTCCTCGGCCTCTTGGGACCCCGTCGATCTGTTTCCTCCCTTCCCAGAGCCTGCTCCGAACTTTCACCCCCTCGTCCCTTCTGGTTTGCCTTCGCCTCCTATGGCTGCACCATCCTACTCCCGCGGCAAGAAGTGTGCCCGCAAGTCGACCTTTTCGGCTGACCTGCCCTTCCTTCCTCGCAAGCTCAAGGCGCTTCCAGTGCAACTAGCTTCCAGCCCCTCTTTGAACGATTATGACTTCAGGCTAGATGAGGATTTGTAGATGCCGGGGCTTAGTCTATCGGATTCTATGAAAGGCAAGGAAACTCTCCAAGCTTCTGGTGCTTTGGACATTTCTACTTCTCTGCAGGATGTTGGTCCTTCGGACATTCCCGTAGAAAGGCTTGATCTTCCGCCCTCCCCTCGCAAGCAGCCTGAAGACATTAATCAGCTAGATTATGGGTACATTTGCCGCATCCTCGAGGAGGATTCTCCATCCAACAACGAGCATGGAAGCCCTCCCTAATAGGTCTTTGTTGAGCTTCTTAATTTTCCGGATTTGGATGCATCTCTTGTTTGTCTTTTTAGTATCTTTTTGTACAATTTTAAAGGCTGGTTTCCCGCCAAGGGCAGCCTGGTATGTTTGGACTATATTGGCCGGTTTCCCCACCCAGGGCAGTCTAGCTTTGACCAGCAGTTTTCTGAACTATCCCTCAGACATGGATTTATCCATGGCTGAGGATGCAACATGTAAACTTTGTTTGATGATCTAATAGAATTATTATTACTTAGAAAAAAAAGATTATATAAATTATCCATATCATTTAATACAATTTCATGTAAAATAATTAGAAATAAGAAAAAATTGTGAATAAGATATTTAAATCTTAAACTTCTCAAAAATAATTTATTTAAAGATAGATTACCTAATTTAATATCATATATATGTATATAATATTTTGAATTGTAATATAGTTTTAATATATATATATATATATATGTTTAATTTTTTTTAATAGTAATATTTTGAAATAGTTAATCAATATACTTTCTAAAAAATTGTATATACATGTTAAACACTAAATTATATATATCTTTCACACTAATAATGAATACATTTTTCAAAGCAGCTAAACAAAAAAAAACAAATTCTTATTATATAAAAAGAAGACAATTTCCTACATCCTTATAAAAGAAACCAATAAATACACTTTTCAAATCAGCCCAACGAAAAAAACAGAATCTCAGCTTACAAATGAATTAATGATAAACTCTACAAATACAACTAGGATTCTTGCACCTCCGAAGAAAAACAATAAATACACATTTCAATCAATCAAATGAATTAATGATGAACCCTACAAATACAATTCGAATTCCTGCACCTCTAAAGAAAAACCATGAATACACATTTCAATTAATCAAATAAAAAATAAATAAATTCCTACTACAAATGAGAACAATAAATCCATTTGTACTAATGAAAACAATAAATTCCTACTGCAAAGGAGAACAATAAATCCTAAAAAGACTAATTAAAAAAGAAATTCTTATTACAAATAACAACAATAAATCCATTTGTACTCGTTCAAATGAGAGCAATAAATCATAAAAAAACCTAATATTATATAATGCATACTTAAATGAAAACAATAAAATCTACAAAACTAGTGTTATATAATGAATACCTTAAATATTAAACGACAAGAACACATCTTTCTCATTTTAGGGGTGCAAAAAGCACCTAACCAAACCATTATCATTTTAGGGGCGCAGAAATCACCTCTCAACCAACCAAATGAAAAGAACATATTCGAGACCCTACAAGTGAAAACTATGAAATTCTATGGGTTGATATGAAAACCCTAAAAGTGAAAACCATGAAATTCTACAGGTTGATATGAAAACAACAAATTCCTACCCCTACAAATGAAAACGCGAAAATCCTACGGATACAACTGGCGTTATTTAATGCATAATTGGGATGTTATATACTTCAAGACGAGCTGCAGGAACCCATATTTGTATCTTTGTTTAAATCGTCCTCACCCGTCGCCGTCCTTCTGTAGCACATGGCGCTATGCTTCGTCCTCAACTGTATGACACAACAAATCATGGAAAGAGATGTTTCCGCGTGGGTTCTGTGTTACCCATGCCATTCATTATCCTTTACGTCCAGCAGTGAAGTGACATTATAAGATAAAATCACCGAAGCAGGTTGACATTTGTGAATTTTTCTATATTTTTCCATATGAAATAGAAATTCGAATTTAGTAATTACTCGTTTTTTTTTGGAAATGTCCCTTTTCTTCCCACGAGTTCGGAGAAGAAAAATAATTTTAGTTCTCAAAATTGACGTTCATAACTTCTCATAATACTTTAACATCCTTTCTCTCACAAAATCCTTATCGTTCCCCAACTTATCCACATAATGATGACAATCCAAAAGGAAGGACCGTACACAAATATGACATGGCAGTATACATTTCAATCGCGATCCCCTCGGATTGATGCTCCTGTCCGTTCATTCACGTGGGCTGTCCACTAAAGCAAAGGCTAAAGCGAAACTGTACAACGGAAAACAGTGACAACTTCTAATAATGTGAAAGAAAATAAACGGTTGGAGTTATGTTAGAATTTATAATATTGTTATTCGATATGTTTATATGTTTTATTAAACAAATTATTCTAGAGAGTCTTGTTAACCATTTATTGAAGATTAAAAATTTTAAAATTCATTTTATAATAATTTATTTAATGAAATTTAAATTTAAATTAATATGATATTCTATTATTTCTTTAAGTTTAAAGTGAGTAATATTTTTTAACTCAATTATAATATTTCATTTTTATGTTTTGAAATAAATGAAAATAAATATAATTTTTTATTATAAAGAAATTGGTTTTTGAAATTAAAACTTTATGCTTTAATTAATTTGAATTAAAGTAATTTTATTTAAATTATAAATTAAAATTTAATGAAATTGTTTTTTTAATATATAAAAAAATATTAATCTTGAAAAACATTACTATATCATATGTAAATTCAATTTAAATATTAAAAAATAAGTATTTAATATATGTTTATATCGATTGAGATATTTAATATAACTAAAAAAATATCCACTTATTTATTATAAAAATAATATATAAATTTATATTATTTTATTATAAAAGAGTAGCTTCTTTGAGGGATGTGTTGAAAAGTTTGTGTTATATAAAATTGTGTGAGTGAAAATTGACTTATGTTTAAATTTTTGAACCAAATTGTTTATTAAAAAATTAATTTAATTAAAAATTATGAATTTATTTATTATAGAAAAACAAATTATATGTACTCAAATTTCAAGTTATTCATATAATTTGATGTTACATTTTTAACATATAAGTAAATATGATGATGGTGATGGTGATGGTGATGATGATGGTGTTGCTGCTGCTGCTGATGGTGATGGTGATGGTGATGGTGATGGTAATGGTGATGGTGAACGTCCGTTATGACCAATATGGTGTATCATACCTTAAGAAAGAAAGAGATTAATTGAGAAATATTAACATTTTATTTCTGTGATAAAAAAGAAGGGAGAGAAGCACTCCTAGATCACCATAGTTTTGCTTACTTAACAAGTCAAGAAGGTTGGTAGTGACAATGATGATTAAAAAAATGTTCACTATGACCAATATGGCCAATAGGACCTTAAGAAAGAAAGAGATGAATTGAGAAACTTTAACATTTTATTTCCATGATCAAAACGAAGGGGGAGAAGTGCTCCTAGATCACCATATTTTTTCCGACTTAACAAGTCAAGATGGTTGGTAGTGTGGCAAAGATTTTGAAAATTAGAATGGATGTAAGTAAGAGCTAGGAAATCCAGGAGATAGTTCTTTTCATCTTCAACCCTTTTAGTATCACAAAGGTGACAAAATCTTTGTCCCAAGGTATTTAGAAATTGACAAATGCCTAGTTTCACTTTAAAGCTCGTGAGAGTTAGTTCTTATCTCGACAATGTTCATTTCCTTCTTAGTATTGGTTAAGATAGAAAAATAATTTTGGTTATCAAGATTGGCGTTGATCACCTTCTTATAATACCTTAGACTCCTTTTTCCCTCTAAATCCTTATTATCCCACAACTTATCGTTAAATTTCGAAGTAATAATTTTATTATTATTATCCTTATTCTCCAAGATGATCTCCTCCTTTACCCCCCAATGGTCTAGCTAATATTGAGCATCCTTATGCCATCCTCGCTTAAACCAAAGGTGGGGGTTTTGGCTAGAGTTAGAAGCAATTTTGGGGAGCCTCTTGGCTTCCATGTTGTATAATGTCTTCTTATACATGAGACACATAATCATATCCATGGTTTCAATTGGGAAAATACTAGCTTCAATCAGGAGGAAAGGGTAGGGAGTATTTCCTTAATATCGACACTACTACACAAAAGGGTGCTTTGAGATGTTTTTTAAGACGAAAATAATTTTTTGTCTTAAATTTTTTTCTTCATTATCTTCAATTAAATATAAGATAGTTAAGTGTCTTAATTAAGATGAAAGAAATAATCAACCTATGGGGAATGTTGATTTTTTTGAACTGTCTTAATTGATAAAAAAATAATAATCAGTGTAGGATGAGATGCTGAATTTTTGGTCTTAATAGGCCGCGTTGAAAATTCCAAGGCATAAACAAATTCGTTATGCTAGGCTTAATATCCTGAAGCCCTTGGTGATCGAGAAAAAGATGTTACAAATGGTGAGGAATTACATGGATTAGGCTTAGGTATTTAGATATTTAGGAAGGATGGTTGGTTGGCTAGGTCAGCGGTGAGGGTATGGGGTTGAGTTAAATAGGATTCATTTTTGGTAAGTCTCCACAGGATTCATTTTTGGTAAGTCTCCACAGTTTGTCACTGCCAAATCTTGATATAAAATAGAATGATTACCCCCAACCTTCAAGAAAATCGATCCAAATAAAAAAGTGTACTAGAGCGAGAGATTGGTGTTGAGGGTGTGAAAGGAGCCATAGTAGTAACTAGAGCCTTCCATCTCTTGATTAACCAGATTGATAGCCATTATCAATCTACAAAAACATGGGTAGCAGTAAAGGTAGCCACTATTAGAGACCGGGGTAGAGGAAACAAACATACACAGATAGAGAATACCACGAGAAATGTAAAGACTAGGGTGTGGGGAATTCCTCTCCCTTTTTGGGGTGAGTGCACCTGATGGGGAATGAAGGGTTTATTTGGGGGGGGATTTGTTTAAAAGCTTACATCTAGTTAAAAAACCCCAATTTAGTATTTTGTAGATCTAGATTCTTCAACCACAAATTTAGAGTTGAAATGGTGGTTGGACCATAATGGGACACCCATCATGACTAGTGTATGGTTGGATACAATTATAATTTATATCAAAAGTAAAATATTATGTAAAATATCCATATCATTTAATATAATTTCATGTAAAATAATTAGAAGTGAGAAAAAAGTATGAGTAAGATGTTTAAACTTTGTACTTTTAAAAAATAATTCATTTAAAGATAGATTAACTAATTTAATATCATGTATATATGTGTGTGTAATATTTTCAAAGATAGTATAGTTTTAAAGGACACAGGTTAACTTCAAAAGAGTACTTAAGAACATACATGTTTTAACATACTATATGAAACAATTGTTTTCCCCTTTTAATTACTTTGGTTTCTTATTTTTAAACACTTATTTATAAAATAAAAAACTTATATTTTAATTATTTTATTTTATATATACTTTAAGTTAAATAGAACATTAAAATATTTGATTTATAATTAACCTTGAAATATCTAATTAATATACATTTTAAAGAATAGTATATACATATTAAATACTAAATTATACATATCTTTCACACTAACCATGAATACACTTTTAAAACAAGCTAAATAAAAGAGCAAATTCTCATTATTAAAAAAAAGACAATTTTCTACATCCACACAAAATAAACCAATAGATATACTTTTTAAATCAGCCAAATGGAAAAAAAAAAAAACAAAATCTCAGCTTACAAATGAAAATGATGAACCCTACAAATACAATTGGATTCCTACACCTAAATAGAAAAACAATGAATACATTTTCCAAATTAGTCAAATGAAAAAAGAAATTCCTACTACAAATGAGAACAATAAATCCATTTGTACTCTTGCAAATGAGAACAATAACTCCTTAAAAAAAACTAATATTATATAATGCATACTTCACAATAAATTCTACAAAACTAGTGTTATATAATGAATGCCTTAAATGTTAAAGGAAAAGAACCCATCTTTCTCATTTTAGGGGTGCAAAAAGCACCTCTCAACCAACCAAACCATTATCATTTGAATGGTGCGGAAAGCACCTCTCAACCAACCAAATGAAAAGAACATATTCGAACCCTACAAGTGAAAACTATGAAATTCTACGGGTTGATATGAAAACCCTAAAAGTGAAAACCATGAAATCCTACGGGTTGATATGAAAAGAACAAATTCCTAACCCTACAAATGAAAATAATGAAAATAAGGAAATCCTACGAATACAACTGGCGTTATTTTAAGCATAACTTAGATGTTATATACGTAAAGAGGAGCTGCACGAAGCCATGTTAAATCAGCCTCACCCGTCGCCGTCCTTGTGTAGCACATGGCGCTATACTTCGTCCTCAACTCTATGACACAACAAATCATTGTAAGAGATGTTACGTTGTGGGTTCTGTGTTGCCCATGACATTCATTATCCTTTACGTCGAGCACTGAAGTGACCTTATAAGATAAAATCACCGAACCAGGTTGACATTTGTGATTTTTTCTATATTTTTCCACATCAAATAGAAATTCGAATTCAGTGATTTTTTTTTTGAAATGTCCCTTTTCTTCTCAGCACGAGTTCCGACAAGAAAAATAATTTTAGTTATCAAAATTGACGTTGATATGGCAGTATACATTTCAATCGCGATCCCGTCGGATTGATGTTCCTGTCCGTTCATTCACGTGGGCTGTCCACTAAAGCAAAGGCTAGAGCGAAACTGTACAACGGAAAACAGTGTCAACTTCTAGTAATGTGAAAGAAAATAAACGGTTGGAGTTATGTTAGAATTTAAAATATTTTTATTCGATATGTTTATATGTTTTATTAAACAAATTATTCTAGAGACACTTGTTAACCATTTATTGAAGGTTAAAATTTTTAAAACTCATTTTATAATAATTTATTTAATAAAATTTAAATTTAAATTAATAGGATATTCTATTAATTTTTTAAATATTATTAAACAAAATAAATATTTTAACTATTTTATTAATGGAAATAATCCTATATTTATTTAATTTTCTAGAATAATTTAAATAATTCCTATTGTATATTAAATAAAAATAAAAATAGAAATTAAAATTAAAAATAATAATAAATAATTTTCATGTTATAAACTTTAATCTTTTTATATAAATTTTTTGACTTTTTCATTTCTATGACTTTGATTTAGTCTAACTAGTCGTTAGTTTTCAACGGCTAGTTGGAGCTTCTCATATCTATTTAATTGGGTCTCCTGATCAAATTTTTCATCAAGTCCTGATGATGAACCACACTGGCTAGTTCGAAACGTGTCCTTTGACCAAATTTATTTGGATGTGATTTTTACCGAAAGATATTTTTTCACAATTTATAGATCACAGAAGCAATATTCCTATAATTTTTTTAAAGTTTAAAATGAGTAATATTTTTTAAATTAATTTAATATTTCAATTTTATGTTTTAAAATAAATGAAATTAAATATAATTTTTAACTATAAATCAAAATTTTATGCTTTATTTTATTTGAATTAAAGAAATTTATTTTATTTTAAATTATAAGTTAAAATTTAATGATTTTTTTTTAATATGTACAAATAAATTTAATCTTAAAAACATTATTATATCATATGTAAATTCAATTTAAATATTAAAAAATAAGTATTTAATATATGTTTATATCGATTGAGATATTTGAAGTAAAAGTTAATATAAAAGAAAAAACGATACATTTATTTATTATAAAAATAATATATAAATTCTTATTATTTTAATAATTAAAAAATAGCTTCTTTGAGGGATAAGTTGAAAATGTAAAATTGTGCGAGTGAAAATTGATTTATGTTTAAATCTTTGAAAAGTCTAATAAAAAATTATGAAGTTATTTATCATAGAAAAAAAATATATGTAATCAAATTTCAAGTTGTTCATATAATTTGATGTTACCATCATTTTTAACATATAAGTAAATATTATGATGATGATGATTCTTCACTATATTATACCTTAAGAAAGAAAGAGATTAATTGAGATTTCCGATGTGCACGTTCCTCTCATTCTGCTATTTCGTTTCTACTATGTGTTTCTGTCCCTTCCACACTCATGTTTTGGCTGCTGTACTGTGAAGTATTCTTTGCTTCCTCACAACTGTGATGATATATATATATATATATATATATATATATATATATATATATATATATATACTCGTTTATTTGAGTGTTTGATGCAAGGAAGAGGTTCAGGAAATAATTAGAAGAGAGAAACAAAGTAATCTGTGCACCGCAATTGTTATGATAAAATGTCTGGTCATGCAAGGCAAGCGGCTGTTGACTTGGAAGTTGAGAATCACTTTGACAGTGATCATAAACAGACGTCGCTGCACAATGGAAATCCAGATGCCGAGATTCATTCCGAGAATGATGATAGAAGGATGTCTTAGCTAGGGCAACATACAAAGTTGTGTAACGGTAATGAACCGTGAGGATGCAACAAGATTCCACCGTGCGCTGTAGGGTCGACCGAATCTAATTCCAACAGTCATGAAGAACAGCAGAAACAACGTCTGATACAATTACCGCAAAGATGGATCACCGAAACGGAATGGACTAATTATATTCAAGAGGATACCCATCTTCGTAATAGACCATCGTCCGTTGTGTCAATATTCAGAGTTCCCAAGTTCCTCAAAGACACAAAGAGGGAAGCATATGTCCCTCAAAGAGTTTCCTTGGGTCCATATCATCACGGAAGTGCAGAGCTTCCTTCAATGGTGTTGGAACGTAATTTCCAACTGCAGAAATGAAGTTGCAGGCGGAAGCACGAAGGACAGGATGATTAGCACGTCGGCGCAGGAGATAAACCGGGAGCATGTTGGCACAGATCAATGGAGTGTGGGAGCGAAACTTGCACGGAGGTTAATTGAAGGTGACCCCCCGCAGTTGACCGGTTGGTTGCACGTTGACCCACATTGTATGGCTGTGGTTGAGTGCGGGGCCTCACCCCGACCGTACAGAGCTGGCGGATGACAGCCCCCGCAACCACCAAGGATGGCGGCTCCACCACACTCCCCCCAGCGTGCCACCAAAACGCCACCACCGCAGAAAATTTGCCACCAAGTGAATTTGCCATTAATTTTTTTTTGGCGGTGCTGACAGAAATTTAAGGCACCATAAATATTTTTTTTAAGCGGTGATACTTTGTTTGTAAAGTCAATGAATGACATTAAATTTTCAGATATTTTTTTTGTTGTAGTTGATATAGATATGCACAGCAGTCCGTTAGTTTTTTTTTAAGAGAGACAGAGCAGAATTAAAATCACACACAGTAGTGTGTTGATTATTAAAAAAATACAGAGTGCAAATTAAAAAAAATACACAACAGTGTATGTTTATTTTGAAAAAGACAGTGAGTTTTTTTTAATAGACAGGTGAATTAAATTACGAGTTTTAGAGACGGAGAAGTGTTTTTTGTTTGGAGCGTGCTTCCAGGCGATCCAGAAATTGTAAATCACGTGATTGAGGAAGAACTTGTAAACAATTTTATGGAATAAAATTTGTTTTATAAAGTCGAAATTCTGTTTTCTGTAGAGTGAAATTTATTTCTCTGTGTTAAAGAGGGAGAATTCTGGAATTTTCAAATTTCCAACATGGTGTCAGAGCCAATTCAGGCTATTTGAAGGTCAAATAAGCTAAAGAAAAGGAATTCGTTATTGCAAAAGCCTCTCCAGCAGAGTGAAGGTTCAGACAAGAAGAATTCAAAGGTAATTCTCTATATAGTTCTTGTGTTACTGTTGCAGTATAGTTAGATAATTTAAACACACAGTCAAGTTTTTTGAATCATAGTTAAGAGTGTAGAATCGCTGGAGCCAGCACTGTTATGGGTATGGGAAATATCCATCTCCCACAATTTAATGGGAAAAATTATGACTACTGGTCAATAACTATGAGGGCATTATTTGTCTCCCAAGACTTATGGGAATTTGTTGAGGATGGCTTTGAAGAGCCGGCAGATGAACTTGAGTTTAAAATGTTAACTCAGGCAGAAAGAGAGATTCTGAAGAGCAATAAGAAGAAAGATGCCAAGGCTCTTTTGTTCTTGTATCAAGTAGTACATGAGAGTGTGTTTCCGAGGATAGCAGCAGCTAAGAGATCCAAAGAAGCATGGGAAACTCTCAAGACAGCCTATTAGGGTATGGAGAAAGTGAAGACAACAAAACTTCAGTTGCTGAGGAGAGACTTTGAGACTCTCTGTATGAAAGAGTCAGACACAATTGAATCATTCTTCACTCATGTGATTGGAATGGTCACACAAATCAGATCTCATGGAGAGACTCTTGAGGACAAGAGGATTGTGGAAAAACTCTTGAGAATTTTACCCTCAAGGTTTGATGTGATTGTCACCACCATAGAGGAGACTAAAGATCTCACAAAGTTTTCAGTGGATGAACTTCATGCATCACTGATGACTCATGAACGGAGATTGGGTAGGAGTGAAAACTCATCTCTAGAACATGCATTTAATACCCAGATGTCTTTCGGAAGAGGAAGAGGGTAAGGCAAAGGAAGAGGAAGAGGCAGAATCCAAAACAGAGGTGGAAGGAACAACCCTTCACATTCAGATGGAAGATGCAACAGTCAAGGTAACAGCCACAGCCAAGACAACAACCAACAGAATGCAAAAGGACAAAGGTATGACAAATCCAGTGTCCAATGTTACAATTGTAAAAAATATGGTCATTATGCAAATGAATGTAGAAAGAAGAAACAAGACATGAGAAGTGAAACTAGTGCGAATTTCACAAAAGAAAATAGCAGCAAAACAGTTTGTTTTTAGCGCAATATACATTTGAAAAGAATGAGGATTTATGGTTTCTAGACTCCGGTTGTAGTAACATATGACAAAGCTTAGCAAATGTTTTCTATGTTAGATGAGAGTGTGCAGTCACAAGTCACACTAGGAACTGATAGCAAGGTTTCTTGTTATGGGAAAAGGAGATGTAAATGTTTTAACAAGATTAGGTGCAAAGAAATCCATAGCAGATGTTTATTATGTTCCAGGAATGAAATGTAATCTCTTAAGTATTGGACAGCTTGTCCATAAGGGGTGTAATGTTTTCTTTGAGGATGATGTTTGTACCATCATGGAAAAACCACCCAGCAATCAGTGTATTGCTGAAGTGAAGATGACAAGGAACAGGATGTTCCCTCTCAGAATGAGAGCAGACTTGAAGAATGGTGAAGAGAAAGAAGCAGTTTCACAAGACTTTCCAAAGTGAACCAAAAGATGATAATTGGTTATGGCACTTGAGATTTGGACATCTCAACTTTGGAGGTCTTAATCTGTTGAACAGAAAAGGAATGGTAAGTGTTTTACCATTGATAGAGAAACCAGACAGCCTTTGTGAAGGTTGCATTCTTGGGAAACAACACAGAGAAAGTTTTCCTTCTGGGAAAAGCATAAGGGCAAAAGCACCCTTAGCGATTGTCCACTCAGATGTATGTGGACCGATGCAAACTCCATCACTTGCAAGAAGCCACTATGTGCTAACATTTATAGATGATTTTACAAGAAAAACTTGGGTTTACTTTTTGAAAAACAAAAGTGAAGTGCTTGAAAAATTATGCAATTTCAAATCACTTGTTGAGAAACAAAGTGGGATGCATATCAAAGTCTTAAGGACTGATAGAGGAGGTGAGTATATCTCTAAATATTTTCTACGTTTTTGTAGAGAAAATGGTATTCAAAAGCAGTTTACAACTAGATATACTCTGCAGCAAAATGGAGTAGTCGAAAGGAAGAACCGAACCATAATGGACATGGCGAGGAGTATGTTAAAGGCAAAGCATTTGCCTAATGATTATTGGGCTGAAGCTGTACATTGTGCAACATATATTTTGAATAGGTGCCCTACAAAAGCAGTTATGAACAAAGTACCAGAAGAGGCATGAAGTGGCACAAGGCAAGATGTCACACACATGAAGGTTTTTGGATGTGTGGCTTATGCACACATTCCGGATCAGCTAAGAAAGAAGTTGGACAACAAGGGGGAGAAATGTATTTTTATTGGATACAGTGAGGAATCCAAGGCATATGGGTTGTATAACCCATCCACCAAGAAGTTCATTGTGAGCAGGGATGTTCAGTTCATTGAAGAGGAAGCTTGGGATGGAAGCATAGAGAAAACAGTGAATGTTAAACACTGTTTATCTCATGATGAAAGTAATGATGATGAGTTGGCTGAAATACATCCCCAAACAACAACACCAACAAGAGAGCAGCAAAGCACACCCTTGAGGAGAAATGAAAGTGCTTCTCCAAGCAAACCACAAGGAGGAAATTCAAGTGCTTCTTCAAGCATTTGTACACATATTGAAAGAGGTAAGAAATTCAAAAGTTTGAGAGAAATTTATGAGCAAGATATAACAAATGAAGGTATCAATTCTTTGTTTGCTTTATATTGTCATGTTGATTATCCTGTTCATTTTGAAGAAGCTATCAAGGATAGGAAATGGATAGAAGCTATGGATGAGGAAATAAATGCCATAGAAAGAAACAAGACTTGGGATTTGGTTGAACTCCCAAAAGGTAAAGAGGTCATTGGTGTTAAATGGGTCTACAAGACCAAGAGTAATGCTGAAGGCAAAATAGAGAGACACAAGGCAAGGCTTTTTGTCAAAGGTTATAAACAGAAACATGGGATAGATTATGAGGAAACTTTCGCACCGGTTGCAAGAATGGAAACCATGAGAGCAGTGTTGTCCATAGCAGCACAAAACAAGTGGAAATTTTACCAAATGGACGTGAAGTCAGCATTTCTGAATGGAGTGTTAATGGAAGAGGTTTACATTGATCAACCTCTTGGCTATGAAAATAAAGGCCAAGAGCACAAAGTATGCAAGTGGAAGAAAGCTCTTTATGGGCTAAAGCAAGCGCCAAGAGCGTGGTACAGTAGGATAGATTCATATCTACTGGAAAATGGTTTTGAGAAGTGTGAGGGAGAACCCACCCTCTACATCAAAGAAGAAGATGGTAAAATCTTGATTGTAGTCTTGTATGTTGATGATGTTATTTTTATAGGTAATGATGATTGCCTTATTGAACATTTTAAAACAGTCATGAAGGAAGAATTTGAAATGACTGATATGGGTTTGTTGAGATACTTCTTGGGAATAGAATTAGAACAAGATGAAAGTGGGATTTTCATCTCACAGGCAAAGTATGTTAATGAGGTACTTGAAAGATTTAACATGCAGGAATGCAAAGCAACAATCACTTCCACAGTGATGGGATTAAAACTCAGCAGAGAGGACAGCAGCAAGGATTTTGATCCTAGTTTATACAAGAGCATAGTTGGCAGCCTTATGTACTTGACTGCAACTAGGTCGGACATAATGCATGTTGTTAGTTTGATTTCCAGGTTCATGGAAAAGCCAAAGGATGCACATTGGCAAGCAGAAAAAAGAATTTTGAGGTATGTTAAAGGTACAAAAAGGTTTGGTATCTTTTATACTACTTCAGAATGTTCAGATTTAGTTGGATACACTGACAGTGATTGGGCTGGAAGTGTTGATGATCAGAAGAGCACTTCTGGTTATGTTTTTCATATGGGTTCAGGAGCCATTTCATGGGCTTCTAAGAAAAAACCCATTGTAGCATTGTCTACTGCAGAAGCAGAATATGTGGTAGCTACAGCAGCAGCGTGTCAAGAAGTTTGGATGCTGAAAATGCTGAGAATTTTATGCCAAGAATAGGTAAAAGGGATAGTGATCTTTTGTGACAATAGCTCAGCTATTGCATTGTCTAAAAATTCTATTTTTCATAAAAGGACTAAACACATTAACACCAAGTTTCACTTCATACGTGAATTGGTTAACAATGGTGATATAGTTTTACAACATTGTAGAATGGAGGATCAATTTGCAGATATCCTCACAAAGCCACTTGCGCAGAAAAGCTTTGAACACTTCAGAAAATGTTTGGGTATGCAGGAAAACCCAGCAGTTGAAATTAAGGGGGAGTGTTGGAACGTAATTTTTAACTGCAGAAATGAAGTTGTAGGCAGAAGCACGGCGGACAGGATGATCAGTACGTCGGCGCAGGAGATAAACCGGGAGCATGTTGGCACAGATCAATGGAGTGCGGGAGCGAAACTTGTGCAGAGGTTAATTGAAGGCAACCCCCCGCAGTTGACCGGTTGGTTTCACGTTGACCCACATTGTGTGGCTGTGGTTGAGTGCGGGGCCTCACCCCGACCGTACAGAGCCGGCGGATGACAGCCCCCGCAACCACCAAGGATGGCGGCTCCACCACACTCTGCCCAGCACGCCACCACCATAGAAAATTTGCTACCAAGTGAATTTTCCATTATTTTTTTTTTGGCGGTGCTGACAGAAATTTAAGGCACCATAAATATTTTTTTTAAGCGGTGATACTTTGTTTGTAAAGTCAATGAATGACATTAAATTTCAGATATTTTTTTTGTTGTAGTTGATATAGATATGCACAGCAGTGCGTTAGTTTTTTTTTTAAGAGAGACAGAGCAGAATTAAAATCACACACAGCGGTGCGTTGATTATTAAAAAAAGATAGAGAGTGCAAATTAAAAAAAATACACAACAGTGTATGTTTATTTTGAAAAAGACAGTGAGTTTTTTTTAATAGACAGAGACAGTGAATTGGAAATTCACAGCAGAGTTTTTTTTTAGAGATAGAGAAGAGTTTTTTTTGTTTTGGAGCTGTGCTTAGAAGCAGTCCAGAAATTGTAAATCCCTCTGTGATTGAGGAAGAACTTGTAAACAATTTTATGGAATAAAATTTGTTTTATAAAGTTGAAATTCTGTTTTCTGTAGAGTGAAATTTATTTCTCTATGTTAAAGAGGGAGAATTCTAGAATTTTCAAATTTCCAACAAATGGGCCATCATAAAGGAAGAGCCGTGCATACAATGATGAAGAGGTGCAATGCTAATACGAACCTCCTCGTCTTTCCAAACGATATGGATTTCGCCAATCGTGCAATGGGTGAGATCCTGAAGCTAGATAGTGAAATCAGGGACAGCTACGAAGAAAACATAGATTGCGATGGAGAGACCCTCGCTCGGATGCTATGTTTGGACGGTTGCTTCCTTCTGGAAGTATTAAGAACTCTGCGTGGGGACACGCTCTCCAGTGGGGAAGCGGAGAACTACTATGACCCTATTTTTGGGAAGGATAAGTTAGACCATGCTGCAAAAGTTATACTGGAGGACATTTTGATGGTTGAAAATCAAATTCCTTTCATCGTTCTCCTAAACCTACTACAGTTGAAGCTCAACTTGGTTGTTGATATAGAGGAGAAGCTTTTCGATCTGCTGGTGAAATTTATATTGGGTGCGGTCATCCTTTTCGACAATATACAGTTTGATGTAAAGGAATGGCCCTTTCATCATCATCTTTTGGGTTTCTTGCACAGCGTCATTACATCTCCAGCATCCAATGAGGGTGAGCGCGTAGATCCAGGTAACTGTAGCATCTCCATTGACTGTTGCAGAAGAAAGTGTATTATCATGCTCCAAAGAAAAAACAAAGCACAGAATGACGCCGAACAAATAATCCCTCACACAGTAGAATTAAGAAATGCTGGGATCAAATTTTCACCACTACTCTAGGGAGGCATCAACGACATTAAGTTTGACGATAACAGCGCCACAATTTTCCTTCCTCCGATCTCTATCGACGATCGGACAGAGAGAGTATTCCGTAACTTGATTGCTTATGAGATGTGCAAGCCATTTCAAATCAATTACATGAGCTGTTACGTGAGTCTCATGGACGACTTGATCGACTCGGAAAAAGTCGTGGCTTTGCTAAGAAGAATGAGCGTCATGTCAAACTGGCTGGGGAGTGACAAAGAGGTTTCTGACCTTTTCAACGGTCTATGCGAGGGAGTCATCGTGAATATGAATGACGTTTGTGACAAGCTGACAGAAAAGGTGAATGTCCACTACAATGATGAAATGAAGGTCCATATTGGAAAGCTTGTGCATGATCATTTTTCGTCGCCTTGGAATGCTTTAGCATTGACGGCGGCATGTGTCATACTGTTGCTCACAGTGCTGCAAACAATCTTCACAATTATATAGATCTGGCCACTTTAGGTTCTTGCCTATGCCGAGCACATAGACACGCAGGCTTCTCAGATTTCCTAAAGACTTAGAGTTGGATCTCCGTGATGCAAGCAGATCGATAGATTTCTCGCAGATGCAGAGCAGGGAGCTCAAACTCAGACTCAAAAGCAAAATGACTCAAATCACACCGAATGCGAATGCCAAAGAATGAGCCTTAACCCTCCTTATATAGGAAATTGAGGGGGGACAAACATTCGATCAAACCGTCAGATTATTAACACGTGGAGGAGAATCACGGCTTTCGGGTAACACCGAAGTGACATCCACACCGAGATTCATCCGTCCGACACTAACATGTGAAGTGTGTGTGATACAGAGTGGATACCTTTTATGTACAAGGCCCACGAGGAAACATGACTCATTATTTACATGGAGGATGCTTTTACGAACAGGTGAAAAGCCCTTGGGAAAAGACCAGTCACGATAGACCCGTGACTGGGTACCACTACACAAGGAAGGCTTTTGTTTTAGTGGAGCTCCCGTGAACCACTTGTTCCAGCTTCTTCTGGCATATCAAGGATTTGGATACCGGGATATCTATATTTATAATTTGCATCCCATGCTTTGGTATAAGTCCTTCGTACAATCATAGGTTTATTCAGAACCACTTGGTGCTTAATTTTCATCATGACAAACCATTCATTATGTTGCACCATGTGTTGTTTGAGAATGAGTGTGTCCTTTGCATGTTGGACTAAGTATTTGACATTAGGGAACGGAAGGTGATCACACTCTTCATAATCACAGATATCACAACAACTTTGGTACCAATTTTCATAGAAAGTTGGATCCATTGCTGTGGCATTGAGGCCGTAATCGCTCCACCAATCCTGAAGCCAGCTTGTCTGTCTACAATTTTGCATGATATGAACAGCTCCAAATTTAATCTTTGTGTAGTGGGTTTCATTTCTTCCATGTTTACTCATTAGGTCCCACCACATCTTTTTGTAACCTGCAAAATTATAGATTATGTCAGGGAAGATAAGGTCCGGGTTATTACCTAGCCATTGGATGTATCTGGACCATTTCCATGTAGGATCACATGTTCTGTAGATGGATATGTATTTGTGATAGACCCTGGTCCTGTCACTTCCTTCAGTTCCAATGACAGCAATATCCATAAAATTATGGTGTAGAGCTTCTTCAGCCTCATATGCTGCTCGCATACTCCGAGTGTAGACCATATCATGGATCCATGTGCTTCCTTTTGGATACACTCGCCTTTCAGGTACAAAATGCTGCAGATCATTATGATTTTGTAGATGTGCATTGAGTACCTTAGTATTACGAAGTTGCCATGTAGGCCTCCATTTTTCTTTACAGACAGCCCATGATTCATCATCAGATATAGACCTTAGAGTTTCTTTTTGTTGGGCTTGGTCCCATTCGGTTACGATAACCATGACATGTGCTTCTTCTTCTTCAAGGTCATCGTGCTGTTCTTGCTACTGGATAAATTCTCTACTGAGGAAATTAGGCAGACAGTTATGGATGCCTTTGATGTCTTCAACTTTAAAATCAAAGTTGGTAAAATAAGCCTGCCATCGTGCAAACTTGGCATCCTCTGGATTTTTAATGGTCTTGGTTAAGACTTTAGCCAAAGCTTGTGCATTTTTCCTCAATAAAAAATGTTTGTTAACCAAATGAATTGAAAACTTACAGATACAGTTCCAAGCCACTTTTACCTCTTGTTCAATGGTGGAGTAATTTCTTTCTGCTTTGTTCCATACTCCAAAGGAAAATTGGACAACTTGTTCCTCTTTTTTACTGCTTTTTTCATTTGGCTGTTGCTTCAACACTCCTCCCCATCCTATGTTGCTAGCATCTGATTTAAAAATTTTGAAATAAGTATCTTCAGCAACATATAGTATGGGAAGATTTCTCACCTTGGCTTTTATTTCTCTGACTGCCTCAGAGTGTGCTTCAGTCCAAGGCTGAGGATTCTTTCTCAGTCTCTGATTTAACAGAGATATGTCAATGGCACAGTTAGAATAAAAATTTCTTACATAATTAAGATATCCTAGAAACCTTTGCAGTTGTGTTTTATCAATAATTTCATCAGGAAACTTATCTACAAATTCTAGTGCATGAGACTGTAAAGCAATTTGTCCATTCTCTATAGTGTGCCCTAAAAAATTTATCTTAGTCTTGCAGAGCTCCATTTTCTTCTTTCTCAAGACTAAGCCATTTCTCTTGACCAATCTCATAAAAATCTTTAAATGTCTGAAATGTTCTTGAACATTTTTAGAGAATATTAGGATATCATCTATGTATGCTAGTAAACATTCAGCATAAGGTTTAAACACAGAATCCATTACCTTCTAGAACTTAGAAGGTGCATGCTTTAGGCCAAAGGGCATCACATTCCACTCGTAGTGGCCTACAGGAACACTGAATGTTGTCTTGAACTTGTCCTTTTCTGCAATGGCCACCTGCCAAAACCTTGATTTGAGGTCGAACTTGGAAAATACCTTGGCGCCTGCGATCCTACTTAGCAGATCTCCTTTATGAGGAATTGGGTAGGTATCATCCGCCAATACCGAGTTCAGGGGTTTTTAGTTTATTACAAGACGAGGAATGCCTCTGATCTATTCACTTCTTTTATTTACATAGAAGCCATAGCAGTTCCAAGGGCTGCTAGACTCCCTGATCAGCTTTCTGTCCAGAAGCTGAATGATTTCTTTCTCACAGAGCATTCTATATTCTTTGTTCATGGGTATTGCTCTGGATTTACATGGCTTTCCCTCATATCCTTCTTTGTGGGGAAGCTCAACACAGTGCTGTTTTCTGTGCCAAAATGCATTCGGTTCTTCCGAACAGCACTAGTCTTCAAACTTTTTTTGAAGTTCAAAGATCTACTTCTGAACTATTTGAGAACTCAATTGTTGCTCAATACTGAGAATATTCTTATATTCTTTGAGTTCTGAAAGGCTGTTTTCTGCCTTCTGTAATTCTTGCATTGCCAGCACCATGGTAGAAATTTGAGGATTAGAAACATAAGGTATTTCTATCCTTTTACCTTTATTATTAGATGTAGGCATGGTGATGAAGTATCCCCTCTTTTTATTTGGGAATTGCACAGAACCATGGGGTTCTACAGCTGCCAAGAAAACATTCCCAAGTATGCAATCAACTGGAATATCACCTACTGCAAATTTCAACTTTATACAACATGTATCAAAACAAATTGCAGCTTTGGGGACTTCATAATCTAGGGTTATTTTCCCTAACCTTATGAGTTTGTGGGTAGCCTTTGTCTAGTATTGTGTAGGGACAAACTTTTTGGAAAATATATTCACATCTGATCCTGAGTCAAGTAATGCAGTTAACTGAAACATCTTACCCTTTATACATACATTGATTTCGATATGATGTTGCTGATACTGTATGGCAAGAAGCTACATTTCTTTGAATCCATGATGTGGATCAGGGACTCCTTCTGCTATCTCAACTTCTTCAGTTCGGGGAGCAGTATGAATAATATAATTTTTCTTTCTACCAGAATAAATAGGAGAGGAAACAAGAGAGGTTGTTACCCGTTTACCTTTCTCAAGTTCTGAGACTCTGGATCTTAGGGCAGAAATTTCTGATTTCATGGAGTGTATCTCTTTACTCACCTCCCCCAAAGTGAGCGCGCGAAATTTGCCATCGTGTTGTTGTCTAAGATAACTTCAGGTGTTCTTCTCATAAGAAGTGTCTAGAAAAAGGGACTTCTTTTTAGAACTGGAGGAGGAACCAGAGGATTGAACGAATGCATCAAGCAGTCGGGTCCTCAATTCACCATATTCCATGGCTCAAATATGAGAAAATAGTTTGGCTTCTTCATCATCTGTTTGAGCCATGAGAAATTTCAATTTGCCTGAAAATTCTTCATCAGGATCATTGTCAGAGAAAAACCCTGACTCAGAACTAGAACAACCACATTTGCAGTTTTCAGAATCAGAACACTGACAATATGCATTAACTTCTTCATCTTTAGACTCAGTAAAGGAACACTGATCAGATTCAGAAACAAAAGAAGATTCTTCTTGATGTTGCTGTATAAATAACTTTTTGCAGTCTTCTGTTTTATGAAAAACTGAACCATAGGCATCACATTTGGGTTCAGGTTTAACAGCAGAGGTCTGATCCTTTTGGGGTCTTGACTTCTTGCCTCGATTCATTCGAGATTCTTTAGCAGTAGGACATATATTGGAAGTATGTCCTGTTTTTCCACAGAGCCAATAGGTGACTTCTTGCATCCTTTTCAACTTGTGCTCTCGAGGATGAATATCATGTGGCTCATAATAATGTGTTTTGGGGGTATACTTATAATACCCTTTCCTTAAACCTTTCTTGTATGGCTTTCTCTTAGGCTTAGAAGACTTAAGTTCAGATCTTTTCTTATTGGACATATGATAAGTATAAGTCTTCTTGGCTTTCTTTTTGGCCTTTCTTCTTTTCATTAGAGGGTCATCAATGGTAATGCCATACTTATTACAAAATGACTTTGTACTAGGCAGTCTGTTCAATTTGTCAATAGACTTGTTCATTTTAGAGCTGGTACAAAGAGTAATTAAGACTCGAGCAATAATAATATATACTTCACCCCACAAATAAGTTTCCAGAGGCAGCTGGAAAGCATCTTGCAGTTTAAGAATATCAACAAGTTTGGATGGAAGGGCTGCAAGATAAACCTACTTCCATAGCAAATTCTTAGGGTCTTTGACCAGGAAGATTCTCTGGATCCAGTCTCTATGAAAATCTTCATACTGGTTTATATTCCTGCATTTCAGATTCATTAATATCATCTCATTTTTATCTGAAATGATTGGGTCAGTTCCACAAAAATGCTGCTGGATTAGTGCTGTGAGAGCAACGATCATATTGCTGATAGGTCTGCCATCTGCATGAAATTATATATCTCCATTTTCATCTTTCAACACCTCACCTTCCATTTTCTGTATCATGGCAGGAGATGATTCTAATTCCCACCATCTAGCAAGAGTACCAGTGAAACATGGAATTAGTGTTTTGCATGCCTCTACTTCAGATTTCCCTTCTATGCACATCAACTTATACTCTGTGATCATCTGATCCAGTACTTGTCTAATCTAGGATGATGAAAGATTATCTATGTTCCATTCTTTATGACTTTGGTTAAAAAAGGTTTCTCTGGGAGGAACTTTACCAAGGCCATTTAGATCAGGAGGGGAATATCTGGTATAATGAGACTCTAGAGGTTCATATATTGGCAAAACTTGATCCTCTGACTCAGACTCTTCATACAAAGAGGTAATGGTGACTTTGTATTTGGGGGATTCAGGAACAGACTCTTTAGGAAACAGACTGGGGAACCTATCAACAGTCTTTTGTAACTGAACAGGCTTGTTTCTGTAAAGAAAAATTATAGGAACTGGCTTGTCTGATTTCTTTTCTTCTTTCTTCTCAATTTTACCAGACAAACTTGAAACCAAATGCCGTGTGGAGATAGAATTTTCTATGATACAATTCTCCACTTCATCAATCTTTTTTAAAGACTGTAAAAAAAAATCTTTGGACTGAGAAGAATTATACTGTACAAAATTAAGAACATTATTTACATCAGAAATAGACACTTGCAATTTATCTATCTGATCCTTTACACCAACAGATTTTGATACATTCTTTTCCAAACCAGTAATTGCTGTATTGGTCCAATTTATTTGTTCACTGGTTTGTTGTATTCTTCTGTCAACTCCTACAACAGACTCATCTTTGATGACTAAAGGCTGGGCTTTAGCTATAGTCTGACCTTCTCCTAGCACAATACTTTTGAAGGGAGGGAAACTTGTAGAAGTTTCAATTTTACTGCCATCTACTGCTGACCATGAATGACTGGAAGAAGATGTAGAGTCAGTCATCATAATCATCTCTGACTCTTTAGATTCTCTCCAAGAATAGAAAGAAATCCAGACATTTCTTTTATCCATGTATTCCTTCCACTGAGAGGCTAGTTCTTTCTTCTTCTCTGAGCTATGAGTAGCTCCAAACTCATCTGCTTTAGGATGGGTATAAAAATCCCAATTTATCATTTGTTTCATCCATTTCTCAGGGATATGATGCTTGGGGCAGCCATCCATTAAAGTATAAAACTTCTAGATCTCTGGGATAGATGGTTTCCTTATATCCGCAGGTAGATCTTTGAATCTACATTCTGGGATCAGAATATCCTTTTGACTATAGAACCCAATGCCATGCTTATCTTTTGGAGATTGCATGTTCATAAATATCTCTGTAAGTCTAGGGTCTTCATCTTGCAAAGAGGGAACTAGGTGCATCATCAGAACATGTTCATCCTCATGAGGAAATGGGATATCTGAACATTTAGGATTTGGACAGGGGGTGACAGATGTAGAAGGAGGGGCTTTACCAGTCCGGAAGTTATGGTTCTGATGGATGACTAATTCAACTAGACTTTGGAGATTTACCTTTTGATGGCATTGCGGACAATCTACGCCAAGTGGCTGGAAATTAACAAGCTGTGCAAACTCAGATAGAGAAATATGTTTACAACTGGAAACAATAGAGGAACAAGCTATATCTGTAAAATGATGCGGAATATACAAAGGAGAATTTTTACATTCAGCTTCAATCCTACGATGATTAATAGTGAATATTCTAGGAAAGGATAGAGTGGCAGTGGATTGATTTTCTGAGATATTTGCAGAAGTAATTTTTTGTGCAGAGATGGGCTTTGGATTTGGCACAAAACAATGTTCAGGAAAAGATAGATCCTCCCACTTGATGACTTGATGTTCAAATTTTTGGTTCTTAGGATCCATCATAACAATGACACTGGTTTTTGATTCTCTGCTGGGGGCATGGAGGACTGCAGGAAAAAGAGTACTGGTATGACGGAAACATCCCCTGGTTTGTATGGCGATATTTTGTCTTTTCTTCTTCATATCAAATCCAGAGGTTTGGATTTGTATTTGTAAAATATTGACCAATGTTTCATCAAACACAGAAACTGCAAAGTTGGGATAACAGTCAAACCAGACTGGTCCTTTTGAAATTGGTGCAACAATTCCTCCTATTAGAGAATCTGTGTATTTGTTATGTGTTAAATCACAGTCAGTGACCAACACATATGTATCCACACCTTGATGAGTTAAGGCTTGGATTCCCACTCTTATGCATCCAAAATGAAGAAATTGTGTCCCCAATTTTTTGGCTTTTTCCTGGAGCTCCTTAGGATTTAATAAAGGAATACTTTGAATATAGTCAGAATTTTCTTCTATAGAGCTTATGGATTCTTTAATAGTGATTCTAGTGGCAGCTTTGAGATGCCAGACACCCAAATCATTATAGACTTCAGACACAGATATCTTAGGAAGAACCCATTTGGCTTGGGGCTCTACTTCTTCAAACAAATGATCTGACTGGTTTATTACTTTACTACTAGACGACGCAAACATATCTCTGAGAGGGTCTTGGGTGGCCCTATCTTTCTCTTCAAGCTCTCTAAATGACACTGAATTTCTGAAAGGCTCCATTTTAATTTCAGAAAATAAAGAGAGTTTGATTTATGAACTGACCTTTTTCACGAACCATTTTTCACACAGTCGAAAGTCGACTTCTGGCTCTGATACCAATTTTACTGCAGGGACCTTTGTCACAGGTTTGTGCTGCAAACTGCTAAGAACTAGCCCCTCTCCGCTTTTCTACCTTGGAAATAAATAATAAAGTGGAAATGATATGTACTCGGTTGTAATAGCTAGGATTGATGATGCAACAAAACCGAAGGTCAGCCCAATGGAGAGATGGTCAACTACAGTCGTGGCTCTATCAGCATTTACCTTTGGTTTACCCCACGTGGCTCTTTATCTTCCTTTTTAATTTATTTATCAATTTAAAGGAAATTGACAAATAAATATTTTCACAACCTTCGAATGTTAAATTCTATCTCCGACTTATATGTTTATCTCCGAACCTTTGTAATCAGAGCTTACCCTTTTAACGTGTATTCGTGATGATGCTCTGTCTTAACCAATTGATTATTTAATAAACCTTGGTGGTTCAATTTATATCTCCGAAATTTATATTTCTCCACCTTACGATAAGGTTGTCACCCAACGAATATTAATATCCCAACTCTTTATAACCAAATGACTTTGTAATGAACCGTGGTTTCGGGGGCCCACCTCTATGGTCAATAGCCCAATCAAACATGTGCGTTGTAACCCGGTTATCATCTGCACATCTTCATCAAGCGACCGCCGTCCGATGGCGCTGTAACCCGGTTATCCTCTGGTCCTTCTGAACACTCTCTTGTCCAATATCTTCTCTGGTTGCAATGGTTGTGCTGGAGGTAGTTGCTCCTTCCACTCAATCTGTTCCTTGTCTACTGATCTTTCTTCTGCACCATCAACTTCATACTTGTACAAATCTGCAACATTAAAAATGGGGGATATTCCAACATCAGGTGGCAATTCAATCTCATAAGCATTTGCAGAAAAATTTCTAAGTATCTTGCATGGCCCAATCTTTTTGAACTTCAATTTGTTATACTGCTTCTTTGCGAATCTCTCTTTCCTCAAGTGTGCCAAAACCAGATCTCCTACTTCAAAATGAACTTATTTTCTGCTCAAGTCTGCTCTGCCTTTGTATCTGATGCTGCTGCCTTGTAATTGTTGTTTCACTTGTTCATGTATGGCCTGGATTTCTGAAGCAAATTCCTCACCATCTGCACTCTTTAGCTCTGCCTTCCCCAAATTCCTCAACTCTGATATTCCTTTGGGGTGCATTCCATAAAAAATATGAAATGGACTCTTCCCTGTGCTCCTGTTTGGTGAGTCATTATATGCATATTTTTCTTGGGGAAAAATATGATCCCACTGCTTGGGATGTTCCCCTGCAAGGCTTCTCAACAAATTTCCCAGACTTCTATTCACTACCTTAGTTTTTCCATCAGTCTAAGGATGATAAGCTGAGCTTAAAATCATTTTGGTACCAAGTTTCTTCCATAGTGTCCTCCAAAAATGACCCACAAATCTGGTGTCTCTGTCTGAAACAATACTCTTGGGCAACCCATGCAATCTAACAACTTCTTTGAAAAACAAGTTAGCAACATGGGTGGCATCACTACTTTTATAGCATGGAATAAAATGTGCCATTTTGGAGAATCTATCCACTACAACAAAGACTGCATCATTCCCTCTCTAAGTCTTGGGCAATCCTAGAACAAATTCCATACTCACCATGTCCCAAGGCCTGTCTGGAATAGGCAAGGGAGTGTACAATCCTGCATTCTAGCTCCTTCCTTTAGCATATTGACAGATTTTTCAATTCTTCACAAAATTGTCCACTTCTGCTCTCATCTTGGGCCAGTAATAAAAGTGACTCAGCTGCTCATAAGTCTTATCAATACCAAAGTGTCCAGCAAGTCCACCACTATTCTTCTCCTTGATCAAATTTTCTCTTATGGAACATCTTGGTACATGTTAGAGTCAGCCTTTGCAGCTTTCCTCCAGTGATCAAACATGCTCTTTCAAAGTGATTTTAAAGTGTCAAGGTCAAATGTTGTCATTTCAAAGAGTCTTCAAGCAAAATTTGGTCACTAGGCATTAGGTCTAGGGTTGGTCTTCACTCTTTTCAAATTTGTCCAAATGTCAGTCCATGTCACCATTCAGCTGAGTGTACCATCATTCAGAGGGTTTTCATCGTCATGTCAGGTTCCAAAGAGTCATTTTACATCTTGTTCATGCTTCAGTTGTGCCTAGGTAAGGTCCATTTCCCTCTCCTAGGGTTTTGGAGGTAATTTCTCTTGGATGGTCAAATCGTCGGAAAAACTTGTATCCTGATGTTCAAACACCTTCCCCTATCCTTAATATACCTCGTTAAACACTTCCCATCACTGAGATCCCCCAAATTCCTCATTTTTGCACAAACCCTAGTTTCTAGCCAAAACTTGGCAATTTCCTAGGCTAGGCCTGTGTTTTGCCCTTTTGGACCCTTTCCCCTCACTCAATCTCTGTGATTCCACTTTCCCCTGCTTCCTAACATCCCTCCCCACTTCCCAAAATTTCCCCAAGAATTTAGAAGCCCCCTATCCCCTTCATTTCGCTTCATTTCGACAAAATTCCTTGTTTCACACATCGGGGTAAGTTTCACTCAAAAGAGGTTTCAGAGCAATCAAAGATGAATTTTGGAAAACTGAGAGAGGTTTTTGTTCACAAAATGCCTAGGAAGAAAAACCTCCTTCACGTTTTACACAGGTATCATGGTTTTAGAGAAATGTCAAAAATTCCGTTGCCTCAGGAGAATTGAATGCACCTCTGAAGTGACCTTGCGAAAAGCAAGTTTTCTCCTAGCATGTTTGGCCAAATGACTTGCTTGATGAGTCAAATGATAACTAGACAGAAATACCTTTCCAATGAGCTATCATGAGCTCAATTTGGAGTTGAGGAAGACCTTCACAAGTTGATTGCAACAGCGCTCTGCCTTGAGGCAGCCTCATTCTGCTCATTTTGACTAGTGTTGGGAGATTTGATTTTTGACAGGGTAAATGGAATCCAAATTGCATAATTCCACTTGTGTTGTAAAGTAGACTCCAATAGCTTTCCAACGAGCCATCACACGCCCGATTTGGACACCGGGAAGGCCTCGAATAGCTTCTCGTAAAATGCACTATGTGGCAAGAGGGTGCGCGACCCACCTTGAGGCAGAGCGACCCACCTGGGCTGCGCGACCCACGCAGACTCAGTGCAGCACTGTGGGTTTGCAGGTGCGCGACCCACCTGGGCTGCGCGACCCAAACAGAGCCTGCGCGACCCACGCAGAGACAGAATTTCGGAATTGAGTTTGAGCGCCCAGATTGGCTCGGAATCGACTCCAGTTGCCATCAAAACAGGTTTTCATCAATCACTTGGGGTTTTCAAACATGTTTGTATCATCATGAGTGGTTTCTAATATGCAAATGACGGATTTAAAACCCCACAGTTATAAATTATTGTTTTCAGGGTTTGAAATGAAAATCAATGGTGTAAAAAGTGTATTTGTTATCTTAAACAGTGATATGGTCAGCCTTTCATAAAACATGAAAATCAATCTGCTCTCATACCCATAATACCACTGTCACCATTGTTATTGTTATCCCATGATTAAACCCTTTGAGTCACATTTCTCATGTTTGTAATGAGTCACATTGCCCAATGTTAGCATATGCTCATGTCTTTGTTTGCCCAATGTTAGCATTGTTTCAAATGACCTATTGAAACCTTTATGGTCATAAGTCGTAGACAAACATGTCACTGTTAATACCATGCTCTCCTTTGACTAGATGTGTCCAAACTTTTGAAGGTTGCCTGCTCCTATTTGGTAAAAATTCCATTTGCATTCAAAACAGAGATGGTGCCTTTTCAGTCCATTTGAAGCAGAGATTTTATCCATAATTTGATTCCTTGATGGTGTTTTGGCGATGGGATATTGGTTGAGTGTTAAACATACATCCTAATTTTGCTTTCACTGCATTCATATCAGTGTACACGTTGCCAAAATTTTAATCAGAGATATGTCAGAGACAGAGTCAGAATATGAGCCAGGGTCAGGCAGTGATTCGGTGGCTGAAGGTAATGTGCCACGGAGTTCCCGCAGAGAAAACAGAAGTGGTGATCATCGCAGAGAGGAGCCTACTTCTTTGGCTCGGTTGCAGGCATGTCCATTAGCTATGGATTTTTTTCGATTCTTGTCATGTTTCAGATTTTGTGAGATGGTTGTACAAACCCGACCTCATCGTGAATTAGCACGTCTGTTTGTTCTTCATTTACGGGGTGATCGGGTAAGCCTTGCTGGGGTTGATTTCATTGTGTCACCCTTGACTATTGCTCAAGCCACAGAGCTTTGTTTCAACATCACGACGAGTACTATCTCCACCCGGGGTGGAAGGGGTCTCGTTGACTTCATCAGCAACGCGAGTACTATCTCCACATGGCGTGGAATGGGTCTCGCCTTCTTCATCAGCGCAGGTACATTCACAGGATCATGATAGAGACCAACACATACAACCGAGACAGTGTTTTCACCACAGGAGCTGCATGCACCAGGAGAGCACTAAAATGGCGGAAAAGGCCTGATCCACTCCGGATTTTGGCCGAGGCTTCATTGACTGGGCAAGACACATGATGGAGGACCTCCGCTCCAAATTTGGGCAAATTCGGAGAAAATTTTGTCATTTCCAAATTTTTGGTCTTAAAAACAGGTTTTGTGGCTAGGTGGGTCGCGCGCTCTTGCGCTCGCATTTTTTTGAGGCACTTGCTGGAGGAGATTTTTACATTTTTGGATTTTTCATGGTTAAATATGCATCCTCTGAAGTCAACTTAGCATTTTAACAAAATCTGGACGGTCAAACAACTCAAAAACACCATAAAAAACACCTTGCTGCCACCTTTTGCACCAGCAGGAAGTACCTCTGGGAGAATGAGGTTTTGAAGGGTAAAATCAACTCCAAATTCAGAAATTCCACTTGGGTTGGAAAGTAGACATCCATGGCTTTCCAACGAGCTATCATTAGCTCAATTTGGATGTCGGGAGCTACCTCAAAATCAGCCTGGAACATGAGCGACCCACCTAGAGAATTTTTTGAGTTTTCAGCTGCTAGCTCAGTATTTCGCCTATTTTGGACCAGTTTTGCCTATGGATAGAATTCTTGGGTTTTTATGATGTAAATTCATGTTTGATATGTAACTTTGGCTTGTTTTTATCTCTTCTAGGAGATTCACTCTCAAATGAGTAAAAAATCATGTAATGGATCAGTTTCCACTCTTTTAGAGGCAAGTTGTTAGCTGCCTAGATTGTAGTTCCATGATTAGAATTGGTTGAAACTGATCCCTGAAGAGGGAATTCGACCCCTAGAGGTGGGGAAAGGTGTTAGAGTGATCTATATATTGTAATTTCTCAATCATTTTCGGAGGTTGGAGAGGTTGGACTCTTGGGATACTTTTGATATCATTGTACATATTTTTCATATTTTGGCTAAGGAAAGATCAGGGGTTTTGCGGCACTTGTTGGGATCCTTGTGGTGTTCTGTTCTTGATGATGTTTCTCCTTTGTTTACTGTAAGTTTCTTCATGTTTAATGTGTGCCATCGTTTCATTATGCTTTTGAACTAAGTTGAATGAGTGATTAAGGTTGAATCCATTGTTTACAGTGCTTAGCCTTTGAATTCAGTTAGTTCTATATGTTTTCAGCTGTTTGGAGAGGATCCAAGTTCTTCTTTGCCCTCTTCAGCTCCTCGTCAGTCTAATCTATCCATACATCCAATTTAAAGCATCAAGATCATCACCTACCTCGCCCCAGCTTGAACTCCGCAAAGGTCTGACCTCATCCCCGGACCCAAAATTTGTTTTCCCATTACTCCAGCGAAAACCCAAAAAACCAAAAACCAAACATACCTATCTCTTTACTAGCCTAAAATCAGTTCCTATTGTAAGTCATCTCGCATCCTACTTGCTTATTATCTCGAGATTGACGGAGAGAGCCCTCTCCTGTCCTCGTAGGGCTAGCTACGAGGCTGAGCGTGGTTTGATGTAGCCTTGAGTTTTACTTCATTTTAGCCTGAGGTAGATTTGAGTGCTAACATAGTGGCGACCATACTGGGGAAGAAAATGGTTTGCTTGTTACTGTCATTTGCTATAGATGGAGTCTGAAGTCACGCCAGGTAGCCTTCGAACTGCACATTGCTCTGCGAGTGCATAGTAGATAAAAGCTGCTTCAGTCGATCTCCGGTTTAGCTTGTGAATGTGTCCCTTGATTTGTAAATTGCCCCAGTACGTGTATCAAGTTCAGATCTGATGGTTGATGGTGGACAACGATCAGACATAAGAAGGCTGAAATCATTCACCTGGTGACTCCAATTCAAAGTCTGGAGGACTGACTTTTTCTCTGAGAAAATGGAAGGATCTTACACAAAGTTCAGGTATCTAAAGTGGAATGGTATTCAGGATCTAATCTGCTTTCTTGTAAATTACTTCTTTGCTGGTCTTGAAGCTGTCCTCAAAGTTTTTCAAAATTTGTTGTATGAGAAAGGTGATCAAAATCTTCACTCGACCCATTCAAAAAGTGTAAATGTTGAGTTTCCCTTTGATCCTGGCCTCCTCACTTTTCCCACTTCTTATGTTGACTCTCTACAGAGTGATGAGCCTAAAGAAAAGAAAATTGATTCCGCAGCTCTTGTACATGCCCCTACACCTTGTAAAATTCCAGATCGGTATAAACCTCTTGTTTTGCCTTCTGTTCTTCATGCTTTTCCTGCAAATTATGACCTATATCTACCGAGATTTGATGGTAAATGTAACAATGTCAACGCTGAGCAACATGTGCAGAATGTTGAGACTTTTCTAGATCTTTTTGAAGTTGATGATGAAGATGTTAGTATTAGGCTTTTTGCTCTTTCTTTGAAAGGCCAAGTGAAGAGTTGGTTTAAAGCCCTGCCTGATGCGAGCATTTCAGATTTCCAGCAGTTGGTCAAAGTTTTCCTTGACAGGTGGATGATCGGACAGAACTTTTTGTTGATTATAGAGGAGTATAACCAGCTGAAAAGATTGCCAGGAGAGACAGTACAACAATTTTCTGCTAGATTTAACCAAGTTTATTATTCGATGCCAGTTGATATAAGACCTTCTCCTAGATATGCTCTCTTGCACTACCCGGGTGCCTTTGATCCGGAAATGGAGTTTCAGCTGAGAGAAAAGAATATTGCAACACTTCACGAGATGCAGAACAAGGCAGTGAATGTAGAGGCTCATTTGCTGATCTTGAGGGCAAGGTTGAAGGAAGAAGAAAAGAAGAATTTTTCAGAGCAGCTGACACCTTCAGAGGAAAAGCTTGATCTTTTTGTAAATGCAGTAGAAGAGATGGTGCGGAAAATGACTGCAAAAAATGAAAATGACATTCAAGAACAAGTGGCTGACCCAAAACATTTTGTTTCTTATCCCAGTTGTCATACTGATTGTTTTATAGATCATTGTGAAGAAGAGAGAGCTGTTGATATGATGTGTATGTTTGATGATGAATTGCCTCAGTTTGATCAGTATGATGATGATTATGTTCTCCAAAAAGAATCTAATCTTGCAGACAAATCAGCGGCTAGCTTGTGCGAGGAGGAAGTTCACTTTCAGCAGCTCGAGTACAGTGATCAACCGATGCATATCAGCTATGGCAATGATGAGGAAAGTGCAGAAAATTTTGATGTAAGTGAAGGATCTTTGCCTTTGTGTTTTGATTCGTTTCAGTTCATTAGAGATAACTTCCATGCAATCAGAAATCAAACGTCAACAAGTCTTGATCTGGATCGTCTTGAGGGCAACGAAAACTTCTCATATTCAGATTTGCAGCCCCCAAAAGTCATTGATTGTCAAGTTGCAGCTGAAGATTTGGAAGTGGGCACACATGATTTAATGATTCAAGGTGACTCCGTACCTTTATGTTTTGAATCATTTCAGTTTTTGAGAGAAAAATTGCATGGTAAATCTTCAAATGAGTAGCTTGTAACATCAGATTTGCAGCCATCCAATGCAATTGAAGATCAGATTACAGATGAAGTTGTGGAAGATGAAATACATAATTTGATGATGCAGGAAGATTCTATACCCTTTTGTTTTGAAGCATTTCAGTTTATAAGGCAGCATCTTCATAATATATCTCAAGGAAAAGATGAACAGCCAGAAGGAGGTCATACAGTTTCAATGGATACATTACAGCACTCTTCTCAAATTTTTGATGATCCCATTGCTCGTGTGTTAGATGATGTTTGTTATAAAAATTCTGCTTCATTAGCTAACTATGTGCCCGAAAAGAATCTTGATGATAATCTTGTTCAAAGATCACCTTCATTGTCTTGTTTAACAGATTGTTCATTGCGTAGCACATGTCAAGATTTCCATTCATATGAGGAGATTGATGAAGGAGATTTTTGTTCAGTTTGGAATCAGCAACAGAGTTTCATTTTTCATGAATTTCAGGATCCTTTTGACAGCTTGCTGCAATCACCAAAGAAAGACAGCATAGAGGTGAGAAAATTTTTAAGATTTGGAGATTATCTGGATCAAAGTAGTGATGTGTTAATGGAAATCAGTAGCTATGTGTATGAAGATCCATTCGCAGTATTCTTGCAGTCATCCAGTCGATTTGTGCTTTGCAAGTTTATCAACAGTCCACTTGGTTCAAAGTTTCCATGGGATTTTCCTTTCAGTAGTTATTTCTCATTGTTCATAAGCAAGCATGTGAGAAGAAATCAAACAGCAGTCGGCATGGTTGCATGGTTGCATTGGCTGTTCCATTACAGTTGATCAGGTGGTGTAAAGTACAATTAGAGTAGGTTGTATTGAATAAGCTCTACTTTGAGCATCTTTTTCAGTTTGTCAGTTGTGTTTAAGTATCGAGTCAGTTTTTAGTTGAGTGAGAGTCAATTTTTGTCATCATTTTTCAGTCATGCATTTCAGTTTGAGTTTTTGATTCCATGGCCCAATGGATGGAAGCACTGTTCTGCTCTCCCAAAGTTCTACGGTTCTTGGCACCTCCACGGAGCTGGAGCTACCATCCCCATTGGAGCCAATGTTAGAGTCAGACTTTGCAGCCTTCCTCCAGTGATCAAACATGCTCTTTCAAAGTGATTTTAAAGTGTCAAAGTCAAATTCTGTCATTTCAAAGAGTCTTCAAGCAAAAATTTGATCACTAGGCATTAGGTCTAGGGTTGGTTTTCACTCTTTTCAAATTTGTCCAAATGTCAGTCCATGTCACCATTCAGCTGAGTGTACCATCATTCAGAGGGTTTTCATCATCATGTCAAGTTCCGTTGGGTCATTTTACACCTTGTTCATGCTTCAGTTGTGCCTAGGTAAGGTCCATTTCCCTCTCCTAGGGTTTTGGAGGTAATTTCTCTTGGATGGTCAAATAATTAGAAAAACTTGTATCCTGATGTTCATACACCTTCCCCTATCATTAATGTACCTTATTAAACACTTCCCATCACTGAGATCCCCCAAATTCCTCCTTTTTGCACAAACCCTAGTTTCTTGCCACAACTTGGCAATTTTCTAGGCTAGGCCTGTGTTTTTCCCTTTTGGACCCTTTCCCCTCACTCAATCTCTGAGATTCCACTTTCCCCTGCTTCCTAACATCCCTCCCTACTTCCAAAAATTTCCCCAAGAATTTAGAAGCCCCCTATCCCCTTCATTTCGCTTCATTTCGACAAAATTCCTTGTTTCACACATCGGGGTAAGTTTCACTCAAAAGATGTTTCAGAGCAATCAAAGATGAAATTTGGAAAACTGAGAGAGGTTTTTGTCCAAAACATGCCAAGGAAGAAAAACCTCCTTCACGTTTTACACAGGTATCATGGTTTTAGAGAAATATCAAAAATACCGTTGCCTCAGGAGAATTGAATTCACCTCTGAAGTGACCTTGGGAAAATCAAGTTTTCTCCTAGAATTTTTGGCCAAATGACTTGCATGATGAGTCAAATGATAACTAGACAGAAATACCTTTCCAATGAGCTATCATGAGCTCAATTTGGAGTTGAGGAAGACCTTCAAAAGTTGATTGCAACAGCGCTCTGCCTTGAGGCAGCCTCATTCTGCTCATTTTGACTAGTGTTGGGAGATTTGATTTTTGACAGGGTAAATGGAATCCAAATTTCATAATTCCACTTGTGTTGGAAATTAGACTCCAATATCTTTCCAACGAGCCATCACACGCCTGATTTGGACACCGGGAAGGCCTCGAAAAGCTTCTCGAAAAATGCACTATGTGGCAAGAGGGTGCGCGACCCACGTTGAGGGAGAGCGACCCACCTGGGCTGCGCGACCCACGCAGAGTCAGTTCAGCACTGTGGGTTTGCAGGTGCGCGACCCACCTGGGCTGCGCGACCCACGCAGAGCCTGCGCGACCCACGCAGACACAGAGTTTCGGAATTTGGTTTGAGCACCCAGATTGGCTCGGAATCGACTCCAGCTGCCTTTAAAACAGGTTTTCATCAATCACTTGGGGTTTTCAAACATATTTGTGTCATCATGGGTGGTTTCTAATATGCAAATGAAGGATTTAAAACCCCACTGTTATAAGATTATTGTTTTCAGGGTTGAAATGAAAATGAATGGTGTAAAGAGTGTGTTTGCTATTTTAAACAGTGATATGGCCAGCCTTCTATATAACATCAAAACCAATTTGTTATCACACCCATAATACCACTGTCACCATTGTTATTGTTATCCCATGATTAAACCTTTTGAGTCACATTTCTCATGTTTGTAATGAGTCACATTGCCCAATGTTAGCATATGCTCATGTCTTTGTTTGCCCATGTTAGCATTGTTTCAAATGACCTATTGAAACCTTTATGGTCATAACTCGTAGACAAACATATCACTGTTAATACCGTGCTCTCCTTTAACTAGATGTGTCCAAACTTTTGAAGGTTGCCTGCTCCTATTTGGTAAAAATTCCATTTGCATTCAAAACAGAGATGGTGCCTTTTCAGTCCATTTGAAACAGAGATTTTATCCATAATTTGATTCCTTGATGGTGTTTTGGCGTGGGATATTGGTTGATTGGTAAACATACATCCTAATCTTGCTTTCACTGCATTCATATCAGCATACACATTGCCAAAAGTTTAATCAGAGATATGTCAGAGACAGAGTCAGAATATGAGCCAGGGTCAGGCAGTGATTCGGTGGCTGAAGGTAATGTGCCACGGGGTTCCCGCAGAGAAAATAGAAGTGGTGATCATCGCAGAGAGGAGCCTACTTCTTTGGCTCGGTTGCAGGCATGTCCATTAGCTATGGATTGTTTCCGATATTTGTCATGTTTCAGATTTTGTGAGATGGTTGCACAAACCCGGCCTCATCGTGAATTGGCCCGTCTGTTTGTTCTACATTTACGGGATGGTCGGGTAAGTCTTGCTGGGGTTGATTTCATTGTGTCACCCTTGACTATTGCTCAAGCCACAGAGCTTTGTTTCAACATCACGACGAGTACTATCTCCACCCGGGGTGGAAGGGGTCTCGTTGACTTCATCAGCAACGCGAGTACTATCTCCACATGGCGTGGAAGGGGTCTCGCCTTCTTCATCAGCGCATGTACATTCACAGGATCATGATAGAGACCAACACATACAACCAAGACAGTGTTTTCACCACAGGAGCTGCATGCACCAGGAGAGCACTAAAATGGCGGAAAAGGCCTAATCCACTTCGGATTTTGGCCGAGGCTTCATTGACTGGGCAAGACACATGATGGAGGACCTCCGCTCCGAATTTGGGCAAATTCGGAGAAAATTTTGTCATTTCCAAATTTTTGGTCTTAAAAACAGGTTTTGTGGCTAGGTGGGTCGCGCGCTCTTGCGCTCGCATTTTTTTGAGGCACTTGCTGGAGGAGATTTTTACATTTTTGGATTTGTCATGGTTAAATATGCATCCTCTGAAGTCAACTTAGCATTTCAACAAAATCTGGATGGTCAAACAGCTCAAAAACACCATGAAAACCACCTTGCTGCCACCTTTTGCACCAGCAGGAAGTACCTCTGGGAGAATGAGGTTTTGAAGGGTCACATCAACTCCAAATTCAGAAATTCCACTTGGGTTGGAAAGTAGACATCCAGGGCTTTCCAACGAGCTATCATGAGCTCAATTTGGATGTCGGGAGCTACCTCAAAATCAGACTGGAACATGAGCGACCCACGCAGTTCAGGAGCGACCCACCTAGAGATTTTTCTGAGTTTTCAGCTGCCAGCTCAGTATTTCGCCTATTATGGACCAGTTTTGCTTATGGATAGAATTTTTGGGTTTTTATGATGTAAATTCATGTTTGATATGTAACTTTGGCTTGTTTTTATCTCTTCTAGAAGATTCAATCTCAAATGAGTAAAAAATCATGTAATGGATCAGTTTCCACTCTTTTAGAGGCAAGTTGTTAGCTGCCTAGATTGTAGTTCCATGATTAGAATTGGTTGAAACTGATCCCTGAAGAGGAAATTCGACCCCTAGAGGTGGGGAAAGGTGTTAGAGTGATCTATATATTGTAATTTCTCAATCATTTTCAGGGGTTGGAGAGGTTGGACTCTTGGGATACTTTTGATACTATTGTACATACTTTTGACATTTTGGCTAAGGAAAGATCAGGGGTTTTGCGGCACTTGTTGGGATCCTTGTGGTGTTCTGTTCTTGATGATGTTTCTCCTTTGTTTACTGTAAGTTTCTTTATGTTTAATGTTGCCATCCTTTCATTATGCTTCTGAACTAAGTTGAATGAGTGATTAAGGTTGAATCCATTGTTTACAGTGCTTAGCCTTTGAATTCAGTTAGTTCTATATGTTTTCAGCTGTTTGGAGAGGATCCAAGTTCTTCTTTGCCCTCTTCAGCTCCTCGTCAGTCTAATCTATCCATAAAATCCAATTTAAAGCATCAGGATCATCACCTACCTCGCCCCAGCTTGAACTCCGCAAAGGTCTGATCTCATCCCCGGACCCAAAATTTGTTTTCCCATTACTCCAGCGAAAAACCAAAAACCAAACATACATATATCTTTACTAGCCTAAAATCAGTACCTATTGTAAGTCATCTCGCATCCTATTGCTTATTTTCTCGAGATTGACGGAGAGAGCCCTCTCCTGTCCTCGTAGGGCTAGCTACGAGGCTGAGCGTGGTTTGATGTAGCCTTGAGTTTTACTTCATTTCAGCCTGAGGTAGATTTGAGTGCTAACAGTACACACAGTTGGCTTCTTATGAATAAAAAGTCCTCCTGTAGGAAATAATCCAGCCACTAGCTTCTATCTATCAAAACATGGTTACTACATGCCTCAAACACTTCTTTAAAATCTAGATCTGTTTTATACAATTTCTTGAGAAAATCAAACCCTACAAATTCAAAATTAGTTTCTTGAGCAAGCATGTGCCTCCTACTCAAAGCATCAACTACTTTATTGGCTTGGCCACTTATATGTTTCAAAACAAAATTAAAACCTTGGAGTTACTCAACCCATTTAGCATGCTTATTTTTCAACTTGGGTTGATGTACAATATACTACAAAGCATGATTGTCAAAATATAATACAAATTCCCTGGACATCAAATAATGTCTCCACTTCTTCAGTGCCTAAACAATTGCATAGAATTCATTCTCATAAGAGGAATACTTTCTTCTGGTGTCATTCATATTTTCACTGAAATAGGCTACAGGCCTATCATCTTGACTCAACACAGCTCCAATGGCGTTTCCACTGGAATCACACTTCACTTGAAATGGTTTAGTAAAATCAGGCAGGATCAAAACAGGCTTCTCTATTATCTTTTGCTTCAAAACTTTAAATTTCCTCTCTGCTTCAGCAGTCCACTTAAATGGTTGTTTTCTCTTCTTTATTGTCTCAATTATGGGTGCATTGATCTTACTGAAGTTCCTTATAAACTTTCTATAAAAACTAGCAAGTCCATGGAAACTTCTTACCTCAAAAACATTCCTGGGTGAAGGCCATTCCACAATTGCCTTAACCTTTTTTGGGTCCATCTTCAATCCTTCTGCAGAAAAAAAAAAACCCAAATACACCAACTCGTCCTTCATGAATGAGCATTTCTTCAAATTTATCAGCAATTTCTCTTGGTGCAGCTTCTTTAAGACATGATTAAGATGCCTTAAATGTTCTTCTTTAGTTCTGCTGAAAACTAATATATCATCCAGATACACTATCACAAATTTACCAATGAATTCTTTCAATACTTCATTCATAAGTCTCATGAAAGTGCTAGGTGCATTTGACAACCCAAAAGGCATTACCATCCATTCATACAGTCCTTCATTTGTTTTAAAGGCAGTTTTCCACTCATCACCCTCTCTTATTCTAATCTAATGGTATCCACTTTTTAAATCTATCTTTGAGAAATATTTAGCACCACTCAAACAGTCCATTAAATCTTCAATCTAGGCAAAGGGAATCTGTACCTGATTTTGATCTTATTGATTGCTCTGGAATCAGTACACATCCTCCAGCCTCCATCTTTCTTTGGGTTGAGTACTGCTTGTACTGCACATGGACTCAAACTTTCTCTGATCAGTCCCTTGTCCACCAATTCCTGTACTTGTCTCTTGATTTCCTCATTTTCCTTGGGAGTCATTCTGTAGGTTGCCTTATTTGGAAGATTTGAACCAGGGATAAAATCTATCTGATGGCTGATCTTTCTCACATGTGGTAGCTCATCAAGTAAATCATCCACAACAATGTCACAGTAATCATCTAACATCTCTTGGATTTCTACTGGTAAATCAGAAATATTTGTAGAAGTAAGAACTACCTTAGGTTTGCAAACTAAAGCAAAAATTACCCCTTCTTCTTCTATCTGCTGCAGATATTCCTTCCTGCTCAGCAACAAGGTCTTTGGATCAATCACTCTGCTAGATGGCTCTCCTTCTTCCATGGGTATCAATGTATGATGTACCTCATCCTTGAAGAACTTGTAAGTGTTCTTCTTGCCATCATGCATTGCTGCTCTGTCAAACTGCCAAGGTATACCCAGCAGTATATGACACACATCCATGGGCATTTCATCACACAGGACCTTATCTTTGTATTTTCCCATTTGCAGCTCTATCTCACACTGTTCTTTTACAACCAGCTGGTGCCCTTTGTGCAGCCAGGACACCCTGTAGGGAGTTGGATGCTCCCTTGTCTTCAACTTCAGCTTCTCTATCACCTCAGTGGAAACCAGATTGTCTGTGCTGCCACTATCAATGACTAGCTAGCAGCATTTCCCTTGGACTTTGCATATGCTCCTAAACAAAGTCTTCCTTTGTGCAGGTTCAAGGACCTCTTTAGCTTGATTCAACAGGACCTTATTAACCACCAAGGACTCTCCCCTCTCTGGAAGAATTTCTTCTTCAATTTCTGCCTCTTCTCCAGCCTGGGCAACAACAGCATTTCTTGGACCTGCACCCAAATTCTCTAGAAATTCATAGTGCTTGTGTCCCACTTGCTGACATCTATAACACCTTAACTCTCTACCTCTGCCTCTGTCTCTGCCTCCTCTTCCTTTTCCTCTATAAGAACCCCTTCTGCCCCTTGCATCATCCTCTGTAGATGCATTCTGAGGTGAGATACTTTTAGCTCCTTCCTTGGGTGTAGTAGGCTTTCCTCTACCACCCTGACTTCCCTTTCCCTGGAAAGTACCTCTATTCTTAGCAGACTGTTTCCTCAGGAGTTTCTCCTCTACTTTCAAGGCCATCTGATAGGCCTCTTCAACTGTCTTGGGAGACAAAAGACCAATCTCATCTTGGATCTCCAGCTTGAGACCATTCACATATCTAGCAGTTTTCTTTGATGTGTCTTGAAATTTCCCAACTCTTATGCTTACTCTGTAGAATTCCTCTGTGTATTCTTTTACTGTCAGCAACCTTTGTCTCAGATTCTGCAATTGCCTATACAATGTCAGCTGGTAATCACTAGGCATGAATTTACCTTTTAATTTAGCCATCATTCTGGTCCAGCTTTTGATAGGTTGCTTGCCAACTCTCCTCCTTTCTGCCTGCACTCCATCCCACCAAAGTGCAGCATGTACCTTCAGCTTTGTTATTGCAAACTTGACCGTTTTATCTTCGCTTATTTCTTCATAATCGAAGCACTTATTCATTTCATTTATCCATTCCACCAGTTCCTCTGGATTCAGTCCCCCTGCATAACTCGACACTTCAATTCTGGGCTTAATTGCATATCCCAGAACAGTTCTGAGGAGCCTCAAGTCAGGAGGAATTTCAACATTTTCTTCAGCTTCTTCTGTTTCAGGTTCACTAATGTCTTCAGGATCTCTAGGTTGTCTTCGTTCCATGTCATCCATTCTGGCCTCGACCCTCTGCAACATCCCCAACACCTCTGCGTTGGCTACAGGTCTCCTTCTACCAGCACCTCTACCAACTCGGATTGCCATGTCAGCTTTCTGCGACAACAACTCAAAAACAACAGCTCTGATACCACAAATGACACAAAAAAGCCAAAGGTCATCCCAATGGAGAGATGGTCAACTGCAGTCGTGGCTCTATCAGCATTTACCTTTGGTTTACCCCACATGGCTCTTTATCTTCCTTTTTAATTTATTTATCAATTTCAAGGAAATTGACAAATAAATATTTTCACAACCTTCGAATGTTAAATTCTATCTCTGACTTATATGTTTATCTCTGAACCTTTGTAATCGGAGTTTACCCTTTTAACGTGTATTTGTGCCGATGCTCTGTCTTAACCAATTGATTATTTAATAAACCTTGGTGGTTAAATTTATATCTCTGAAATTTATATTTCTCCACCTTACAATAAGGTTGTCACCTGGCGAATATTAATATCCCAACTCTTTATAACCAAATGACTTTGTAATGAACCGTGGTTCCTGGGGCCCACCTCTATGGTCAATAGCCCAATCAAACACGCACGCTGTAACCGGGTTATCATTTGCGCATCTTCATCAAGCGACCGCCGTCAAATGGCTCTTTCCCAGATCAATGACATATAAGCATATCGCTTGGCTTCCTCAGTCGAAGATTAATGTGCGATGGATTGCGAAAAAGTAGTTTCCGAAACTGTACCCAGTGTCACGCGTCGACCACTCTATGGAATCGCTCTCAAATGAAATTTACCGCTCATCCCACATAAGTGGTGCGATAAAAACCGCTTCCCATGTTGGAACAGAGATTTACCAAGGGTGGTACTGGGGTTAACCTATTCTTCTGCTCGCTCGATCCACAGACTCAGGGTTTAACCATGGTACAGGGTTTCTACCTTACGACAAACATGATCTACTTCTTTTCTAAGGGGGAATTCATTCAACAGAGCTTGTTCGAACAATTCAACGGGAATTTCCACCATGACACAAGCAGAGGACTGTGGAGATTAACACAATGATACTCTATAGCAACTAAATCTAGGAGTAGACGTTCCAATACTTTGAACTAAGCAATAGCACATATAATGACAATTATACCAGCTTTCTGAAAGTTAACAGGCCATCGACATATATTCAAGCAGGGAACAAAAGCTTAACATACACAGTCTTTTCTGTGAAAATCTCCCCCCTTAATGAGACTCAGGGTTACATATATATACATAAACATTTGTCTGTTCGGTTCCTCTATGCGGACCGTCTAGGAAAACCAAAAGCCTAATTACAATAATTCAACTAACTGAACTGTTCGACTTCTACAACTCTAACTAATCTAAATGAAACAGTCAGCTGAGGTATTGACACCTAGCTATTACAATTCAAGTGTCTTCGAACCCTCGTAGCCACAACATGTGGACAAAACCTCCTACATTGCTGGCTAGTGTCTAATGACCCTGCATCAATTGAAATTTGGATGATAATGTGTCATAGTTCCAGTTAGTTTAAGTGGTGTGTATTGAGTATAAGATAGGTTTTTTTTTTTAAAGTATAGGGATGATGAGCTTTGTGTTGAATATATTAACCTGTACTTGTCTTGTATTATTGTAATATGAGATGTTTTTATATTATTGTAATCTGAAAATGTGAAGAACAGATCTTAAATAACGAAGATTTTATTTGAAAAGTAAATATAAGATTATATGGAATTATTGAGAGAAAAATTGTGAATAATTTATATTAAACTCTGAATTTTTTTTTATTCATTCAAACTTCCTCAACCTATGGTTGTCTGTGCGTGCGCATTGTAATTAGGCATTCATGAAGACTGCAAATTTATATTCATGCATATTATTATTTTTGTACATGTAATGAAATTTCCCTTTCTTTCCACAGGTTTACCCTTTGGGATTGAGATCCATGATTCATTAAGACTCGATGACTTACAGTAGATCCACAAGGTTCACAACATATAACCCTGTGAATCCCTAAGAGCCTACAAGGCATGAAAATCACTCCCTAAATGAACCAATAATCATAAATCCAAGTAACATCGATTCGTTATCACATCATATCAATTACTTTGACAAAGTGGCGTATGAATATGTGCTCATCCCCTTGCCTGGTTGGGGGTGTGTGCTTGTCTCTTAACATTTTTTACATAATGTGCATGTAAGTATTCTCCAGCAAATCATGTAGTACATCAGAAATAAATCATATAACAAGTATGGAAACCTCATGTTGAATTTTACCAACACTCGCTAATTTTATTCTTCCCCTACAACAATGGCTTCATCAACCATGCATAGTGCGCACTATTGAAGGACTCCATTTTAAAAAATGCACCTAATTCTAAAAATGATAATGTATTTTAACTACAATATATTGATAAAAAATATTACATCCCTGTCTCGCAAAAGGAAAATGGCATTCTGCTAAAATAGCATGGTCCATTAGTTGTCCAGTTGATCACTTTTAATATCAACAATGGATATTTCATGTATAATCCTCATATGCAAATTTCATCCACTTCTGTTATCATTGTAGGTACACTTTCATCCTCAAACTGGCTATGATTGTGGAATTCTTCCGTACAATCTACATTTTCTCTTTGTAGATCATGCGAGGCAATTGTGTTCTTGTAGAGATGTTCATCTTAGAGGATAGCTTGTAAAGGTGTGATAATTAAATGCCAAATTGGATTGAGATGATCTTTCAAGAAACTCATTTTTTTGTCAACGTCAAGATTAAGGGTTTCCGTAAATTTGATGTTGCTTTTGAACCTATGAATATTTCTATACAATACACAATCCACCAGAACATGTTATAATCCCTGCTTGGCCTATTTTTTATTTGATCATACCCTACCACTTTCACCTACTGCTTACACAATCATCTTAACAAAACCATTGCAGACATCTTCAAAGAAAACTTATCAGCCAGTTAAAGCTCCAAGAATATTGTGATCAGGATTTGTCAAATGTTTATGATGGAATGTCTTTCAGGGCTCTACAGATCATACAACAATAACTATATGGATATTTCCAGTTTCCACAATGAGAATTGTTTAATTTGATGTTTCAGAGTTAGTTGCATTACAATTTTCCACTAGTAGATTAGGGTGATGTATAACAATTAAGACACAAACTTATGGGAAAAGTTGTAATTCATTAGTCAGACAAGAATGTCGGTCTTCTACCGTGTGACTTACATAGAGACAAAACTTTTATAATATAACAATATTTATATCAATCCTAGGTATTCCTCATTCCATTTAATGAGTGAATGCACACGAATCTAGTACTGTAGAGAAGTGAAAAGATATTACAGGAAAGTAAAATATGCTTTACAATCACCCCACTGAGAAATTCCTTGGAACAATATTTTTGATTAGACCATTTTGCAAAATACAATGAAATTTTTTAACATAATTATACAGGCATAAAACCCAATGAAAATTTTGATGGGCTCCAATGTTGTATCTGGAATATCTCCACCAGAGCCTCCAACAAGGGCCACTCAAAAAAGGGGCGTCACCTTTCTAACAATGGAAGGGTATCCTCATTTCATTACGGTGAGGATGAGAAAGGTAATTTTAAATTGTGCATAAATGTATTTCCAAATTTCCTTGAAATTATTTGAAGATCCCACATGATATTCAAGAGTAAACATGCCCTTAAATATCCAAGAATGCCGAAGTTTCTATCATGCATATGTATTTGTACTAGGAAACCAACAAAAGATACAGAAGCCCTTTGCAAATCTACACTTACACTGGTAGGAATTTTTTTTTGGGAAACATGTTGAATTGCACAAGGTGTGGTAATTATCAAGCCTAATATTAGAAGTATCCTAAAATTTTGCTGCCACAATGGGCAATTCCCTCCATCACCTGTACAAAGCCCTTCCCTTTCTTCCTCACTACTGTATAGGGTCCTATTAGAAAAATCGAGATGAGCACCACAAGCTACATTATATGATTTGCATTCCGAATATCAAACGCGAAGACGATTATCACCATCGCATCTTTGAATGGAAATTTACGAACATATTCAAAAAAGTGTTTGTAATAAAACAGTGAGTTTCAAGTTCTATGAAAAAGAGAATGGTGTGTTGGCTTCAATTACCACTAGTCTAACATAGTATCAATCATGTAGAGTGTAATAAAATAGATTCAAACTTTCAAGGTAAAGTGCAAACATAATAAAAGTAGTAATGAATGCATAATGAAATCCCTGTCTTCTAGCAATTTTAGGAACAACTAAAAAGGAATTTCATCACTATAATCAGCTTTTGTGAAATGGGAATCAATTTCCATCTGCAGTTTTTACATTCATAGTTATGATTTGTAGTAAGTTTTTCTATTTATGATTTATGCAATCTGCATCATGTTTTTACATTCACAGTTATAATTTGTGGAAATTTTTTCTATTCAAGATTTATGCAATCTGCATCATGTTTGCCTCTTGTTAACAATTTTCACTTATAGATTAAACGATTTTCAAGGTCTGTTTTTATATAACCATTCTGTAGCGTTGATTAGTTTCTGTTTTTTTTCCCTATGCTTGATTAATTAACACACCAACATGACGAATATGGATCCATTATAGAAATATGTCAAACATTCCCACATGAGTGTGGTCTAGTGGTAAGCAGCAAAGCGATTCTATTAACAAAGAGACTCTGGTTCAAAAAACCCCCCAAGTGGGTGTAGATGAGACCATGTGCAGATCATAGGTGACTTAGATATTCAACCCTCATAGCACAACAACTTTAGCCAAAGAGACTCCATGAGACCATTTCTCAAAACAAAACAAAACAAAACAAAAATATGTTACAATACCATAAGGGGTCAAACTACCAAAGACTAAATTGTAAGCTTTTTGGAAAGGAGATGAATGGGTGGATAAGCCATTTCAAATACCACCTTTGCAGAAATCCTAGGACATGGGGTAGGACTCTCACAGCCAATCAACACCAGAACTAAAACAAAGAGCTTATTTGAATAGTAAGGAAGACAAAGGATATGTGGCTTGAACCTGCAACTTGAGGAATAGAAAGAACTGCAAGAACCACGTGCATATTGGGGATGGCTAGAAGGGAGAAGGACTCCAAAGGTTCACCTTCTACAAGAAAATTTCCTTTCTTCGCTCCCATAAATAAGCCGAGGCATAGCCATCCATCAAATCAATTGATGAAAAACATGAAGAAACTGATAGGGTTCCCTATGCAATGAACTACTTAGCATTTCTCAGTTGCTCTACCATGCAACGGTTCATTTTGCTGATATTATTGGCACATGATATAAGGACCCTACTTATGAAAAGTTTAGGTAAGTAATTATTCAAAAGGAAAAGATTAATAACAACACGAGATTGGAAGACCTTAAAAAGTAAAGGGAAACAAAAGGTGCACTATAATGTCTTGCGGTTGTAAGGATAGGAAGAGTAAGACCCTCCTAAATTTTTAAGTTTATTGTCCCAAAGGAAATTTTTTTATTAAATCCAGTTACACATTTTCATGAATAAAATATGGGGCATTGTTATGTGAATTTTTGAATTCATTTATCCAAAATATATGTGTGAAACATGTTGTACAATTCATAATAGATAATGCTTCTAGTTCTAATTATGTGAACACCGACAAGATGTTAATGGAGAAACACCGCACATTCATTTGGACTTTCGGTGCTGCCCATTATATCGACCTAATTGTTAAGTGATCCAGATAATCAAATTTCTCTATAAAAACTCTTCAGTAAAAGAATTATACCTTCATTCCATCCTTGCATTTTCTAGTTGGGGGACCAAAAAGAAGAAGCGGGGCTTTTTTGACATCCTCGTGTCCAAATATTTTTGGAGCTAAAGAACACGCAAGCTTGTTATAGATGTCACCATCCTTAGCAAGCAGTTCCATTTTTTCTTGTTCATCACCTTATAAAATGTACCTACAGTTGTTTGAAATTAATGATTAAAATAAGCAATATAGAGAAAACATGGATCAAATAAAAAAATCACTAAATGGCGCATTTTAAAAAACTACATATGCTAGACTTTTCATGGGAATGCATTTTGATGGGAATGACTAGGGCATCCAACAATCCTTCACGAGGAAAGTTCTCCACTAAACTTGGGGAGACGTTTTAGCTATTAAATCAGAAGTGGCCATATAGTATAAACTACACAGATCTAAATCAGAAGGAAAATTTTAGGAAAGATGTAGATACTTTTGAGCTTGGCAACAAAGCATACATGCTTTCTCTCCTTATTTATGTAGGGAGCTAACACTTGTGTGGCTACGCTTTGTTTCCATGATATATCATTGTCGATTCACATTTATATTCAGTACGAAATTATGAGTCTGCCAAACAAAAATGATTGCCGAAGTTTTGCTAATTAACAAAAACCCAAAAAATATGGAATGTGTAAAATGAAAGGGAAAAATTATCCTTAACTGTCATGATTTATTTGGATGGGAGAAAAAGAACAACATCAATGGTTAATATGTTTTACAACCTCAAATAAGACAAAAATGAAAAATGAAAAAAAAAAAACATACACATATTTCATTAAAATTGGAATAATTTTATTACAAAGAAATCACTATAATTGAGTTTTTTGGTTATTTTGAAATTCCAAATCCACTATTTAATTCCAAATTTAATGAAATGACCAAAAAAAATGAAAAAGAAAAAAACATTCATTCAAAACTGAGAAAAGTGATGGAATGGTATACTGATTTCATCCTGCTAAGCATGTCTACATCTAGTATATCTCTGCCACAAATATTGTTAACTTATTTTCTTAATGTTTCCTTCCAATCTAGGTTTATTGCAAGCAATAATACTATCCAGGTTAAAATATTGGAAGTTTTCTCATGACTTGCAAAGAAAAATGTTTTGCAGTCATCCATGATTTCATCAATACTTAATGTTAGATTTCTTTGACTGCCACCCAATTCCTTCTTGTTGACAACCACCATTATTCCAAGCAGGTAATTTCCATAGTCAACCTGAGTGTTTACTATTGTTCTAGGCTCCAACCTTCTTTGAATTATAGAATAAGGATTTATTTAATCCTTTTATGAATCTTCCATACATACCTATTCTTGCTTGTAGGAATATATTTGAAACAAACCATGGAATGTAAGTACACAATCCTTAATTATAAGCACTAAAAAGCATTTTACTTGTGCAGAAGCTTTATGGACTACGTATACCACTTGGTAAACCCCTATGAAAAAGTAAGAGATCTAAGGAATATGGCACTGACCCATAGAAGAGCAACACCTAAAGAATGTTAAAAGAAGACATAAACAGAAGTACACATGCACTTGCAGTCTGATGCAAAACTATAAAATTCAAAGATAAATAAACTGTAATTACTGGCTTCTTGGGATGAAGATAGTCTGTTCGGCTTTATCAACCATTTCTTGTAATTCTCTCTGCAATTGAAATACTTTTTTTTCCTTCAATGAAACTACTACTAAATGCAGTATGGGATATGATGTCTACTGTTAATGCTAGAAATTATTTTGAACATGAGTCTAATCAAGTTTTAGCATAGTGTAATGGAAAAATTTGAACTCTCTAAGGAAATCACATCTTATCCAGTTTCATACACATGTATCAGTTGCACTATGACACTTTAAACATCAATTTTGAGGTTCTGCTTGATCCAATATTGGGCTATCACTTAGGATTGCCATGGTTCTCCTTATGACATAAATCAGGTCTGATAAGCCTATCCATGAACACTTTCACTTCTTTGTTGTCAATCAGTTGTCATTGACCACTTTGGTCCAAATTTCGCCTTGACTCTCTGCCTTGGATGCTCTAGATTGTGTTGTATTGCATGGATGGGAAATCCCTGTCACTGCCACATGTAATGTAATTGTGACTAGTGGTAGCCTAAACATCATTAAGTATTTCACAATCTGCAATAACAGTGGTGTCCAAATCTTTCCTTACAAAGCACTCTTGAGGTTGGTTCTCACTTCTGATCTAGTTTTTATACGATTTAGCTATTTTCATTAATCACATCTACATCCTTGATGTTGGGTATACTGCTGAATTCTTTCTGGTTAAATTTTACTTTAATTATGATCAAGGGTACCTTTTCTCTCTCCTTTAATTAACAATAATATTCATATTAATCATGCAACAATATTTTGTAAGGGTCAAATCTTAGTTGTGCTGATAGAAATATGCTAATAGCTAGTCCATTAGCTGTTTTAAATTTCTTTTATATGCATTCACTTTTTCAGAGTTACCTGTTATTTCTAATGATGCTTATTTGTGTTTTATATACTCTTTGTAGGCTTGTCCAATGACGATCTTAGGGAAAAAACATATGAGGTTCTTCTTGAATCTGTAGGAGGAGCAGTGTGAGTTCTAATGTTGTGTCTATTGTAAATTTTGATATCTCGTTGAAGGTTAATTAATAGTGGGGAAAAAATTGCACATTATTGTGTTTTTTTCCTATAAAAGGAAAGTTGTTGGATTTTTTTTATCATTTGTCCTAATCTGCACAACTGATGGCAGGGGCCCTATATCACCAGCAAAGGATAGAAGAGATGAGAACAAACTAAACCTGTCAAGGAAGTTTCCTCATGGAGTCCAAGACAAGTAATAAAGTAAACCTGCCAGAACACCTGGACTTGCTGGCTTGTTGGAGACAATGTGAATACAGATGGAGGCAAGTTGTTATTCCTTTGTTTCTCCCACTTACATTCATGTTCCTTTGGTTTGAATAGTGAAGTTCTGCTATGTCCAAATGCCCTGGGTCTCATAAAAAATTAAATTAAAATTTAAAAAAATAATGCAAAACATGATAGCTATTTAAATTTTAGATCTTGTATATATTCATCGCAAAGAAGATAAGATGCTCAAAATCCCTTTTTTGGTACATTAGAGCGTAACAGGGACAAGCTAATAAAAATATTGTTATTGTTCACAGATTCTAGGATAACGATGGAAATCTTAATGGGAGGGTGTTAGGTGCATTCTATGGCTAAAAGAAGTCTTGATAAAAACCATCTTCCTGATAAAAACCATCTTGCAAAACAATGAATTTTTCCTGACTTGTTAGGTCAAGCCCAAAAAATAAATACAATTAATGATTTCCCAGTATTTCCTTGCCAAACCCTATTCCAATTTCCCATTCAAGTCAAGAAACAACCATAAAGAGCAATAATTCTAGGATTTGAGCACACTGCCAAAATATATTATCAATTTGAAAAATTCCCCATCAATTTTCACAAATAAATCAGTTAACGTAGTTTGCTAAAATAAACCCTAGCATCTAGGCTCAGTTAACCTAGTTTCAAACACTGCATTGTTTGCTAAAATAAACCTTAGCATCCAGGCACAAAAACAGTAAGAATCTATCACATTATTCTCCACAGGTTCATCGTGACTAACCTCTAGTGTTGCAGGTCCCCCTGCTGACCTTGTGATTGCAAATGAAAACAAATCTTAGATGAATACACGAATGCTCTTTCCCTCTCTCAAATTTTTTTTCGAATGCATGCTCTTTCTCAGTCAAATCCTCTTGCCCTCTTTGCTCGAATGCTCCGTCGAAAGCTCTATCGAAGGATAACGTTGATAGGTTCAAGGTTACAGGTTCAAGGCTTTCGGTTCAAACCTCTTATCAAACCTCTTGCTCCAATGGTGCTGGACGCTCAGTGCCAGGCAGGTTCACATGCTCAGATGTGCGCACAAGTTGGCCAAAACAAGATAAATTGAGATAGATGGTTCATGACTTGGAACAGGTTTAATTAGAAATGGAAAATAACTTGGATGACTTGAGATCCCAGTTGCAAAGCAAAACCCTAGAAACTACACATTAGAATATTCATGAATCCATTGGACAGAAAGAAACACTTGTAGTTTCTAGTGATACTGAGACAAAAGTGACTTACATGGAAATGTTGAGTCGACCTTGCTCGAATGGTTTAGTTGGTTGAATGTCCACTTGATTTTTAAGACTCCAATGGTGTTGGACACTGTGTGGCCGCTAAGTATGAGGCATGCTCAAACCATGTTCAAGTGCACAAGAACCCCCTACCATAAAGTCTTGACTATGCTGATGAGCTTGCTATAGAACCAGTAGTTTTAAGCTTTTGAAATGAAGTGATAACCTCTTCTGAAGTGATACTGTTTACTATGTATATTGGATAGCCAACCCTCCCGTTTGGACATAAATGTTCAGAGGGCCTTTTTCCAATATTGCTTGGCTGAATGGTGCTCGAATGGTTCAGTCGGTAATGGTGCTCGAATCCACCTTAGCTCAATCTGCCTCCTCCTATTCCCCAAAGTGTACTATCTCGGCTGCTTGTCCATAGTTTAGCACTTCACCCCATCCTTTGTGAAATCTCAAATTTGTCTGCCACCTGTCTAAACCCTACACATTCAGTGACTACAACTACTTGTAGTCTGCCTCTGTTGTCTTCAATGGTGCTCGAATGGTTCAATTGGCAACGGGGCTCGAATGGCAATGGCGCTCCAATGGCAATTAAGCATCACACTCGGACACACTCTTTTTGTTTTTCCATACCCAAAAAACAAGCCCATTTTTAAAAATAAATAAATAAATAAATACCCTAAAATATTTATATTGCATATGTAATAAAAAAAAACCTCTAACCCTTAGTTAAATGTCCAATATAATGTTTTGGGTTTTTATAAAAAAATCACCCCAATATTAATGCACGTGATATAATATTGCTTTGTCAGCAATGCCCCTGTGGTTCAGATATTCATTAAACATTAGAAATCAACCAAAATTGTAGACATTATCACCCCCCCCCCCTCAAAAGATAGTAGCTTGATGATTTCTTTAAAGCTAGTCCCTGAAAGTGATAGGACTTAGGCTTAGAAAAAACATTTCTTTTTTTTTTTACTTCCATAGACCTTCCCTACCTTGATATTCCACATACATATTACCTACCCCAAAGATCCTTCATCCTTAGACAAAAATATATATACGCAGCATCACAGTTGATAAAAATGGTAACCCACAGTAGAAACATGATCATCAAAGACAAAAAAATTTGTGGCTGAAACCCCTTCTCATATGAATTTGACCATCCTTGTAGCTCCTAAGCCATTCGAGTCAGATAGCTCATAATGCATTTCCCCAAAAACGCCATGCAATCCTTTCTTTGATAATCTATCTGCCTAGCAATTTTTCTCACAGAATATATGTTTGAAATGAATAAAGGAGAATTAATTTCTTAAAGTATTAATTCGATCCAACCAAGACCTCAAGGTTCCAGGTTTAGAACCGTACCCTTGTTTAGATGATCAATAAGAACTTTTGAGTCTCCATATACCCACATGTGCTCAATACAAAGTTGTGTGGAAAACCATAATAAGCCCCACAATGCTAGAACTTTGGCCCTTATGTTAGATCCATGGCCTCCATGCCAGAAAATCTTACAGTGATAGTTTGGTGATACCATTAACCAAGCTCCACACCCGCACCTGGATTTTTGAGAGGCTCCATTAAAGAAGTTTGTTGGGTAATTTATCTCAATCGGTCTTAGTATTTTGGAAAGGTCCTCCCGAGGCATTTGCACAATTCTCAGCCTTCCCCAATTATAAATGATAATGATGGTTGTCCTCTTCGCACTGCTACACTCTTCCTCAAAGATCCATTTGTTCTAGCGACACCAAATAAATCAATGAAACAATGCCGAAATTTTCCAAAGCGATGAGCTTCTCCTATGCCACCAATGAATGAAAATAGTAGTATTTGCAAGAGAAGGTTCCTTAAGATTGAAAAACTTACAAAGTAATTTCAAGACTCTCCGAGCAAAGTAACAATTATAAAATAGGTTAGAATTGTTCTCATCCTCCGGCATGCAATGTCTGTAGTAACCATGCTCAATCCACCCTTTCCTTTGTAAGGTGTCCCAAGTGAGATTTTTGTTCATCAAGACCAACCACAGCAATATCTTCATCTTCAGTTGTGCATTGTTTGCCTAGATTTTTCGAAAGACACTAAGCTCAACAGGAGTGGCAGATGAAACTGATAAATTGTTATGTATATCTCTCACAATGGGCAAATCATTTTTATTCGGGCCCTTCGAAATAACCCTCTCACCTACGTTGCCCATGATAAAACCCTGGATTCTTAATTCCTCATTTTACCCATTCCACTCCTCCTTTAGGTGATCCAGCAAGTGCAAATTGTCAGCAGACATCCATCCTAGTCTCCCATTTAATTTCTCCTTTATGATTTGGGCCAAATAGAAATAGCCTTTTCTATTTAATTGTCTTATAAGTTCATTGCTAAGAGGGACATGATTAGAGGACCCTTACAACCCATAGTGACCAATTAAGATCTTAGCCCCATCACCATAATGGCATTTCAAGTATGAATTAAACCATGGCCAACTTTTTTTAAAGCCCTTCCGAATGGTCAACCCACCCTTAGTATTCTGCCAACCCAGAAAGTATAAGTCCTCCACACTACCATTGATCAAATACTTATACCTTATAATCTCACTCCAGATGCCTCTTGAGGTAAGACCCCTCCATAATTACTTCAATATTAGAGCCCTGCCAAATATGTGTAAGTCTTTAAGACCCCATCCTCCATGGTCTTTAGGTCTCATAATTAGGTCCCATCTCGCCAGGTGGATCTTACCTTTCTCCTTGCCCCCGTTCCATAGAAATTTAATCATAATGCTCCTTATGCTTTTTAAAATCTTAGTAGGAATCACATAAATATGTGCCTAGTAAACCATAATTTGTTGTAAGATTGCCTGTACCAATATGAGTCGAAATCCTTTTGATAGCCATTTTGAAGTCCAGCCTCATATTCTTCCTTCCTCTTTATCTATCATCCAGCTCCAATCCTTTATGTCATAATTATTGGGTTTAATGTGGAACCTCGGATATTTAAAGCCCAGTCCTAGAGGAGAAATTATGATGTTAAACATAGCTCCTATCGAAATAGCTAGTTCCTCTCCATCCTCCTCATGATAAATGCAAGACTTACCAATTTTTTCCAGCATACCTGATGCCTCACAAAATTTTGAGAAAATGTCACGAAAGACATGCCACACATTCTTAATAAGAAAACCAAATAGTAGCACGTCATCCACAAAAAAAATTGTGTGATATCTCTATACAATGAGAGATTTTTATCCCTCTAATACTGCCCATTATGACTACCAAACTTAATTTGGTGCTTAAAGTATCCATGTCAATAATGAACAGGAGTGGGGAAAGGGCACATCCTTGTCGCAGACCACGTCCAGGCTTGAAAAATTTGGTAGCCACACCATTAATTATGATAGACATAGAAATGTTACAAACACACCCCATGATTCAATTGACTGAGACCCTATCAAGTCTGATCTTATATAAAATCAGCCTTAACAGTCCCTAATAAACCCTGTCATAAGCTTTACTAAAGTCGATCTTCATAACCATAGCCTTCAATTTCTTAGTGTGTATAGAATGAATAGCTTCCTGACTGGAGGCCACCACGTAGTGTATACTCCTGTCCTTTAAAAACCCAGCTTGTTCAGGGGATATGAATCTAGAGAGAACTTTCTTTATGATGAATGTGGAGTGAAAGCTAAACTTGGGCTGCAATAGTGTTGCCTTCAAGAGGCAAGATGAAGTCTAGATCCCCAAGGACCTCTCCTCCAACGCTGCAAATCAAGCTAGCCCAAATAATCTCATATGTGATGAGTTGGAATTCATCCACATATGGCATCCAAATAATCATATGCCTCACCTCATGGAAAAAAAACACATGGCTACACATGGTGACCATATCACCTTCCATACTCCTCTTGGAGCATGTGCTGCAAAAGAAATGAAGGTATTCTTCTCCCAAAGGGTACATCCTCTCAATGAGTCTCTCCCTCCTCATGATACATGTGGGGATGCTGTTGATATATGGCTGAAATAAATGGCCTTCATGAGAGACCCAAGCCACCCCATCAATCATTCAAACCATGAAATGCCTCATCCAAAATTTTGAACTCTCCAAATAACTCCTCCCACATGAAGGAAAGAGATGAAGCTTGGCAATCATGGGCTGCCCATTGCTTCTCCTGAAACATATAGCATGCAAATTAGGGAGAATCATACTCCCAATGGGCATCATCAACTCATATCCCACTCTCCAAACAAGCTCCCCATGAACCAATAAAAATCTGCAATGCATGGAAGCAAGAATCAATAGAAGCAAGTTGTCTCATGACAACCGGAAAGTGGATCATCGTTCCACCAAGGGAACTTACGCAGTGCACTCTTGGCCTGCATCAAAATGAAAAATAACAAGTGCTTTATAGCCACTTGTTTTCTGCCACATTCATCCTGCAAGATGTGATCATGAAAACAAAATTTGGTGCCAAAGGTGCACACCAAAACTATGTGGCTTTCCCCCACAAACCACTACTGAAATAGCCATCATTTTGCTGCAATGAACCATAATTACAACAAAACACAATGTGCAAGAAGAAAGGATCCCTCTTGATCTGATATGCTGCTCATAAAGATAAGAGAGTACAAGGCATGTCACAAAAAGCTACCTCCCTCATCATGTACTTTGGCCTTTGAGCTGAAATGGCTCAAGTGGAAAGTCCCCCTTAATAAAACATAGTAAGGGAGTGGTTGTGCAAACCATCTCATCATTTCTTGGGCTATGCATCTAGCCAAATGCTGATATACATCTATTAGGCCCTCCCAAGTGGACTCCTCCATCAATGAAGAATATGCATGAAAATGCATGAAAGAAGAACCCATAAACATTGCATGTAGATTCCTCTTCTTGTGCTTGTGCAACCAAGCCAAGAGAGTCAAAGTGTAGTAGGAGTGCTCTCCTCCATTATTCCTTCCTTCTCATCACCTAAATGCCTCCAAAATATATCACTTGTGAAGTGGCTTTGAAGGCACTCCAACAAGTAATCCATGCTCTCAAGTGACAGCGCTGCTGGCCTTTGGAGTAGGGTCACTGTCAACTCAAAGCTCCCCTCTCTGAAATGAATTTTGCCAAAGACTCATCCCATCACGTTGCTGAAAATGTAGAGCTCCTCCCATGAAGAAGGTGCTGCTTGGCATCCAGGATCAAGGAGCAATCCTCTTGCATTATGTTAGTGCCTCCTCTTGCTCCTGCAACATCCAAACAAAATCTAAGCAACAAGAATGTTGGTTGCTCCCCTATACTTCCACCATACCCAATCTGAAATGGGAACATAATGAGTGGAAAGAGAAATGACACTCCATCATGATGCACCCATACTCTCCCCTTGTCCATCAAGTGCAATAAGTGTGAAATGATCCTGGGACCTATAGGTTATGGATCCTCCACATTTCCGCTGGGCACATGTAATCCACAAGGCTCTGCTCTTTGGTGTAATTAGCTTGCCACTTGGTACCTATTTCATAAGAGCTACCATTGTCCCAAAATAAATTTCTCCTTTTTCATTTCACGGGACATTGAAATGCAATCTCCTCCATAACAAAATTTCAAACCCCACCCTCACATGTGATGCATGGCTCATCAATGGTGCATGAGGATGATGAGGGTTTATTTCCTCAAAATGGCACAGTGCAGAAAAAGTTCCCTCCTCAAGACAATCAACATGAAATAATGTACAATCCTCCATGTTAGATGCAAACTCATGCATACCTTGGAGAGATTTGAAAGAATCTTGTGTTGTTGCAAGAGTCTCCTCCTCAAGTGTGCTGGCTGCCTCAATAGCTAAAGGTGGAGGCTGCTCCACCATGAATGTGATAGTGCTGGCTTGTGCCTCTGGTGATGAGGGCTCCTCCCTCCTTTTTCCAAATATTCTGATCAAGATCTGAGAAAAATCAACAAGAGTAGAAACCCTTGCATGCCTCCCATGGCTGAACCACCAAGTTCTTTCTTCTTCCTGCTGAACAAGTGTGAAAAAATAGAGTCTCTTGGAAGACTCTGGGTTTTTCTACATATTCAGCAAGATACTCACTTAGAATTCGAATTCTAAGTGTTCTCCATGCTTTTGCTCTGCTCCTCTATGAGAATAGGAAGTGCATGGTCCTTCCTCTTCTCCTTCTTCTATCTGCTCAACCTCCTTGGAGAGGTTGTTGCTAGACCCAAAACTGATGAGATCAATCTCATCTTCTGCATCATTTTGGCTTCTTCTTCTTTGAAATTCAAACTTCATAGGCTGAGCCAAGTTCGAAGCTCTGATACCACTATAATGTCCCAAATGGGGAAATTTCTGCAATGCCAGGAATATCTTGAGATATTCCTAATTTCCACCTTCCGGAGTATTAACAATCAACATTGAACTATTTTAGAGATTGAATGCAAGGGAATTTATTGGATATTTCACCTTCACAAGGAAGGATGAGATCCAGAGGCTACCTAGCCCTCTAGCAGACTCTTCCAATAGAACATGTCAAGAGCTAATAATTCCCTTCAACGAATTTCTGCAACAGCTGTCCATGAGGACACTGTATAAGGAAGCCCATGTGAAAATAAGGAAATCTAGTGCTGGGATGCCTTGAAACATATCTGATACCAAATCTATGTAGAATATAAGCTCAAAGAAATAACCCTAAGGAGGTTATTCAGATCTCCCATCAACAAGTACATTGAAATAAGGCTCAATGAGATAATCTTTAGCAGCATGGAAACTTCAACAAGTAGCAGCAGTGAAATAATGTCTCACATAATGTAAGAAGAGTGCAAATATGATATATAATATGAAATAGAAAATGTAATACAAATTCCTTGAGGAAAATGCCTCTCAAGGTGAGCTCAAATCAGCCTCAAAGGGAAATGTACATGCAATGAAGAAACACACTGCTACATAAATCCAACTACTCTCTAACTGCACAGTCTATGAATGAAAATGACTACAAACTGATATATATGAAATGATATGACAATAAAATCTCAAATAAATATGGGGGAGTAAGATCTCAACCCCGGAAAACATTATTACATCAATCCTCCAAGGGATTGGCTAAGATACATAAAACTAGAAAATGTCGGAGTTGCAGTGTAGCTACTACAAATCAATTATAATACATCATAGGAGAAGGGAATAGATGCTGCAATAACCATGAAACCTCCTCCAATGATCTCCAAAATGAAGGAGCTGATCTCCTTCCTGAAGATTGCACTCACTAGTGCACAAAATGAGCTCCACCTGCAAACCCACTCTAAAAATAACGCTGTAAGAAGAAGGGACTGCGTTGGGCATGAGAGAAAAGATATGGCCTCATGCAAAATCTGCAATATGAGCTCTATAAATCTCCTTAGATTATTTCCTAGAGAAGGAATGAGCTTCCCCTCTACAAACCAACTCCGGAAGTGAGATGATGAAGGTCCCTCACTGCAACACCAGCAACTCCAACGTTCTCTTGCTGCAAGAATAACGTAGTAGCTACAAATGAATGCTTTGGCCTCAACCCATGGTGTGAGGAAGATGAAGAACAATCTCTCCATGGCCTCCCATGGAAGAGAAGGGCATTCCTAAATAGGAATCCCTCTTGTGCTAAACAACAACAAGTTGAAGAGAGCTTCAACTTCGAATTCTATTCTCCAAAACTGATCTCCACAATAGCTCTCCTTCATATTTTATGCAATGTAAGCATGGACCCTACTCACATTAGGGTTTCTCTCATTTGAAATTTTCCCTCCACTCCAACTACGCAATCTTCTTGAGCAAGCTTCCCCTCTTAGGGTACGTTGTTGACTTTGGTCAACCATGGTCTAGCTCAATTGCCTTTGGCCCCTTTTCACACTTGGGCTTCTATCTTAAGCCACTTAAGTGACTTTTTGCACCTGAGGAGTGTTTATTAAATTGCTACATGGGTTCCCTCACCCATTTTATTCCTTTTATTACAATAAAAGCAAGATTAATGTTCCAAATACTTTATTGCAAAATTTGGAACATTACAATGACATTGGACAATGGTTGTGCACAGTTTTATATTAAACCCTCAAAATAATATCATAAACCTTAGGAATAATATTATACCCTATGAATATGAACCCTTAGATTGATGCACCCAAGGGATTGATATTATCAACCTAAGGGATTAATTTTAGAATCCCAATGTATTACAAACCCAAGGGAATAATATTAAGCACAAGGGACTAATATTATATACCCAAGGCATATAAACTGTAAGATAAATATTATAAACCCAAGGGATGAAAATGAAGCATGGTAAATCATGGTTAACCATGGTCATCCATGGCCAAACATGTTCTAACGTCACATTGTGAAAAATATTTTCTTAGTATGAAAATCAACCATGGTCAACCATGGTCAATAACCATGGTCACATTTTGACAAAGGTTGTCTCTTGGTCCAACATTAGATTGTGATAACATGGCCATCCATGATCAACCATTGTCCAATGTCACATTGTGACAAATTTTGTCTCAATATGAAAATAAAGCATAGTCAACCATGGGCAATCATAGTCCAACATCGCATTGTGAGAAAGATTGTCTCAATATGAAAGTCAATTATGGTCAACGACTGTCCAATGTTACATAATGAACAAGATGTTAATATGAAAATAAATTATGGTCAACCATGGTAAACCATGTTTATTTTAGGGCTTATAATAGCTATATTAGGGTTTATATACCTTATTTTTATAATATTTATCCATTTGGTTTAATATTATTCTCTTGGCTTTATAATCCCTTGTGTTTCTAGTATTAATCACTTGGGTTTATTATTCCCTTAGGTTTATAATATTTATCTATTATAATATCAGTCCCTTGGGTTTAATACTATTCCCTTAAGTTTATAATATCTTGGGGTTTAAGAATTAATCCCTTGGGTTTATACTATTAATTCCTTGGGCTTATCAATCTAAGGGTTCATATTCTTAGGGTATAATATTATTCATAATGTTTGTAATATTAATCCTAGGGTTTAATATAAATCCCTTGGGTTTATAGTCATGGTCAACTAATCCAAGTGGATATTGTTGGCCACTCACCTATTCCACCTAGACCTCTAGTCGATTTCATCAATTTCCTTATTTATTGTAGCATTTACTATTTTTAGCAAATTTTCAGATCCTAAACTTCCGGAGCATTTTTGACCCCCTAAATGGTGTTTTTTTGAGGTCCACGGCAGGCCTATAGCCATAGCCACATGTGTGCATCCTGCGGTGAAACATGTAGAACTTTGAGAGATCTTTTCAATGATATATCATATGCACCAAATGGATATAATATGACCAAGTTACGACCTCGATAAGTTGGCTGCACACTAATGCTAATGAGGCCCATAAACTCTTGGCGTTCCATCTACTGGGGTTAGGGTTTTTGTTTTTTAGGTTTTTCCCATGTTGTTCAATAATAAAAATGCCCTTGAGACTCATTGTAACACCTTTCAGAGGCTTGTAGCTGCCACATCTCTTCTCAAATATAAGCTACCATCACTCGATCTAGTTCATTTTCCATTCTGTTTGTAAGCATTTTTTAGTATTGGATATTAATGAAATGAAGTGTTATTTCTATTGCATCTCTGTGTTTATGTTTATTTTTGTATTTTATTGTGTTCCTGCATAATTCTGGATCAATGGTATCATAGTGGTTTTCTCTTTCTTTATTTTTCTTTGCATGTCCCCAATGAGGTCAAAATATAAGGAGTTAGGCCTTGATCTGGTTGAAAGTTTGTAATATCAACCTCACAGACCTCGATGACCTCCCATTATAGAAGAAAATAAATACAAGGGAGCAGGAGATCCTGTAAAATGCTTCAGGAGGCCCTCGAGAAACAAAGGAACGCGATTGTGGATAACTTTACCTAAATCCTTCAATGGCTACACACCGGTGACGCATCTTCATCTAGCAACCACTCTAGAGGTGCCACTCCTTTTAAGGTATAAGTAAAATTTGAAATTCCAATATTTAAGGTCCAAATAGATGCAGTCGCCATAGATAGATGGTTGAATCTATTATAAGGATATTTCTCAGTTCATGACTTTTCCAATCAGGAAAATATTAATTTTTCACTCCTCAAGGCTGCCTCCATGTCAAGGACTATTGGGAAACCTACTACGAGCAAAAGGACCAGAGAGAAACCTCCTTGTTCTTGGCTACACCCACTTGGAATTATTTCCAAGATGCCATCAAGGAACAATATTATCCCATGGGGAGCTATGAGGACAAGTACATATAATGGACTACACTGTGGCAACAAAGGGCTCAAGATGTGCTCATCCAGGTTGATAATGGAGGCCACCTTCCTATTCCACCAAGACCTCTAGTCAGTTTCATAATTTTCCTTTTTTAGAGCATCATTTACTTTTTTTAGAATTTTTTCGGGTCCTAAACTTTTGGAGTTGTTTTGACCCCTAAATGTCATTTTTTTGAGCTTCGCTGCAGTCCTATATCAGTAAGAAACGGGCTACGGAAAAACCTGTAGTACTCAGAGAGATATTTCCGATGGTATATAGTACATGCCAAGCAGAGATAATATGACCAAGTTACGACCCCAGGAAGTTGGCTTCCCAACTAACCCCAATGGGGCCCATAAAGTCTTGGAATTTCATCTCCTTGGGTTAGGGTTTTTGTCGTTTAGGAATTTCCTGTGTTGTTCAATAATAAAAAGGCCCTTGAGCCTCATTGTAACATAGTTCAGAGGCATGTAGCTGCAACATCGCTTCTCATAGATAAGCTACTAGCACCCTAGCTTGTTTATTTCCATTATGTCTATAAGCATATTTCAGTCATTTGATATTAATGGAATGAAGTTATATTTCTATTGCATCTCTACGTTTATGTGTATTTCTGTATTTTATTGTGTTCCTTCATAAGTATGGATCAACGGTATCAGAGAGGTATGCTATTTCTCTATCCTTATTTGCATGTTCCGAACGAGGTCTGGGTATAAGGAGCTAGGCTCAATTTGGTTGAACCTTTGCAATATTTGCCTCGCAAACCCAAACATTTGCCCATCGAGGAAGAAAAGAAAGATGAGGGAGTAGGAGATCCTATCAAAATATTGCTTGAGGAGTCCCTACAGAAACAAAGGAACATGATCATGGATAAATTTTTCCAAATCCTTGAATGGTTGTCCACCGGCGGTGCATCTGCATCCAGTAGCCACTCTGGAGGCACCACTCCTTTGAAGGTACAATTAAACTTTGAAATTCCTATATTTGAGGACCAAATAGATGTAGACGTCCCAAATAGGTGGTTGAATCTATCAGAAGGATGTTTCTTGGTTCATGACTTTTCCAACCAGGAAAAGATTACTTTTTTCACTCCTGAAAGCTGCCTCACATGTCAAGGATTGGTGGGAAACGTTTTGTGAGAAAAATGACGATAGGGAACAATATTTGTTCTCAGCCGCACCCACTTGGGATTATTTTCAAGTTTCCATCAAGGAAAAATATCATCCCATGGGGAGCTATAAGGAAAAAGTACATAAAATGGAATACACTGCGACAGCAAAGGGATGAAGATGTGCATGAGCTAACGAATCTGTTCCATACCCTGCACACAGAGTTGGGTGTCAAAGATTCGGAGAAAAATTTTGTGCTAAAGTAATGTAGTTGTCTTTAGAGATACATTCAGGAGGAAATGGAGTTCCTCGACATCTCCTCGCTTGGTTTAGAATACCGGTATGATGCCAAGATAGAGAAGAAGTTTAAACAAAAGAAGCAAGACTTGGGTCTGCGAATCAGAAGCAAGGGAAAAGTGTCCCAAAACCATAGAAAAAAGGAAAAAGCCAAGGTGGGGTGGCCTAGGAAAACCAGCCAAAGTCGCAAGCAAAGAACCACACCACAAAGCCAAAGAAGGACACAAGAAAGTGGTGTGAGTTCTAAAAGAGGTCAACTCACAACACAAGTGAGTGTCAGACCAAGTAGTCACTGGTGTTCGAGTCGAAGACTTCTGAATCAAATGCATGATATGACTTGAACCAGAACCCAACAAGGGGAATAACAAAGGGAAACATATTATTGATGTAGAGCTCAACGCCACTATTTCCACCATGAATATCTAGAAGGAGGAACCGAAATATTCATAGGAGGGGGAGCGCATATTCCATTCCCATATGTGGGTAAAGGGTTCTCCGCTACAATTCATTATCGACAACGGGAGCTAGAATAACCTCATATTAGTAGAGGTCATGAAGAAGCTAGGCTTGCCGACCATAGCACACCCACATATGTACACAATCGAGTGGCTTCACCAAGGACTGGATCTCCACGTCAGCTAGCAGTGCCTCCTTCCCTACAACATCAAGCCCTTCACGAATGAGGTATTATGTGACATTTCTCCTATTGATGTTTGTGATGTATTATTAGGCCAACCATAATTATGGAAGTGACATACTATGTATGAGTCCAGGCCTCGTGTTGTTATTGTTACATTGGGAAATAAGTTGTACAGGATACCAGAGGTGGCACCGCCTACCATGATCTCTTTGGTTACTACAAAAAATGTAGTTAGCTCATTTTCATAACCAGGAAATTTGTTTTCCTGATGATCTGCCCTGAGGGAAAGAAGAATATTGTGGCCAATAACTCTAGACAAGGCTCCTCCGCATGAAAATAACATATGGAAAACATCGTGGAGGAGTAATCAGACATCTTCACCTCCCCTGCAGTGGTGCCTCTACAATGTGAGGTCAAGCACTCCATCAATCTAACCCTAGGTGTGTCGTTGTCGAATGGACCAATCTATCAGTGCTCTATTATGGAGAATGACGAAATCAAGAGTCAAATTCAAGATTTTCTACAAAAAGTTCACATCTAGCCAATTTCATCGCCCTATGGAAGCCCGATCATCTTGGTGTAGAAGAAGGATGGGACTTGGAGTCCCTGTATTAACTATTGGGTGCTGAACAAGATTACTATCCAGAATAGGAACCCGATCTCACAGATTGATGACCTTCTAGACCAACTAAATGGGGGGAATATTTCAGCCAGGTTGACTTGAAGTCCGGGTATCA